>PYHW01009175.1:271163-292823 GCA_013186435.1 Turdus rufiventris | reverse complement strand
CTTATATTCAGGTGCGGCTTATATATGGACAAAAGAACAAAAAGTTGCCAACACCCGGGAGTGCAGCTTATACTCGGTGCGGCTTATACTCGGTGCGGCTTATAATCGTGAAATTACTGTAATTAATTTATATGTTTCAGTAGGTAAAATTTATCCTCAGTATTTAACAATCCCTTTTCCAGTTCTCTTCCTCAGCATGTGATATACAAAATTGTATGATGAAGGGTAAAGCACTCATATTTCAACAGCGAAGAAAGATCTTGGTAGTTTATGTAGTTAAAACCACAATGTCTCTTTCTACTACAACCTCTCTATGCCTTTGTGTTCATCGTAGCAGCAGAAACATAAACATTTTAAAGATAAGCCCACACTATTTTCTGAAGGCTACAGAACAGCACACTTAAAATAACATTAGTCTCACAGGCATCCATATATTTTAATACATTACACTACATAACACATTTTAATACATTACACTACTCTGCATAACTGAGGAACCAGGAAGCCCTACTAAAATGTGTCATTTCACAATACTGATCTTAAGAATAATATTGTGAACTGCCACTGAGAAAATCTCCAAGATAATAAAATCTGCTTTGGAAAAGAAATTGCATTCCACCCACTCCTGCCATGGCAAATGCTTTCCTTACACTCAGGATAAAGTAGAAAAGTCAAGCAATTTCTATTATCCCTGTTAGGATAAGAACAAATTCAGAATGTGTCGAAATTCCATAACATTACATATAGAAAGAGCTAGCACTTTGATACTTTTGTGTCTCCGTTACTCTAGTGAATGATGACATTAGTTTTTGTAGGAAATTTTACAGAATATCTATCAAAGCAAAGTCAATTTAAAGCAAAATAAGAGGTTCTGTATTTACTTGCACTTCAATAAATGCAGCATAGCTTCATTTTCGTTGATGAAAACACACTGACCCAGCAGTGGGAAAGAAAACCAAAATTATCAAAGTGTGACAGGCTGCTGTAGTTTAATTTCTACATACAAAATGTATATAAATTGTTGTGGTTGCTCCTTAATTCAGTTCTTTAAAGTGATTCAAATTAGAAGTCCCACAGTTTAAGGGTTTTGACCTTATACCTTTAATGCTTTCCTTAAATGGTGATTTTGCGTCAGCCAGGATAGTTCATTTGATCATGACCCCATGACTCACATTCTCAAGTCTTACCTTGCTCTTCATTACTCATTAAGAAAATTTTAACTTACTTCACAGGAATGCTGACTGTCCCTAGTCTGGAGGCTCCTTGCCACATTTTATTCAGAAATGCTTCCAACTTCACAGATTTCCCTCGCAACAGCACAGAGCTAGTTGAATGCTGCCAGCATCTCTTCACCAGGTATTGTGAACAGTTTATCCTCTGAGAAAAAATTAGTGAGCTCATATCTTCTCTGAAAAACATTTTTTTTTTTATTTAGCTTTTTTTCTTAGGTATCTGCTTTCAGTCAACTAGTGTCTTTTAGACGAGTGGCTATTTTAGTGCTGTTGAATCATTTTCCTCTTCTTGGGGAATTTTTCTGTTGCATGACAAACACCTACAGAACCAACAGACAATTCAAAATATCTTTGTTGAAGCCTCCTCATGAGAGGAAGGACAAGCACTTTCCTCTGATCTCCTCTCAAGATCTCTCCTCTGTGCTGACCAGTGACAGGGCTTGAGGAAATTTGTAAATACCTAGGGGAGGTTTAGGTTGGGTATCAGAAAGAGGTTCTTCCCCCAGAGGGTGTTTGGGCACTGGAATATCTTACCAGGGGAGTGATCACAGCACAAGCCTGACAGAGTTCAAGAAGCATTTGGACAATGCTCTCAGCACACGGTGTGACTCTTGGGGATGGTGCTGTGCAGGGCCAGGAGTTGGATTCAATGATTCTTGGTTTATCTCAAATAATAACAAAAAAAAATCAAATATTTGAACTAATATAACATTAGCATAGTATTTGAGGATAGCAATAACTGAAAAAAAGTCAGGAGCCTTTCCCTCCCTTCCCTCTTCTGTCTGTAACATGGCTGAAGATAATAGTAATCAGGTCCATTTACATTGAAAACTTTACATGCATTTAAAGTAGAAAAATATTCAAAGATAAATTGTATTTCACAGCTCTCTATCCCATATCCAAGGCAAAGAAGAAAGAAATACTGATACTAAATAAGGAATATATTCAGATGTACTTAACACTACCTCACAAAGAAACAAAGGTCTATGTATTTAGGTTATGGAAAGAACCTTTCAAATTTATCCTAGTGTGCTGCTTTTTGGTTTTGGTTTGGGGGTTTTTGTGTGTGTGTTCTTTTCTGTTTGTTTATTTGGGTTTTTTTTGTTGTTGTTTTTTTCTTTTTCTTTTTTGTCTATTTGGTTGGTTGGTTTGGTTTTGTTGTTGTTGGTTTGGATTTTTTTTTGCTTTTTTCCCCTATTTTCACAATTTATTACTTTAGAAATAAATGCTCTTAATTCATCCTTTCCCCTTGCTATTGAAAACAGAACTCAAACAGAAAATATAGTCTCTGGGTACAATCAATCATTCTAATTTCTTCATTACTCCAATTTTGCTCATCACATTAATTTCAACTCTACTAGGTTGCTACAAAGACAAGAACCTGCTCTATTTTCAGCAAAACAAATGTTAAGCAGATGCTTTTAAAATATAAAAATATTGAATAGAGAAGTAATAGCCTCATTCATTTCAGTTATCTAGAGAGATATACCAGAGGCATGAGGGCTTTATACAGAAAACCAGAAACTGTCCTGATAAAAAGAGAGAACATGTGGTTGTGGCACTTGGCTGGTGTTTGGAAAGGATTCTGTTTTGTTTGTATGAAAATTTTAACACATCTAAAGTTGCTTGGGAGAAAGTTTGTGTTCCCATGTGCATGTGTGTGTGTGTATATACTGCAGAGATATTCCCATGACAAAATTCTGTGATTCTGCGAAAAGGAATTTTATCTGATTTTGCTGTATTTCCTTCCCCAGTGCAAATCGTTCGGAGGTGATCTTCCCTGGAGGAAACTACAGTCTGAATTCCTGGAAAGTGTGTTGCCAAATACTGGGTCAACCTGCTTTTCATTGCACCCAGGTTAAGTTTTAATTTTTTTGACAGGTTAGATCATAAATAAGAACTATGTTCCTTGGAAGAAAGGAAATAAAAAATTTCCTTCACTACAATGAGTGTGAATTTCCCCCATGCAGTCTTTATTTTTCAACTCTTTCCAGCCCAATTCCTCTGACTTGCTTGGAATTATTTATAAATTGAACTGGGATAAATGGAAGACAGGTCTTCCAGCAGAGTTCTTGTCCCACTACAAATCAGAATAGAAGAACATTTCTAAGCCTGATTCTCCTGCTTTTATTTTTGCCCTGAAACAGACTAATTTGCCAGATTAAACTGCTATAGGCATGAAGAAAATCAGATTCAGAAGATTTGGCTGCTTCTTGCAGAAAGCTATGAAGTAGGAATAATATTCAGAGCTGCCATCGAATAGTATTTCTGCCCTTTTTGATGGCAATGAAGTCTTTACTGCGTGAAGAGAAATTACTCTTCTCAGAAATCTGCATTTTCTGCCGAGATAATGATGTATATACATACATGTAGATATATACATATATATATTCCTATCTATACATGTGTATGCAGCTATAGCTGCATATGAACTGAGCTGCAAACCTGTTCTACCTCATCAGATTGGCCACTCAAGAACCCAAACTGGGGGCTAGCCACTCTATGCCACAGTCCTTCTTCTGCCCACAGGAGAGTGCAGAAAGTTGGTTCCTGTTTAGAGTTAACTCGTCTGAATTTAAATGTCCAGACTCCAAGTAAAGCTTCCTATAGTTATTCTTTTATATCTTATTGTGAAAATTGATCCTGGAGTCACCGAGCAGGAACTTTTACACACATTTGACCATTATCAAATGCAGGAAAAATCAGTTCCATACTATAACTATTCCCTTTCAAGCAAGCTTAATGTAGAAGACCTTTACAGGGTACCCTTGAAGAAGAAAGTGTGTTATAGTTTTAAGCTTCAGAACTTTCATGGACTTGAAAACTGATAAGTTTTGTACAGAGATAGTGGGGGAGAGAGGGAGAGAGAGAGAGCAATTACTACCCTATGACATCACGAATGCTAAAGGCTTGGGGGAAAAGGTCAGAACTAAAGTACAGGAACATTGGAAAATTCTGACACATTCCGCAAATAAAAATTGTGCAGATGGCCTATTCAGGTAAAGAAATTACTAACTTTTCAATCTTCCATTAATTACTGCATAATCTTTTCCAGGAAATCCATGTTCATTAACTTAGACAGCTGCTAGTACAGCTATTTCCAGGGGGTGTTTATTTGAACTTACTGTGAAAGTGCTAGCTTCCTGTGAAGCTCAGTTTATTAACTTAATCCCCAGAAAAGTTATAAATGTCAGTAAGTATTGCTACTACTTTTGATTTTTTATCTCTGGTCATATATTATTAGGTGTTTTTCTTTGGCCTCACCCTCGTCGGTTTAGGAGACTGTATGCTATCGTCAATTTTCAGTGTTTTAAAGTATGCTTATAATCCTGATTAGGACAGATATATGTTCATTTATTTCATGTGAACTCATCCTAATGAAAATGTGTACATTTGATCCACAATTTTTATCCAGCATTCTGGTTATAGCAGGGTTTAGATTGCAAGTAAGTTTAGAATCTGTAATACATTATTTCATGGAAAATTAATCAGAAACATTCGTTTGTCAAGAAGAGCATGCCCCATGTGCTGTGTTTACCAATCATCATAGGCACTCTCCCTCTTTGCTACTCCCTATCGCGCTTAATTTGACATTAGTCTTTTGATACGGCTGCTCTTTCCATTTCACAATTGTATGCTGGGTAAAAGGGCTACTTGTACTAGTAAATATACAATCATGCATAAACTGCTCAAAAAGCCTTTCATATAGCTAAAGGTAGCAGCCTTCCTCCTGCAGAGGAGATGCAGTGTGTTTCTTTTCCTTTTTAAGACTTCTCTGTAGCTGGATTAGGTGGAAAGAAATTTTTGCAGAGTATATATAATATTTCTCTACATCTGCTCAAAGAGATTGCCCACCTGGTTTGATGACTGCTTAATCAAAAGGCAATATATGTAGGACATTACATCTAAAAGTATAGCAGAAAGAGCAGTGAAAGCAGGAGGGGATTGCTACCGAGTACCATCATATTTTCCCTCTTTTCCTGTGATGGTGCTAGGAGTCCAGTGTTGAGCTCTTTGTGTTTCTCTCAAACATGAAAATGGAATAGTGCATTTCACCAGCTTCGAGTTACCCTGGCAGCTTGGACCCTAAACTATCAGTGAGTGCCCAGGAACGCATTTCTGACAAATACAAGTGGCAACAAATCTGCATCACAGACCTCTAAAGAAACATTTGATATAATCAAATGCTTGCTAGCACATGTGATGGGTTGACCTTGTGGTGGGATGGATGCCAGGTAATGAGGGATTGGGGTTGTGGTCAGTTCATCACAGGTTTTCTCTACCCCTCTTTCCAGCTCAGGAAGAGAGAATCCTCATGTACTCCCCTTCCATAGAGGGATCCCTATTGTAGCAGCCAGTCCCCCACAAACTTATCCAGTGTGTCTCCTTTGTGTCCTTCCATGGGCTGCAGTTTTTCATTAACTACTCCAGCATGTGTCCATTCCATGGCCTTCAGGAACAGGTTGTTCCAGTGTTAATCCCCAACAGGGTCACAGGTCCTGTCGGCAAACCTACTCCAGTGTGGACTCCTCTTTCCACAGGCCCATCAGGACCCTGCTCCAGCACCAACTTTTCTTTCCACGGGGCCATGGGTCTTGCCAGGAGCCTGTTCCAATGTGGACTTCCCACATAGTCCCAGCTTCCTTTGAGCATCTGCCTGGTCTTGGGTGGGTCTTTTCTGCATGCTGCAGTTGGATCTCTGCATACCCATGGTCCTCCCCACATGGCCTTTCTCTCACATTTTCTCACTCTTCTCTTTAGGCTATTTCTTCTGCAGCAGTTTTTTTCCCACTTCCTAAATACTTACCACAGAGGCACTACCACTGTTATTGATGGACTCAGCCTGGGTCAGTGGCAAGTCCATCTTTGAGCCAGCTGGCATTGGCTCCATTGGACATGGAGGAAGCTTCCAGTAACTTCTCAAAGAAGACATCCTGTAGTATAATTCCCTCACCACCTCCGCTTCCAAAACCTGGCCACATAAACCCAGTACACATTCGACACCTATAGATTCAAAGATGTAAGTGAACATTTTGTCAATTTATGAATAACAGTTGAAGTCTGTGTGGAGGTAGCACTTCTCAAAGGTCTTGCAAAAAAAGTTTAGCTTTTTTCAAAGTTATCAGAATGAAAGTGCACAATAGGTTAGAGCTAATGAAGGTGACAAGTAAATGAAGCATTAGTGGCATGACTCAATTTCTCACCCTCACAAGCTACCCACTGGATGTCAGCACATATCTAATAGCTTTGTGCTGAACCATTCTCAGGGTATTAGTCACTGAAAATCACTGGTAATAATTCCAGGAAAACTTTTACGCAGTTCTGTGTACAGCAGTTCCAGGAAATCTACTGTATAGCCTTTCTTGTGCTCAGAACATGTACAATCAATGAAAATTACCCTTTAAGTAAGGCAAAGTTCCCTCTCGACCAATTTAGAAAAGTACTGAAATATGTTAATTAAGGATGTCTGGCAGGTAACAGGAATATTTCTATTTTAATTGGCTGCGATGAGTAGCAGCTGGAAAAAACAAGGACATTTTAGAAACAAACTTTCCAATTCTGTATATCACAGCAGCCGGTACAACCTATACACCTTTGTGAACAAGTGAATAGTTGACTATAGGTTGTGATTGAACTAGCAGGCAGCTAAACACCACCCAGTCACTTGCTCACTCCCTGCTGCTACCTGGGACATGGAAGAAAATTCAAAGCAAAAAAGCAAAATATTTGGGTTGAGGTAAAGATAATTTGAAGCAATAATAGTAGTAGTAGTAGTAATAGTAGTAGTAGTAGTAGTTGTAGTAGTAGTAGTAATAATAATAATAATGATAATAATAGCAATAAAATATACAGAAGAAGTGATACAGAAGGCAGTTGTCTTCTATCCATGGAGTACTGCCCATTCAGTCCCTACGCTGCCACTCCCAGCCAGCCTTCCCTCCAGTTTATAGGCTGAGTGTGACGCCATATGGCATGGAATATCCTTTCGAACAGTTTGAGTCAGTTGTCCTGGCTCTGCGTGTCTTGGGTTTAGGAATGGTACTCCCCAATGTAGTGCTCTCACTCAGACCCTACAAACCACACAGCAAATCTCTTTCTTGCCCTCCTGCTCCCCCTTGCCCCTGTGAGTGGCTAGAGAGGAGAATTGGAGGCTCAAAAGGGGAAGATCACAGATTGAGATAAGAACAACTTAATGGAAACAGCAATGAGAGAAGAAAACAAGCAATAACAGCAGCAATATGAAGAGCAAAAATGTACAAAAAAGAGGGAGAGTGATTCACATGCAAAAATGCTGTCCCCAGAGAGCTCAACCTGACTTCAGCCAGACCACCCCAACAGTTCTGTCAGTGTCAGAACCAGAAGCACCCAACTTTTACCTCTGTGTGTAAATCAGCATTACTCTACTGCTCCTCACTCTTACTCCCATGCTTACTCAACCCGAAGGAGCCCCTTCACCCCAGCAGAGACTCCCTTCCTCTGTCCCTCAGCAGTGATGTGAGGTGGTATAGAACAATAAGTTGGTAGAGAGTACAGTAATTTCACAATTACAAGCCACACCATTTTGACTAAAATTTTGATCCCACCCCGGAAATGCAGCTTACACTTAGAAGCGGCTAATATGTGAAAAATTTTCTGAAATTTCCAACCCCAGAAGTGCAGCCAAGGTGCTGAGCTGAGCACCTGCCAGTAAAACCCGGGATTGTGCGATTGTTACAAATTGGATCGGTGCCGGCTGCGCGGGGTAGGGGGAGAGGCAGGGGGCTCCGTGCCTGTCTCCCAGCGGCTCCGCAGGACTGGGGGGGCTTCCACCCCTGCTTGCTGCCACCACCACAGGAACGGGGAGGCTCCTTCCCCACCTGCCACCACAGGTGCCAGCAGGCTCCATCCCCGCCTGCCACTGCAGGGCAGAGCTGGGCCAGGGCAAGTGAGCCCAGCAGTGGCAGCCATGGCGACTGGCCCTGAGCGGCCCTGCCGAGTGGCAACACCGAGCTGGGCCACCTGTCCCCGTTGGCGGCCCCGAGTGGCCTGAGCCTGCCCGGCCCTGAGTCGAGCCGGTAAACCCCACAATCCCACAATTCTGTTACTAAGTGGCAACTTTGTTGCACATGGGTCCTCGCTGCGAACGACAGAGCGGCTTATAATCAGGTGCAGCTTATGTAATGGACAAAGAACAAAATGTTGCCGACACCCAGAGATGCAGTTTATAATCAGTGCGGCTTGTAATTGTGAAATTACTGTAACCTCCAAATCCTGGCCACATCCTCTCCTGGCTACAACAAAAATGAACCCTCTCCTGTCTGGAACCAGAACTGTTTTCTCCCAAATTCTTGTGCTCCCCTAACTTACTCACTGTTGGGGTGGTATGAGGAGCTAAAGTCCTTGACTTAGGGTAAGCACTACTTAACAAATGAAGCATCAGTGTGTTATCAACATAATTTTCATCTTAAATCCAAACCACATCACTTTGCCACCTATCCCAGCCAAAATCGTCAAAGAGGCATGTCATACACAGGAAGTTATGGAGCCAAATCAGTGCTCCAAACCAGATACCACCTGTTTCTTACAAAAGGCATTAATAAAGAGAGGCAAGATGCCAAGGATACAGAACACTAATCCCAGTTCTTTTACAGGCTGAAACTGTTTCTGCTATGCAGTAGTCAGTCTACTTCTTAATATGCAGTGCCCTAAATTCATTGTTCCCAAAAGTTGTGAGTCTGTGGATCACTTACAGACTTCCAAATTTCAGCTAGAAACAGCTTTCATTAAATGCTTAGCAGTTCCACATAGGTGTGAAGGTGTCTCTGAGCCTCAGCTCCACCAGTTTTTGTAGAAGATAAATGTGTGTTGAGTGCATTGGTGCAGGGCAAGGGGAGGTCTGTCCTTGTGAAGTACATGGCACAGGGAGCACAGCCCTGCTTGGTAGTCATCTAGAGTGTTAGGTTTGCCCTGGGAGCAGCTGGTGTGAAGCCTTGAGTGTGACAATTGTGACCACAGTTCATCCATGTGGGACAATCTCAATTCTGTGAGTTGACCCACAGATAAATAGGTCTGCGGCAATCCTAGGCTGTTTTTTAGTGTCAACATACAAATAATCGTCAGGTCACAAAACTTTCATATTTGAAAGGCTGAATCAAATTCCCCATTTGCATCAATCTAAACTTGGATCTTCGCTGAAGAGTTATACTTATGGCAATGTAAGTCAGACAGAAGTTGTATCCTCAGGTTTGGTGTTGACTTCAAGCTGATCTTAAAGTCTATCGGTGCACCGAAACCAGTGAAAGTAATTTAATAAAATATTGTTATTGTATGTGTACAGCTGTACATGTGCTTCTGTTTTGCTTTGTGAAGCTATGAATCTGAAACACGAGAGTACAAAACTAGAAAACTGACTAGTGAGAAACAGTTCACTCTTTAGCTGTTGATTGTTTTATAGTGGGGGGGAAAAAAGCATTTTCTTGTTGCCATGGTATTCTGCAGCATAGGGATTCACTTTAGCAAGCAGTGCATTACATCATAATGCATTGATCAGAATGCATATGTTACCACGGTTGCCACAGTGAATATTTTATTTTTGCTATATTGATTGATGCCTTTAATGTCAGGTGGCTAGAAATATGAGGGAGGCAGGAGCACCCCACATGACATTCTGCTTGTTCTCTGATGACAAATATAGACGATATCTAAGTATCATATTTGTCTAGATGAAATGAGAAAATTTTGAATTTTTACTTGAAAAATCTTGCTTATTACTAGAATTAAACATAGGTAAGAAGTTATGAAAATTGAGTTTTCTTATTTACTTGTTTTCCACCTGCTAGGGAAGTGTTCCTACCTCAGCACCAATTGCATTACAATGTTTGGAGTCCCTATGTTAGGGAGAATAGCCCCATACCTATTATAATAAATCTGAATTTGTGTCCAGTTGTGAGTTTTATACCCCATGTTCACTTGGGAAAGTTTCTCATCTGTGTTCCTGATCTGTAAAATGAAGCAGTAACCTGGATATGTTGTTGGAAGTTGTGTTACAACAAAAGTAGTTAGCAGAAAATGAGAGAGCAGAACTTGTAGGTACAGGATTATATACCCATGAAATCCGTCTGTCTGATTCTGTGCTGGAAAGCAAGGAGAAACTATACATTACATGCCTAGTTCTGTCTCTTATACATGGATTGAAACAGATATAACTTCACCAGCATGGTACTTTGCCTGAGCTAATAGCTCTGTTTTATGATTCAGAAACAAAACTATGGATAGGTTCATACCAGTGTTATTTCCTCTCCCTGAAGAAAAACTCTCACATTGCTGCAGCATCTTAGCTAAAGCAGCAGGGGCACAAATTTGGTGTCCATGCTAAACAATTACTCTTTCATCGCACCATCCCACGTATCTCCCACAGTTGTTTATGGCCCTAAATAATCCAAGTTTCATTAACTGCTGACTCAGTTGTCTCACAAAACTCTCATTTGACTAGCTGGCTATGTGGTCATATTACAATAATTATTACATAGGGAAAGTCTTTGAAGTATCTTGACTCTTTATTTGGAATACTTTCTTTGTCACAGGTACTTCCCCAAGGAGTCACTGAAAAAACCCCTTTTTCTATTTTCAGTTCAAGAATACCACATAGAAGACATCTATCCTCCACAGTTTTTTGAATAGTCATGTTCAGGCATTTCAAAAAAGGAACTGATCCTTGCAGCTATGTTCTATTCTTGCACTCAGCTCAGCTGAAGTCAGTTAAGGCACCCTCTACTATGTATATTTTGCATTCATAAGGGATTATGGCACTTGGCTTCACCTGAAACCACATGTAGGAAAAAAAAGATCTCCCCATAACTATCACTTTGCCCCTTATGTTTCTTGACTGCCATAATAAAACCACTGCAGAGCCCAGACTGAGATTTGATGTCAGGCTTCATTTGCCAGATAACAGTTGAAGCATCTTGCTTCCTTCTCTTCATCATTTTTTCCTCTGATAATTCCATTACTTTACAGAAGCACTCTTCCCATCTTTCTTTCTATACTTGCTAATTTTGATCACCTTTATTTTGATTTCACTCACCAGCACGGGGTGCTGGAATTTTTCCTTTGTTGGATCACTAGATGGCAGAAGAGACTCAGCAAAAGCTCTCCACCAAAAATAGGGTTATAAGTATCTAACCTTTTTACTTATGTGGCCCACTTAGGGGTTTTGTTGATCAAAATTTCATGTTAAATACATTTTTTACTCTGTTTTCAGGATTTTTTTCCTTACAAAAAAAAAGTGACGTGCTTTGGCTAAAGTGGTTTGCTTTTAAGGGGCCACACTGGGCACCTTACAGTTTTACTTCTTCCCAGAGTGCCACACAAGTATTCCTGAAGATCATCTTTTACTAAAATTATGTCAGCTGGTTCCCCTACATTTGTTATCATTATTGTAGGTTGTGGTGAAGGGTGTTAGTTCACTAAGGGTGTTGTAGTAATCTTAGACAAAGTAGTAGAATGAAATATGGAATGCATAAAATGTATTGAAAAAACTCAATAGGTGGAAGTGTGAAGAGGGTAGTTGTGTATCCTGCTACAAAATTCTCATTCTATTAACCTGCAGGTTACATTGGGCTAAAGGTTTCTAAAAACTGTGCATGGCCTAGAATAGCAACAGCAATAGTAGTACCAAAGTCTATTTTATTGCAATCCCCACCACCAGCCCAGCTCTCTGCTTATCCACAATAAGGCTTTTCACATGCTCTTATTGATACCTAAAGATTTTTGTGCTCTGTATGTATCTGTAGTTTTATAGATTTGAATATATAGCTATATAGTTTCTAACTCTTTGTCACTTTAGCATAGTAGCTGCACTTTCCGAGGTATTATGCTAGCTTCTTGGAATTCTGCTTAGTCTTGCTTTTTAGGCTAACAAGAACACTTTCTTTTTCACTAGAACTTAAAAACATAACAATAAAGACCCTAGAATAACTCCAGTGGCACAGAACTCAGAGGGAAATTACCTAACCAACTCTTCTTCTAATCGGACAATATTTGATAGGTATACAAATTAGCTAACCTGCAATAAAAATTGCAGAAGAGCTCTATCATGTATGCGTATCACCATATTGTGCACCTTGAAAGCCTTTAAATTAAGGATTTCTTATATTTTATAATTTTAATGTTGTTTGGGAAAGATATGTGTTTTATTACAGGCAACGATATGGTTTTCCTTTGTTGGCTTGTAGAGGTAAGGGTGAACAAGAGGAATCATCTCACTGTGGGAGAGAGGGTTAAGACAAACATGCTAATAATGACACAACCTCGAGCAGAAGTTCTAGAAAACAGTACCCTTGGAAACGAGAGGGAAACTCATTGTGCAGAAAACAATGACAAGAGATGTATTCATTTACTCAAGTAAATGGTTTGTTTCTGGAGTATCAATTGTCATACTGTCTGGCAAATTCTTTATTTACAAGGAAGAGGGAAGAACAATGAGCCTTCCTTGCCTTCCAGAGATACTAGAGCCACTATTCAAGAGCTTAAATGTTTACTTCTAAATACAGCAAAGTAATCCCCTTTGCAGAGTTACCTGCTCACAGTGAGTTGCAAGAGCTTCAACAGAAGTTAAAAGGCTCCTTAAAGAATTTGGATGGGTATAGTATTCTCAATACCTAAATAACAAGGTCTCGCCATTACTTTTACTCCAACTGAGGAAAGTTTCATCTAACAACATGAGACAGTAGCTACTGACTTTGTAATGTTCTTCATCTGTCAGATCTATGACTCTGTTAATGGGAACTTCAGAAAAGGCATACAAAAGATGAGAGCACCTATCCTTCAGGAATCATCCACAAAACACTCTCAAAAAACTTGAAGGACTCAAAGCCCTTCAACAACAATATACTGTTGAGAGATTTAGATGGATTTGGCTTTCTTGCCTTAGCTTTTCTTTATGTTTCCTTATGTAATTCTATAAATTCTATATATTTTTCAACAGAATGAACTGAAGCCTTTGGGAGCAGCATAGAATGGGAGATGTGTTTGCTCTTACTAGCCATACCCAGCTCCCTTTTCTGGAAAATTGTTCATAAAAGCATTTTCACTTGGACATGAAAGAGAGCATATTCTCCCAAGATAATTTCAGCTTCAAAAAGTATATTTCTGCCCTGCACACCTCAACCTGACTGCTTCCAAAGAAAACTTTGCCAAATAATGATCAGAAGGAAAAAGCTAAAATGTTGGTCTTATCCAACCGTATTTTCTCTATTGTTTTAAACAAGGAAATGCTAGACTTTAAATAGAAGTAGTTTTTATCCATAAAGCTTGCTTCCAAAAGTTCCTTCAAAATATTCATGCCAAGGGAAGAACTTTCTTTTCCACATTTCCATATTGCAATAACTATAAAAATAAACTAAAAAATTAAACTAACCATTGCTATTCTAATAAAGGTCTTGTCCTTTGCAGATCTTTAAGGATTCAATAGGATGCTAAAAATGTACCAAATTTGTTACTGGATTAGAAGCTACCTTCACCCGCTCCTTGTTCTTTAAATAATCCCTAAAATAGCGATAGGAGCTTTCAGCTGCATCTAGGTTTATTTTTTCTCTGAGACAAGATCTTTGGTCTGATCTTCCGAAATCCTACAACACAGGCATCAGGCAAAAATGGCTCCTGCACTAGGCTCATTTGATTATGCTTAGGCAAAAAAGTACTTTTCAATGTTTTTGACTCCCAACTAAAATTGCAAGAGGTGGCCACAGTTGGTGAACTGCATTCTCTTCATGCTTCATGCTTTCTCAGATATGCCTGTTATATTCTACACAAATCCAGTCAGGTAGTTTACTCATTAGCCATCAAAAGCAGAGCTAGCCTAATACCTAAGAACTATTTGACTTAGTTGCACTAGTAGTGAAGAAAAAAAACAAACAACAAACACATTATCTGCCAAGCATGAATCCACCAAAGAAAGCTTCAATTGAACCAAACTTGATAATGCTGTCCACAGCAGAAAAGAATGGTAATTCTCCTCCTGTTTTATTTTGGTAGGACAGATGGAAGAATCCACTTTTCAAAATATAAGCCTTCCACTTGTGGATTATCTTTGCAAATACATACATTTCAGAGAGAGAAGACTGAACCCTAAGGTGCTGACACAAATGACTGAGGAGCTATTATGATGACTTTGGGAATCCTTACTGTTGTCTTTGTAAAAGTAATCTCATTTAGAATTCTTGGAAGACCCCCTTATGCTTACATGCTTGATGTGGTTTCAGCTAGGATAGAGCTTATTTCTTCTCAGCAGCTGTTACAATTATGTGGTTTGGATTCAGAATGAGAATGGTGTAGATAACACACTGATGTTTTGGGGTTTGCTAAGTCATGCTTATCCTGAGTCAAAGATGTCTTTTTTCTTGTCTTATGCTCTGACATTTAAGACATACACAAAAGAAACTGGGATGGAGCACAGCTGGGACAAGTGGCCTGAATTCACCAAAGGGATATTCCACACCACAGAACGTCATGGCCATTATATAAACTGAGGGAGTTCCAGGAAGCGCAGCTGATCTGGGTATGGGAACAGGGTCTGGCATCCATCAATAGCTGATGAGTGATTGCATTGTGCATCACTCGTTTTCACTCTTTTCTATTATGATTGTTATTTGCCATTATAATTGCATTTTACTTTATTTGCAATTATTAAGCTGTTCTTATCTCAACTTACAGCTGTATTTTGATTGCCGTCCCCATTCCACCAGGATAGCAGAGGGAGAGATTAGGGGTTGAGCAAGCAATCAGCTCTGTCGTGCTTAATTTACATCTGGGCTTAAACTACAGCAATACCGCAAGAAAAAAGGGGAAAAAAATTAAAACACCAGAACACCCGCTACTTGGTGTATTTTTCCTGATTGTGACAAAATAAGACTGTGTTGATGGTACCTGTTCTGTCTGATGGCACTATTTTTGGCAAAAACATGTTCTAAAATGGTAAAATTCTGAGTGTTTTACTTTATCAAGGACAATGAACTAACCTCCTTTTCAGACACTATGGAAACATAGACTAAACTGCAGAGAGCTTTTGATCTAATTTTTAGAGGAAACAGAAGAGCATGTGTAGAGATCAAGGCAACAATGGACTGGTGCATGCAATAGTAATCATAGTGGTGCTACTATAAAGGCAGTACAAATACCTAGCCAATAATGATGCAATATAAAACACAAAACAAATACGACCAGGCCTCTTTTCCTAAGCAAAAGTATGAATGTATTATACTTGTATATTATTTGTGTGGTGTGGTCCTCAACTGCTGGTAAAATCATGTGCTGTAATCAGATAATCTCCTGCTTTCAGCAACATATAGTGGCCCACTGCTAGGTGATCAGCTATAGTATTGTCAGTTATACACTATGTGTCAGGATAGTATTGGTCAGTTCCATTGCTGGCAATGGATAAGAGACAAAGGTCTCTTTTATTGTCAGAGATGGGCCCACAGGGCTTTGTTCACACCACAGAAAAACATTTCCTCTCGGGTTGATACTTGAGTTTTATATACATGTGTCTTCTGAAGACCCATATATTGCTCTAGAATCAGTGAGATTATTCAGGTATTTTGTTTTAACCAGTCTTAGCCCTGGTCTCTTCACCACAAGTCTAGATAGATCAGGATGGAACATATATATCTCTTGCAGTGCTGCTGGCAGGGTTGAAAAACTGTAAACAAACTTTCCAGAAGTGTTAGTAAAGGGAGAGGATGGGAGGCAATTTTGTCTGGAGTTTTGTTTGTTTGTAACTACTCAGCTTGATAATGATCAAAAGTGAAAGAATTTTGCACTATCTTGTTCAGCTCTGCATTAGGACTGGCCCATGAGCTGTAGATGGCTCTGTGCTAGATCACCACTGTAAACCAACATAGGTGCTGCCATTAGAGCTCTTCTGAAAACAGTGTTAGAAGTTATGGAATTGCTCTTGCTGGAGCACTTCAGCACACAAGCACCCAGGAAAGGATATATTGTTTTTATGTGACAAGGTTAGGGTAGTGGGGAGCTGCATCTTTGACTTCTGTGAGGAGAGACAAGGGCTGTCCCCATGTCAGATGCAGCAAGCTTGAAAATGGACCCACCACTGGAGTTCACATATTTTGTATATGAAAATACCTCCACAGACTGTCTATGTGCAGTTATGGAAAACACGCAGGTTATGAAGTCAGTCTGAATGCCCCAGCAGTCTGAAAAAGAAAACAGTAAACAAATTCCATGTGCTGTCTATTAATAAAGAATTACAAATAACATAAAAATACTAATGTAAATATTGCTGTTCATACTAGCCCTGTCTCATTAGAAATACAAAACAAGCCTGTTTAACAACATTATTTAGCAAAAAAGGGGCTACATGAACCAATCTTACCCTTCTAATTAGTTGTGATCATGATCTATGCTATTTTTTCTCATATAAACTCTGAGTCTTTAAAGATAATTTTTTTTCATTTCATCTACTTAAGTTGCAATGTGTTCTTGAATAGCGAAAACCTGCCTGTTAAAGTCTAAAGAAGGAAAAGAACATCTACAGAGGCAGGCTTTGTTTCTATTCCTGTACACATTTCTACAGATTTCCAAGAATCACAGAATTGTTAGGATTGCAAGGGACCTCTGAATATCACCAAGCTCAGAGCTGCCATGCTACTGTGAACGTGTTAGAAGAGCTGGGTTTGGGGACAGCTTTTCAAGCATGTCTCATTTACAGGCAACTTTTACATGCTCATCATCAAGCACTTTGCATCCTGGCACACATGGCCAGAATGGCCAGACAGGTCAGAATCCAGAGTCTGGTATGTCTGATGCCAAAATGAGATTTGCACCCTTTCTAAACTGGCTATGTACCACCATTGCTCCCTGGATAAGCTTGCCAGAAAAAGACTTTTCGTGGAGTTTAGGCTTGTGAGCTGTGGTGGTCTCTGCCATCAGCCAAGGGTTTTTTCAAATGTACCTTCCTCATCAGCATTTTTCTACTAAAAAATGGCTTTAGGGTTGCTTCAGTCTGCCAGAGCACTGGAATCCTACGGTTCTTGCACAAACATGTCAGGAAAGAAAATACTTTCACAGAACAGCAAACAACCAGCTGTTGCAATGATGGCATGGGGCATGCAGGATTGATTGAGAAACATTCGCTGGGATTGAGAGGTCAGTGTGACAGCTTTGTACCTCTCACCCGTCAGTATCCTAAAGTATCCTGAAGTGTGCTTACTACTCCAGGCAGAGAGTACTGCCTATTTCTCTGGATTTCAGCTTTAGTTAAGGACAAAGAAGCAATTCACAGGATTTCTGGAGGGAAAGTGAAGCTTTATGCCCCGGAATTTATCGCAATGATATACTCTCAGGAGATGAATGCTACAATTGAAAAGAAGCTTGAATTCTGCAGACTGACGGATCCTAACCACTAACCCATCATATGTACGGTTTTAAGCTGTTTCTAGTCATCACTTACTACTAAGATCTGAAAAATCTCCTCTGTGCTGTTTGCGCTGTGAGATTTGTAATGATCCATATGGCATTGGTGACACACTGACATGTTGCAGCATATGTTGTGAAAGCTTCTGAGCCTCAGTCTTCCCCTGAGGAGTAAGAAGGTGGAGAGGAGGGAAGAATGTGCATCTCCAGGCACAATGGTTACCTTCTCCCACTTCAGCATTTGTGGTTTTAGCAGATATTCCTTTAAGTCTGTGTCATCTTTCTTTTTAAGATTTTCAAACGTCTTTTCTGTCCCTCATGTCTGCTCTGACCATTTTGTGGAGGAGCTTGCCAATGCTCAGTGGTCTTGCTCCTCCCCTCAGCATCCGTGGAATGGGGATTTCCCTGTTCCTCTCCATTCTCCCTCTGATACTTTCCTGTCTCTTCTGTTCTCTCTTTGTGCTTCCCTGTTTTCCTTGCCTCCCTTTTCAGTGTGTTGGCGCTTCCCAGTTGTCTGCTTTCCTTCTGGGGGACAAAAAGGAGGGCAAAGGGGTGCCACAAGGAGGAAGGGATGTAGGACAAGGAGCTGTGGGACACAGTGTGGGGTGGGATGGTAGTGAAGTTTTTAACCACATGTAGAGCACCCAATTTCAAAGCTGTCTTTGCAAAACAAGAACCTAACACTGTTCATAAGCTGAGGACTGTCATACCCCAACAGGATATTCAGTACTGTGTCCTCTGGGAATACACAGAAATAACTGAAATTTCTCACCAGCCCAAAGTTAAGAAAGCCTGGGAAGTGGACCTGAAATACAAAATTCAAAACAGGGGAAAATTAAACCTCTGTACACTTTCCATGCAGCTATTATTTTCTGAGACAGATTTTTTTCAGAACACACTTTGGTTTTCCATTTTCTGGCTGAGATCTTTGCTAATTTTTTTTTTTTTTTTTTTAGCATTCAGTGTTTGAACTTGCCAACCTGCCAAAATTATTATGTTACTCAAGTGGCTCATTGCTGCTAATCAACCAATTTGTTTAAAGCTATATTTTTTCCTAATAGAGAAGGTGGCAAAGGCTTAAATTTAAAATTAGCTTTCAGACAACATTTTAACAAATGTCCAGTAAAATGTGTGATAACTCCCATCAATGCTGAAAATTTGACTCCCTCATCTCTCATTGTGAATCTCTCATAGATGTATATATTTAATTTTGTTGTCTGATATTTTCCCCAGTTCTTGTGTCACTTGATTTACGAAGAATAATTTTGAATTTTAAATAATTAAAGACAGAGGGATGACTGGAAATGTTTTCCAGAGTTGGAATTAATTTTTACTTTACCAACTTCTTTACTTCCTGGATGAGTGTTTGTTTGTTTGTTTGTTTTGTCTACCATAACATCTCTTCACACAGCTAGAATATACGTATTGTGATGAGAAACACTCTGAAAGAAAGGCTTGAAACTGATTTGTGTCCATGTGCCAACCACTTTGTGGGAATGACTCTTCTCACTTTGAGCTTCCTGTTATTCAATTTTAAGTTTTCCAAGCTCAGGTTTGCAAAGCATCAGAGAAGTGACAAGCACAACATTTGAAAAAAGATGATAGAATAGCAAGTGCACTCACTTTTTATCAAGTGAATTCTCTGCAGTAATCATTCTTGAGCCCAAAGAGGCCTATTACTTAAAGCACGCCTCTCTGGAAAATTCTAGGCTTCAATGAAAAAATGGAATATTCCAACACTCCAAATTTCATGTAGACTTTCACAGACCCACTTTTCCTCTTTTGTCACTTCATCATCTCTGGCTGATTGAAAAGTTATCTCTAACCTCTTCATTCTCTGAGAATAATGGAAAATTAATCTACTTTATAAACTTCTGACACCTTCTAAAATTTCCTCTTTTTTTAAACTATTGCTTCCTTGCTCATCTTCCCTGGTTTCAAGCTAACTTTGTTCCACTCATGTCCTACTGACTCGACTGTACATTGTTTCTGTAGTTCCCCACTTTTAAAAATGTTTTTCTGAGCCCATCAGCTACATTGCACTCTGTTTTCTAGTCCCTTCTCACAAACCTGTTAAACAGTTCAGCCTTTCTGACAATTAAGCATGTTAGGACCATCCAGTCAGAGTCATGCCTCAGTTCTTGGCTTCCCTCACTTGCTGCTGAATTTCCTCCTTCTGTTTTTCTAGTCTATTTTTGAATAGGGAGCCACTGTAAATATCTGTACAGTAATTTCACAAATATAAGCCGCACCATTTTAACTAAAATTTTGCTCCCACACCGGAAATGCGGCTTACATTCAGGGGCGGCTAATATGTGAATAATTTTTTCACATTTCCAACCCCTGAAGAGGAAACCGAGGTGCCGAGTTGAGCAACCTGCTAGTAAAAGCCGGCATTTCGCACTTGTTACAAATTGTTACTCTGTTGTGCCAGGGGTGGAGCTGGCTCCCTGCGGGCAGCACGGGGGGCGGGGGAGGTTCCTCCTTCCCTGCTTTGCCACAGCCCGAGGGAGAGACGAGGGGACCCCGTGCTGCCATCCCCTCGGCCCGTGGGGTAAGCGGGGGACTCCTGCCTCCGCCTGCCGCGGCAGGAGCAGGCAGGCTGTGTCCCCACCCACCGCTGCCATGGGAGCGGTGGTGGCTCCATTCCTGCCCCCCGCCGCCGCCATGGGAGCAGGGGTGGCTCCGTCCCCGCCTGCCGCCTCCACGGGAGCAGGGGTGGCTCCGTCCCCACCTGCCACTGCCACGGGAGCTGGGAGGACTCCATCCCTGCCCCCCGCCGCTGCCATGGGAGCAGGGGTGGCTCCGTCCCCGCCTGCCACTGCCACGGGAGCAGGGGTGGCTCTGTCCCCGCCCGCCGCCTCCATGGGAGTGGGGGTGGCTCCGTCCCCGCCCACCGCCTCCACGGGAGCAGAGGTGGCTCCGTCCCCGCCCGCCACTGCCATGGGAGAGGGGGTGCTATGTCCCTGCCCGCCACCGCGGGAGCAGGGGGGGGCTCTGTCCTGGCCCTGTCAGCAGCCCCGAGCAGGCCGAGCCTGCACAGCCTTAGCCGAGCCAGTAAACCCCCTGCCATGCCGTGATTCTGTTACTATTTGACAACTTTGTTGCACGCGGGTCCTCGCTGTGAATGACAGAGTGGCTTATACTCAGGTGTGGCTTATTTAAGGACAAAAACTGAAATGTTTGCCAACACCCAGAGATGGGGCTTATAGTCCATGTGGCTTATATTCATGAAATTACTGTAATTAAATGTCCATGTAACTAATATCTGATCATACAAGGGGGAGAAGGCCATGCCAAGCATTAGGACGTTTTCCTGTCTACTGCTGTGGGAGAGAGTCACAACAATATTTCAAATGCAAGCAGAGTCAGAAGAAGTCACAATAATTTCAGAGAACTTATGAGTTTGATAGTAGCTGAGGTGTGATGTGTTATTGTAAAATAAAGAAGTAATAGATCTGTATATGTAAAACTTATTAAGTTACTGGCCATTTTATAACTGCAAGTATATGAATGGAAAAAGCATAATGTATGTTAGTTCTTGAGATGCCACTGTCAGGCAAAACTGATGGGAAGGGAATTGCATGTAACAGATACTGTGTAGGATTAGATGTTTGACATAGTCCTTCCAAGGTCACTCTGAAGTGAGGTTGAAAATATCCACAGCAAATATGTGTTTATACAGGACTAAGCAATTAACATAGTCCTCATTTGATTTGCATCTGAATTAGTGATTAAAGCCTTTGGGTTTTGCATCTTTTTCCCTGAAGAAACTCAAAGAATGACATCAATATCTGAATAACAAAGCTTTTAAAGCTTATGTAAAGAGATCTCTAGCTAAGGATTTTCAAACGGAATTTTTCCAATGGGTTAGTTATGTTATTGAGACAGAAAAATCATTACTGGGAGCTGTAGTACAGTAATTTCACAATTATAAACCGCACCATTTTGACTAAAATTTTGGTCTGAACCCAAAGTGCGGCTTATAATCAGGTGCGGCTTATATATGGACAAAGAA
>PYHW01009175.1:246958-266959 GCA_013186435.1 Turdus rufiventris | reverse complement strand
AAAAAAAAGAAAGGTGGAGAGAGGAAAAAAATAAAGTTTTCCTTTTTTTTTAGTTTAAATTCTTGATTTATAAACAGCTACTGAAAATATGAGTAACTGGGTCCAGAGACTCCAAAACTAAAATTCCTTTCTTGATATCTGAGTTTCTTGATGTCTGAGAGACTTGGAAGATCCAACTCAAACTATTTAGTTCATAGTCATATTTTTTTACCTTGAATAATTTAGCATATCTGGAATAGAAAGCAGTTAATGAGCCCCAGATATGGCAAATGAGAGATTAGGATGTTTGCTAAATGGAACTTAGTGATTACATTCAGGAAATTTACACTTTGGTACTCAAATATATTTGCTTCATCCTAATACAAACTACCCTTTAGTATCTGTTGCTGAGGTTTCTAGGGCAGTAATTTCTGCAGCCCTCATTCTGAATGGAGTTTTCCCTAGTGAATTTACATGCTTTTGGTACTTGTGCTCCTGCAAATTTGCTGCAGGATGTAAATCACACAGAACAAAGAGCAATCTCCAACTGTTTCCTGAGAGTCCAGTGTTTATACACTCACTAATTTTCTTCTCTTTCAAATATAACTCTAAGCTGCATCCAGTACTAATACAGACATTCTTCATTCCCTGTAATGAGAACTGTAGGTAAGACTGAAAGCTTATATTTTACGTATTTGTTTATTTGTCAAACAGGGGTGTAATTCTCTCTGAAATATAAGAATTTTGTAACAATCATGATGCAAGTGAGGCTCTATTTAGCAAACTCGCAAATTGAAGAGGGACTCAGAAATATATTACTAAACAAATAGCACCTTGGAAAAATTGAGGGAAAAAAAAGTGGGGAGGAAATTGCCACTTTAAAATACTCCACTTCCCTGGAAAATTCTAGCTTTTGATGATTCTTTGTCCAGTAAAATCCATTTACTTAGCTGAGCAAGATTCTCTCTGCTTGCTGTGGCTGTCTATTCCAAATGGCTGCCTGCCAGCAGTTTTGCTGAGAGGGGCAGCCATCTGATTTTACAGCACAGAGAAAGAGAGTAAGCGCATCAGCAGGACATAGGGGATCAGAAAACCAAATAGCATTCAGAGCACAGCTTGTGCTTTCTGTGCAGTTTGAGAGACAGCACAACAAAAACATGATTTTGTTGGTAACCATTTTTTATCCAATGGGCTATTTCTAAACCCTAAAAATGTAAAAGATGTGCTTATTAGTTACAGCTTGTTAAATAAGGTCTTGAACAGCTCCAGTCTCAGTCAAACAGTCCTTCAACACAGGAGTGAAGGAGGAAGACAGAATCACAGAATTAACCAGTTTGGAAAAGACATCCGGGATCACTGCATCCAACCTATGACTCAACATCACCTCTTCACCGAGACCATGGCACTGAGTGGCACATACAGTCTTTCCTTAAACACCTCCAGGGATGGTGACTCTACCTCCCTGGGAGGAGGTGCCCAGTCACCCTCTCTGTGAAGAAACTTTTAATAATGTCCAACCTAAAGTTCTCCTGATGCAGCTTAAGGCTTCGTCCTCTTGTCCTGTCAATGGTTCCCTGAGAGAATAGACCAACCCCCACCTAGCTGCAGCCTCCTTTCAGGCATCTGTAGAGAGACCTTGCACATCTTTCTGATGGGGCCTATGTCATGCTGGAATATCCTCAGCTGGTCCCCATCAGCTAAAAAAAAACCTTAAACTGCAATGTGCTTTCTGCTGATAATAGTTCCTCCAGATTCAGAAAGCACCGTGTTGGTCCCTGGAGGAGGTGGGCTCTGACATAAAGCAGACATTGCAAAGGGTTTCTAAAAGGCAGTAAGCACATTACTCTCTGTTCAACAAAGTATATTTTCTGAAATGACCCCAGCTGCCATGTCTGCACACTTTACCTCTGTCATCCCCACAGCTGTTTCCCAAAAAAGACAAAACCCAGAAGAGGACATGGTTGCAAATGTGTGTTTAAACATGAAGGCTGCTTCCCAGGGTAAGCATCATTGCAAGAGGGGCCCCAGTAACATGGACCATTGAGTTGTTGTGTGAGGGCATTCAATGACGCCAAATTTTGTGCCAAAGTGCTAGCCTGTATCCTCACTGTACTGGTAATCTAATTTTGTTTTCTTTTATATATTTGGGAGGAATTTGCATTATTTTTAATGGGACATGATCATTTAGGGAATTATTGGAATGAAACCTGAAATTACACTAGTAAATGAAAGCTGACCCAAGGCTGAAGCAAGGCAATGCAGGAGTATTCAGGCTCTAGAAATAAATCCTCAGGTTAATAATAATAATAATAATAATAATAATAATAATAATAATAATAATAATAATTACAGTTCAAGGACTTTTGACCACATACATCCTAAGTTTAACTTATGTGTCTGTGCGAGTTAGTAGGACATAAATCAGTAAAAGAGTGGCATAATTTTCTCTTCAAATTATTGAATTTGTGTACATATGTCA
The DNA here is from genome assembly GCA_013186435.1 of Turdus rufiventris. Taxonomy (NCBI): domain Eukaryota; kingdom Metazoa; phylum Chordata; class Aves; order Passeriformes; family Turdidae; genus Turdus; species Turdus rufiventris. The sequence continues at coordinate 264,501 of PYHW01009175.1, read as the reverse complement.
TGCTGAAAGAGACAGAGACAACAATCTTAAAAAAAAATGAGTTGGCTCCAATATTGTTTTCAAATTCACTCAAATAATGCCTAGGCATCAAGTATTTTATGTGATTTCCAGGTAGGTACTTGTAGGCACTTTTGGATTTTGTTTCTCTTCTTAATCAATGAAAAAACATGCTAAAGGCAGAAGGAAGAGGATAATTTCAATGTTTGCATTGACTTAAAAAGCTAGCACTGGTTGACAAGAGAAAACAATGGGAATCTGATTTCTTAGATACATCTAAATGAATGTAAATCACTTAAGATTGGGCGATCAAACACCTTATCAAGTGTTTATACTTTATACTTATGAACATTATTTGCTGTTAGTATGATACAAGGCAGGTTTTCTAAAACTAAGAAGTAGGGTATATTGAGGCTTTTCTATTTTGCAAAACAAATTGCTAACATCAACCTTTCCAAATGTACAAGTCGCTTCATAAATTCAAAATTATAGTGGCATTTGTGACTTCAAAATGACAGGTGGATTTATACACATAAATTCTACCAATTTCAAATGTAGCAAAATGGCTAAGTGCTTTGGTTAACTCTAGGAAATTTTAGGGTTTTTTCTAAATCAAAGCCTAATACTAATTAGTATTTGATCTTGGCTTTGTTTTCTTGCAGATGTTTCAAACTAACAAGGAAAGACAGTAGCGAACCTTCTGTTCAATGACGTTGTTTATCCCCAGTTGACTTTTCCTGTTTATGCTCAAAACCAAAATACTAATAATAGCTTTTGAAGAATTATTATATTCCTAAGAGCCAAAGTGAGGTCTGTTTGAGTTTACTTAACACAACCCTTTTTATTTGAGAACACATGTACATGCTGCATAATTGTGAAACACAGATACCGAAAGAAAGATCATCAGCCTGGGGTTGAAATGGTTTAAAAACTCTGCTTTATCCAAATCAGCAATGTGTGTTGTATTTTCATCTTCATTTGCATATATTAAAACAACACATGCAAAACAAATTCCCCTTTGTGGAGAATGAACTATGTAAATGCAATTTATAGCTTTAATTTGGACTTGAAAATTTAATCCATTCAAATATAAAAAGGTTTTCATGCACTGAATATTCCTGAGGTAGTTTAAAATGCTTAAAATAAATATTGAGCAGGTGACAGAAAAACTTGTCCCCCATATCACAAAAGCTGTTTCAAAACAATAATGTAAGTGCCTAATTAATATTCACTGCTCTGGAGTTCTAAACTATTAATTGTGCAATCTATACAGGTGGCAGGCATTGATGGAAATATAAAGCAAAAGAGCAAGGCAAAGGTACATTATTAATTTTGCTGTATCAAAAAAAAACTTGCCCTGAAATAAAAGAAATTGATACAAAAGAGGGCTTGTTTCAGGTCTTCAGCTCCCAAATTTTCTGAAGGCAAAACTTGTGTAATTTACTCAAAAGACCTTTTGTTTGAAACAATTGTGCCAGTAGTACATGGTCAAATGCTTGTTCTCCAAAGGAAAAATACACTGAAGTTCAGCCCAAATGCTGCAATGAGGTTTCCACACTGTGCCGTTTGAGACTGTGCCTTTCTTTTGACCATTAGCTGTTTCAGCTTCCAAGCTGAGCCATACCTCAGAACTTGTTAAACTTCACCAGATGGAACTAACATGTACAGACATATTTGTTTTAAAGTTNAAAAAAAAAAAAAAAAAAGCTAGACTGGGTGAAATAAGGTAAACTTCTCAAACAAGATGTACACCAATTTGTTTTCTAGATAAATGAGACAGACAGGAGAAATAAACCCTCATATCTCTGTAATTACACATTCTCTATGATTTCTGAAGTGCTTCAATTTTACTTTAATGTAACTCAGGGACTATAAAGTGCCTTTATACAATTGTTCATCTTGCCTTGCTTTGGCCAATACTCTTTATCTTCAGTAATGGAATAGTTTGCATCTAGACTACAATTAAAATTCTTGTGTTATTATTTGGAGCACTATACTTACTAAAATCTGTGCTTTGCAACTTCAGCTTAATGCAAAGCTAGTAGCTGCATGATGTTTAACCTTGTTATGTGTCCATCCAACTGAATGAGAGTCTGAGGAAATCAAGACCACCAACATGAGATGCAGGCGGAATGAAATTAAAGCAAGCTACTGTGGCAAGTTTTGTAACCTGATGAGATGCTTTCCAGGCTGGAGGTGCTAGGTCTGCTCATGGAAAGGAAATTAATTTGTATGAACTGAGGGTTGTGTCATGACCACTGAAAAGATTAAAATTTAAGAACCAGAGTGTGGGCGTTTGCACCCCTGGCATTAGAGTGTAATGTTGTCAGGGCTTGAAGAGGAGCAAACAACGCTTTGGAAACTCCTTCTGACCTGAAGGAGTAGTGTGCCCAGGGTCACGGTGTATCAGCATCAGCTTGTCTGCATTTATGTGCATATTTGGTGTATCAAGCCAGGCTGAGTGTGGCATACACTAGCAAAAACCAGGACCCAAGAGAGTTCTCATGCTCCAAGGTATTGATTATTGATTAGTATTGATTGGCCTGACAGTCAGGCGGCTATTAAAAGTAGAAAGTGTTGAAGGCAGTCAACCTCATTTTAAAGTAAATATCTTAGTAGTTACCTATATACAGTATGATCACCCAAGTGTGAATTAATCTAAAATTTTTATTGCAGCTTCAGATCACAGAAAGTGCATGTGATCTGAAGGTGCAATCATTCATAAACTCTAAATCTCTTTTATTTATAAAGGAAGACAAAAATTACCTGCAGAGGTAAACATTGTAAATTGGCAGCATGCTCTTACCATTTGCATGGACTGTTACCAGGAGGCACAATGTTCCTGTTTCCATATTATGATGTCTAGATTTGTTTCATATTTCTCATAGACATGAAAGTTAAATAAGTAAACTGCGATGACAAACTACTTAGTAGCTGTTTAGCTGCTAATATATTCAAGTCCAATCCTGGAATTTATGTAGTCTGTGTAAAAGGAAGAGAAGAAAAATATTTTCTTTTAAAATCTTGAAAATTTTTAGTAGAATGCTGTTCCTTATGGCTCACTGAAATCATTTAAGGCTTACTAAATTACTCTTCTGGTAAAATTAAAGCAAAACTTCATGATTTCTCAAATCATATTGAATTTGGACAGGAGCTATAACAGCTTTTGAAAGAGCCTTTTAGTGCTCCAGCAGCTAATTAATTAATTAGGAACAGGGAGTCTGCATCTTGCTGAAGTTTTTCTCTGAATCACTGCTGGGTATCCTTTATGTGGGATTCTTGTTGTATAGGTCACAATATTTAGGAAAGTTCTGAAAATTCCAGCAAAGAGCATTTTCAAAGACTTTAAAAGATTACTAACTCTCAGTATTTTAACTACTCTCATATTATTGCAACAATATACTTCCTCTGTACAATCTGTAGCAGGACTGTAGCACTGGAAGAATGAAGGAAATTATTTCCAGCAAAGCAATTTTGTATGCAGCCTACTTTATTCCACTGGTGCAAAAATAAATGGCAATAATACAATGGCAACCAAGTGCATTGAAGCACAACTCAACAAATGTTGTCAGCTGGCTCTTGAAAGAGTTTCTAAGGTATACATTTCTTCATGTTTTCTCTGTCTGTCTGTGACCTCAAAGCTAATTTTTACAAAGGAGGTTATACAGTGTAGCTGAACAATCTTTGGCAACTCAGACCCTTTCTCGTCCAAAGAGCCTGGGAAGGCTTTTGTTGGTAATCAAGAAGACTCTGATATCTCCTTGTGGATCTTTTGATTAAGCATAGGAACAGATGATAGTGGCTTTAAAGATGCCACTGAGCCTTTTAAAATAATAGCTGTGAGAAGATGCTATGTGATTCTATTATGAAAATGATCCAAAGTGACTTAACAGCCACCAGAGAAGGCACCACACAGAGAGAAAGCTGGAGCATTAGCTGTCCTCAGTGACTGACCTCTAACCCTGCTGGGCCATTTCTTCTGAGGTGAGGCAAAAAGGGGCAGAGCTCACACAAGTCTGTGGCTAGCAGGGTCATCATCAGAAGCTCTTGGTGACATGGGAGCAGGATGCAATGGTGGATACCAAGGAGCAGGAGCTCATCTCTGAGTTGCAACCTGTCATGGGAGAATAGAAACTGAGGGTAGGATGGAGGATGAAGACCAGCATAATCACAGCAACTAAATGGAGTCTGGGAGACTTTTCAAGGGTGAGAGCCTACACTTTGCCCCAGGGAGATGGGCATGCTCACAGAAGGAGCATATGAGGGGAGAAAGAAGGGGTTCTCATCATGTTTCTTTTAACTATAACGAGTCTTACAATTTTACTTTTGCAAGAAGGAAACAGATTCTTTCACAGAATGGGACCACCAAGAATTAAGAGGTGTGTGGAAGATCAGACAGCCGCAGAAACTGAGCTGGGTAGTGCCACTGACCACTTGGCTCTGGTACAGTGGAAGCAGTGGGAGAGACAAATTCAAGTCAAGAACAAAAGTGAAGACATCATGTCTGGTCACTCTGATCACCCTGATGAGACCAGATGTAACAAGGATATTGCTGGTACAAATGAACATAACAGCAGCTTGATAACCAAAAGGATTTTGCTACTATGAGAACAGGAGCAAAGGGGTTCAAGTGGAAAATTTTGTATGGAACTTAGAGAACTACAAATACTGGTGATTAGTGTAAAAAAGTGACTTTTGCTTGCATAGCATGCTCTTTCAATCACTGCAGAGGTGCAAGAAAAATTCTGATGTGTCACTTCTGCCACAGACCATTTATTTCTTGCGGAAAAACCTGATAGGAAATTTAGTGTTATTCTAGACAGCTATCCTAATTGCTCCTTTGTGGCCTGAGTGACCTAGTAAATTTGCTGTGCCCAGTGGAGTGCCCTGATGCCAGTTTAAAGTGGCTCCTGTAAAACAGGTGAAAACTGAGGCCATGCAATACCTCACCAGATCACATCTGTGTAACTTGCATTCTTCTTCTCCTCCCTACTCCTCACAAGGACCTTGACCCTCTTTGTCTATAAAGAGCAGCCAGCCTTCTCCATCCTTACCTTCATTCACAGGACATACCTATGGCATCCCTGCAAATCACTCTTCTTATAGAGACTGTTGGGCCTGGCAGGATTATGGTTCATGGCCTAAAAAAAAAAACAACAAAAAACCTCAGAACTTTGAGAAATCCAAAGTTAGTGCACTGTGTTTCAGCTATAACTAACTATATAGGATTTTGACATTTACTATTCCCAGATTTTTTTTATACAGAAGATCGATTTGGAAGATGACAAATACAACTTCTCTTCTTAAGTAAGACCTTCAGTTGGAGGATTTGTGATTAATTTATAAAATACTCATGTCATTACTGTTAGTGTGTCTGTCAGAATTAAAATTATTATTGTCTTTTAACTAGTATATATACTTTTCCTGGAACTCTGTTTTACTCCTAGAAATTCAAGTACAAGATTCCCAGCCAGCTTGATTTTAATTTCTTTTAGCTATAATATATTACCTGAAAGAGAGATGAAAATTTGAAAGTCAACACAGTGGTCTTTCAGCATGAATCAATATTAGAAATTAATTAGAGTTCACGTGAAATATAAAAACTGCATATTTATTGCTGACAATGTTTAGCAATTGCATCTTGGTTATTTATAACAACAACAACCCCCTTTTTCTTCCTTGGGACATGTCATTGTCTTTCAGAGTCCAACAGTATTGTGGTATAGCTTTGGAATAAAAAAATGCAGAATTTTTCTGTTGTATCAAGAATCACCCACCAGGGAAAGCTTGATAGCAGCAGGATAGACAGAATCCATAATGCAGCTAAATAATTTTATCATTTTTCCCAGTTTACTTATAAGTAAGGTATACATGAGTAAGTGAGTGACACAAAAGGAGAGTTTTCCCCCATGAACAGGATCTGCTCTAGCTGTGGGAAAACCCATAGGGCCCTGCCTGATGCTGCACAAATGTGGGGTGTGCAGCATCTGAGGGTATGTGCAACTATTCTCACTACCTGTAATCATCTTCTTACTCTGCTTTATTAAAGCAGATGCGTTACTAAGCCACTTCTTGTTGGGCTTTTCTCACTGAGGTTCAGAAATACCCCTTCACTGGCTCATATACACCTTGCTCCACTTTCCACCCCTGTGTAGAATGGCTCTTAGCGCAGCCAGCCAATATCTCTAAAGAAGATGGCTTGCTGCTTCTAAAAGGTGTACTTGTCATGAGAACATCAAATAAGACTGCCTCAGTTTTTTTCCCATTAGACAGCCACCCACAAGTTCAGCTCCAGACAGGCTGTACCAGATTTAGCCCATATATGGAGGGCAACAGATCAACATCCCATCACAAAGTGCTTAATCTATCCATTTCTTTTGCACATAAGCATTTGTGAATTTAACAAATCACCTTGCTGTCAAAGTTCCCAGATGTGCTATATCCTCACTGTGTTGGATGTTTTCAAAAGGGGGTTGGAAACGGTCCAAATAGGACTGCCTGATATTTTTGAGGAGAGTGATATTTTGGTAGCAGTCTTAGTCTCAGTAAATCTGTAAGGTTTCAAATGCATGTAAAAATAAATCTTCATGTTTAGTGGCATGTTTCATGCTGAATATTGTTAATACTGAAAAGAGCACATCCTCAGAAAAGTGGACCCAAAATGAATTTTGTCATCTACATTTTCATGGGCTCTCTTGCTTTCCTGGCTTTCATTTAGGTCATTTATTTGGATGGTGCCTGGATACAGTGGAAAACCAGCTCAGCAGCCATTTCTAGTTCAGGCACTTCAGATTATTAAGTACTGACTTTTCTGAACTGAGCTCTGCTGCTCTGAAATACTTGAGCAACAACATTAACAATGCTTTTCTTTAGAAGCTTAGCATTTGCATATGCAAGAAATTTCAAAATTCCAACTCCAAAGCTGGTGAAAAATGCTCTCCTTGCATCCAATAAAGCTAGAATCCAAAAAGCAGTTTATAGTTATTGTTATTTTCAGATTGTTCTTCAGCTGGCAGAATTTGTGCATTATGGGATGGGGGAAAGCCATCCAAAACAAGATAAATATGAGTGTGTTGGACTCCGTCTTCCAAGAAAAATAGGTTTCCTATAAGGTAAGTATCTTTTTATAAGTCCTGGGGGCCACAGCAGATGAGTGCACTAAGACCACACTAGTCTTGCAGACACAACTTCCAAGACTTGTGCTTGAGCTGGAAAATCTATTTTAGTTTGAAATTTAAAGAAATAGATCACCAGTTATCTTACAGAATATGATTTGCTAATTTTACAGGAACCAAAATCTGCCTATAAAATATGATAGAATATTTATGTTGGAAGAGATCTATATATATCATCTATCCTTCCCTTGTCTAACCACTTTAGGGCTGAGCAGCAGTTAAAACACATTGTTAAGGACATTGTCCAGATGCCTCCAAAACACTGTGAGTTTAGGGGCATCAACCACCTCATAATAAGCCTTTTTAAATGTTCATCTACCTTCTTGGTAAATACACTTTCTAATGTCCACATGGAACCTACCCTGACATGGCTTCCTATGCACTCTGTCACCAGACCCTAGGCAGAAGAGGTCAGCATATCCCTCTCCACTTCCCCTCTTTATGAAGCTGTACAGATCAGTGAGGCCACCCCTCAGCCTCCTTCCCTCCAAACCCAGAGTCCTCCGCTGCTCCTCACAGGACAAACCTTACAGCCTTTGTTTTGGCTGGCCGGTGATGCTGTGTCTGATGTCCTACCTAGTCCTATTGAGCGAGTCATTTTGGTTTAGAAGGCTATCAGGTTGGATGTACATGATTCCCCTTCACAAGCCCATGTTGAATATTTCAAGTCACCTTCTTGGCTTTCATACACATAGACATTATTTCCAGAATTATGTCCTCCATCAGGTTTCCAAGGTCTGAGGTGAGGCTGAGAGTCCTCTAGTGCCCTGGGTCCTCCATCCTGCCCTTTCTGAAGAGAGGAATGACACTTTCTCTTTTCCAGTCCCCAATAACCTCTCCCACTTGCCACACCCTTTAAAAGGGAACTAAGAGTGGTCTCATAATGACATCTGCCAGCACATTTGTGGATGCAAGCCATCAGGCCTCATGGATTCGCATGTGTCTACTCTGTTCAAACACTCCCTTAAGATAATCTTCTGCACCAAAAGTAAGTCTTCCTCGCTTCAGATTTTCACACAGTTCTTAGGGCCTGGCCTTCCTGAAGATGAGCTCTATCAGTAAAGACCAAAGCCAAGGAACAGGTGGGTTTTGGCTTTCCTAATTCCATTCCTGCACTTACGGGCAGTGTCTCTCTCTCCATTCTCTTCAATTCTTTCCTTATGTCTCCCAGTTCTGTTATGAGTTCTTTTTTCATCTTTGTAGGTATCCTGCCATCTGTGCTTTAATTCCTGTATGCTCTCGAGGTAATTCCTGAGCATTAGCCAATACAGCTGTTATAGTTACCTTGCACATTGCTAGTCTTCATTATAGGCATCAGGTTTTTTTCAATTTTAATATAGGAAAAAAGAGATTTTAAAAATGGTCATGGCTTTTGAGCACCAGCAAAATTATTATCCATATCACTATTAAAGCAAAAAATGTCTGCATTTGAGGTTTGGTTTTTTGTTTGTTTTTTGTTTGTTTGGTTGGTTGGTTTTTATATGATGCAGTCTTGATTGTTCTTAGCTTAACATTTTTATACATTTTTTTTTAAATTTAAAGGTTGGAAGAGTTCACCTTTTAAATTTGTGCAGTACTTTGAACCTTGTTAGGTTGTAATTTTCTAGTAAAAAACTCAAGCAATAAATAAATAAAAAGATTCCTTCCTGTGTCCTGGTTTTCCCCAAGGCTCGGTCTTGGGCCAACCCTATTTAGTGTCTTCATCAACAACATGGGTGAGAGGACTGAGTGCACCCTCAGCAAGTTTACAAGTGACACCAAGCTGGGTGGGAGAGTTGATCTGCTGGAGGGCAGGAAGGCTCTGCAGAGGGACCTGGACAGGCTGGATCGATGAGCTGGGGTCAGTGCTGTGAGGTTGAACAAAGTGTGGGATCCTGCCCTTGGGGTCACAACAGCTCCAGGCAGCCCTACAGACTCGGGGCAGAGGCTGGAAAAGGACCCAGGGTTGCTGATCAGCAGTGGCTGAACATGATCCAGCCCATGCCCAGGTGGCCAAGAAGGCCACGGGCATCCTGGCTTGTATCAGCAGTAGTGTGGCCAGCAAGTGCAGAGGAGGGGTGAGGCCACACCTCAAGTGCTCCATCTGAATCTGGGCTCATCACTTCAGGAAGGTCATTGAGGTGCTGGAGTCCAGAGAAGAGCAACAAAGCTGCTGAAGGGTCTGGAGCACAAATCCTGTGAGGAAGAACAGCTGCGAAAGCTGGGGTTGTTTTAGCTGGGGGAAATGAGGTTCAGGGGAGACCTTATCACTCCAACTCAGAATATTCCCTGATCTGCAAAGAAATTAAATCAAATGTTTCAGTTCTTACAACTGCTTGAAAGGAGGATGTAACCAGGAGGGGGTTGCTTTCTTCTGCCAGGTAACAAGGATAGAAAAGAAGAAATTACCTCAAGTTGCAACAATGGAGGTTTAGATTGAATAATAGGAAAATGTTGTCAAGCATTGTAACAGGCTGCTCAAGGAAGTGTTGGGTTACCATACCTAGAAGTGTTTAAAAAATGTGTGGTATTTTATTTGAGGACATAGTTTAGAAGTGAACATGGTGGTGTTGTTGGTAAGTTGACAGTTGGACCTTAATGGTCTTAGAGGTCTTTTCCAGCTCTAACAATTCTATGATTCTTCCAACTTTAACAATTCTATGATTCATGATGCAGTATCAAATAAAAGAACAAGAAATGGAGGGAGAGATGAAGATTTTGTGTCACTCCTAATTGAATTTAAATACTAGGACACTGGGATGTTGAAAAAATTGGAAACAAGGGAAGATATTATGTGGAATTTTCATTTTAAATTAATATTTAATGATGTAACTGTATTTTTGAAGTATCTTCAAGGATCAATTTACATTCTAATTTTTTGTACTATAAGTACAATTCACACTTTGAATTTACATTATCTTTGAAAGTATTATTTTTAAGAACATCTGAAGAACAACAAAATCTTTAAGAGAAGCCTACATTTTACATAAAGAAACTATTTATTTACAATTAAATAGCATTAGGATTTACTAATCTCTCTGCTTCCCTGAGCTCAGAAATACCACAGAAAAATGTACTGTTGCATAATGTATTAATCATTCTGGCCACCTGCTTTAAAGATCCTTTGCCAAATCTCTCTACGGTAGGTTTGAGCCCTGAAATGAGCAAGAGTTAAGAAGCATCATATCTTCAGAGGATTTTAATTTAAAAAGTGGGGAAAGCGGTGTTTGCAACTTCGTCTCTTGATTTTCACTGTTTAATAGCACTTGGTACTTGTGAACCCTTTTGGTTCACTCATACAATACCTCCAGATATTTAGAATTTCTTAAACCCAGGCCATCCTAAAGTACTTACTGTAGTATCTTACCGAAGAGAAAAAAACCCAAGTATTTAAGCACTCTCCAGACACCCAGATTTGAAGTCACTGACCACACTAAAATGATTTAAATTTTTTTAATGTTATAATGGCAATACCTTGCCCAAATTGTTTATCTGAAGAATTTCATCTTTTTACCAGAGAGGAACATTGCTGTATTTCATGACACAAGTAGGTATGGCTCTAAAAATCTTTGGAAAAGGAAAAAAAAACCTCTTTTTTGAGTTTTTGAGTATTTACTCATTTGTGCCTAATCTCTGTGTATTGTGCCAGCAAGATAGATCCATTTTCAATGCTTGCACACCAGCTTTGATAGACATCTTTTGGCTGGGTTCCTGCTCCTGTAATGAGGACAGAAAGGTGGTAGAGTTACAATCTGCTGTTCTGCTCAGGAAAAGAAACTGCAGTGCTACTAGTTCCTCTTCTTGTGAAAGTCCGAATTACTTTATCAGGAGCTGAAGTGATAGCAGTATTTTTCCCCTTGCAAAGAAAAATGCTGCAAAGCAAGAAAGAAATCTAATCACGGAAAAGAACAGAAAAGTTAACACATAAAGATAAATTTCACTCTTATGATATGGTGATTCCCCTGCCCTTTTCAGTAAGGTGCATTAATAAATAGCAACCTGTAAACAAACACAGCTAAGATGCACTCCAAGTGAACTCCAGGACTAAATGAGTCTTGTTAATGAAAGAGAATGTAGTATAACATATGATTGAGGAGGTTCTCTTTGCTTCTTAACAGTGGCTGTCTGATTAACCTGGATGTGTGTATATTTTAAATGTCGTTGGCAAAAAAAGTGATTAAATTTAGTGCTATAGTAAACAGGAGGCTGCAGCACATAGATCTACAGTAAAACAACAGATGGCACAGCTTAAATCTGTTTATTACCAGTCACTTGGCAAGGAGACTGGAAAAGAGAAAGAAAAGAGACAAACAGATGCCAAGTGTAATATAATAACACTTAATATAATAGTTTCAATAAAATATGTTTCATTTTCTTGTCTCTTTTAGCCTTCCACCAGAAATTTTAAGACTCTACTATTTCTGATCAGGAATCTTTAGAAATATGCACAATGCTTACTCTAGGATATGCTGAATAGCTAGTTTTCTACTGCTGAAAAACAGGAACATTTTTATTGCTTTAGTGGAAAATCAATGACAAGAAGCAGTGCAAAGTCATCAGTGATGGACAGCCAGTTTGCCATGGCAAAGCTGGATAGCTTAACTGCTTTTCTATCTGTTAACTGCTTTCACACTAAACTCCCTCCCCTCTTAGATTACTGTAATGCTGCACTGTAGTTCTTTCAGAATTAGGATTCCATTTTTCACAGACCTTATTCTAGTTTTATCTGTGAAGTTCCTGAATGGATTAAAAATATTTTTAGCTTTTTAAATTTGGTTTCATCCTCAAAGTTCTACTGTGTAATAAAGGTCTATGTGTTCTGAAGATAATTATCTTGTTATTGTTCCTTTAAAGATAACTAAAATGGCAGGGCATTTTTTTCAGACAATAAGGCTGTTAAATCTTGTGGTAACGATATGATCATCACCTCACTATTTTTTTCTCTCCTCCTCTTTCTAAGGTTTGGAGTTCATGGGTAACAAGCTAGCTGGGTCACAGTTAGATCAAACTCACCTCATATCCTTTTGTGAGTATAACCTTAATTCTGAGTGATAGTGATGATAGCAACTGTATCCCTGTCATGGTGAAAGTGAATTCTGTTTCATGTGGCATCACACTCTTATTGTTTCCAGGTAGTGTGGCCTCTCTTTCACATGACAGCCTTTTCAGACAGCTGCTTGTTAGTGCATAGTAAGAGCTGAAAAAACCTACAAAAGTCTCAGATTACTTCCTTTGCATTGTAAAAAAGATATGTGGACTGATAAATACATTAGGATGGGTTATTATCCATTATTCAGTTCTACAATTAGTGAACATCTGGCACAGGAAAGATGAGATGCCTGTTTACTTACCATCTGTATTAATGTTGATTTCCAGCAGGCAACAGCAAGCACACCTGTTCAATGGAGACAAATGTGAAACAAAAATAATTTAATATTAAGAGAGATTTAAATGCTATCTTTAAAGATTGTGTATTACATACCTTTCCTTAAAGTATCATTTATATGAGATTTCTTTATAGACTTGAAACAAGACTAACAAGAATTGTGAAAGGTCAGTTTATTTCAAGCTTACAGAACAACAAGGTCAAGATTTCTAGCAGGAGAGTACAGCCAGACAAAAATAATTTTGTTTTGTCTAGCTTCAGTAGAGCTGAATCATGCTGATTTTCAAATGTAGTTAGAAAAAACAAAACAAACCAAACAAAACAAAACCAGCCTCTTCTGTAAATTGCAGTTATGAAAGTCTGATAATGTTTGTTTGATATCTGCTGGCTGTTGATTTTTTCTGTGTCATTGGCCCCCAAATTTAACACCTTTCCCTTTTAATGTGCAGGCTAGGGATTTGAAAGAAACATATGGTCATGTCACCTTTGCAAATCACCAGTATTTTATAAAGAAATGAAATGTTGAACAAAATTAGGAGGAATAGATTATTTGTTAAGAACAGCCATTACGACCTCCATAAATTCACATCTAAGACTGCAAATAAAACAAGTAGCACAGATGAAAATGCCAATTAGTTAACATTAGTTAGACTTAGTTACTAAAAGCAATGCAACCTTTGCATACCAAATAGTATATTTATCAAGAACATTGAACTTTTGACCCATGTATGTCAAATTAACCCAGACTGTTTTTCAAAAAGGAATGGGCAGAGAAGGAAATAAAAAGAAATTTTCATTAGAGACTACTGATAAGAGGAAGAAAAAGTAAATACATGTAAATGAACATGTTTTAAATGCAAATAAAATTATGAAATCATCTTTGTTCTGTATCATATGATATAGAGGTATTACAATACAACTGGGTAGATAAGTTGGCTGTAAAAGTTCATCATGAGATGTGAACGTGTCCAAGAGTTGGGCTGATGAAGATCATCACAACAATGGACAGGTGGATTGAGCTGCCAGGATTAAAATGTCTCAGGAGGATCTGGACTGGCAACATGAGGGTAAATAATTTCTGACTTGGTATATATTTATATAAATGTGTGTCTATATAGTTGGAAGGTGTAGGATCCTGGCATGATGTAAGCGGCATAGAATATAGAGTGGATAATGTCCTAGTTCCAGCCACGACAGAGTTAATTTTTGCTATAGCCATGAGAGAGTGAAACCCTGTTGGCATGGCTAAAAGGCTGTTCTACACCACCTTACATCACTGCTGGGAGTGGGGCTAGGCAATCTCTGGTTTCTGGGAAGAAGAGCGTGGTTTCCAGTTGAACAAATAAGGCAAATGGAGAGAAGGAGATGTTTCATTGTCTCAGACTTTGTGAGCATTTTACGCGTAAATCACCCTCTCTTTGTACACTTTTTTCCATTAATATTGTTGCTCATTTTCTTGTCTCATTGCTCTCTACAGTAAATTGTTCTAACTTCAACACAGGATCTCTGCTGTTTGTGCATTCTGTTGGGGTATAGGGAGGGGAAGTGAGTGGCAGCATGGTTTTAGGACAATTACAAAACTGGAGAATACCATTCCTAAACCACAATAGTCTTACTGTCCAGTGTACCTAGCCCCATGTTAGGGATCACACCATATAAGGATCATGCCATATAGAGTTTTATTTGCACAGAAAAATCGTGTGATTACATTCTGACCATAAGCTGAGTTACAGTAATTTCACGAATACAAGCAATACAATACACCATTTTAACTAAAATTTTGCTCCCACACCGGAAATGCGGCTTACATTCAAGGGCGGCTAATATGTGAATAATTTTCTGACATTTCCAACCCCTGAAGTGGAAACCGAGGTGCCGAGTCGAGCAAACTGCCAGTAAAAGCCGGCATTTCGCGATTGTTACAAATTGTTACTCTGTTGTGCCAGGGGTGGAGCTGGCTCCCTGCAGGCAGCACGGGGGCAGGGGAGGTCCCTCCTTTCCTCCTCTGCCACAGCCCGAGGGAGACACGTGGGGGTTCTGTGCTGCCATCCCCTCGGCCCGTGGGGTAAGCGGGGGACTCCTGCCCCTGCCTGCCTCGGCAGGAGCAGGCAGGCTCCGCCCCCGCCCGCCGCTACCACCACAGGAGCTGGGGGTGCTCTGTCCCTGCCTGCCGCCGCCATGGGAGCAAGGAGGGCTCCATCCCTGCCCCCCGCCGCCACCATGGGAGCGGGGAGGGTTCCGTCCCCGCCCCCCCGCCGCTGCCATGGGAGCGAGGACGGCTCCATCTCTGCCCGCCGCCGCCTCCACGGAAGCGGGGGGTGGCTCTGTCCCTGCCCGCCGCCGCCACGGGAGCAGGGGTGCTATTTCCCTGCCCGCCGCAGTGGGAGCGGGGGGGGTCTCCATCCTGGCCCCGTCGGCAGCCCTGAGCGGGCCGAGCCTGCAGAGCCTTAGAGGAGCCAGTAAACACCCTGCCATGCCGCAATTCTGTTACTATTTGGCAACTTTGTTGCACGCGGGTCCTCGCTGTGAACGACAGAGAGGCTTATATTCAGGTGCGGCTTATTTAAGGACAAAGAACGAAATGTTTGCCAACACCCAGGGATGCGGCTTATAGTCCGTGCGGCTTGTATTCATGAAATTACTGTATTTATCATCTTTCTGGATGGGCTCATTATCCCGGCCTGGGCCCCCAGGACAGCACCAGAAAACTCTCCACTGCAAACAGCACCAGCCACAATCCAGCAGGTATCACACGACCATCTGCAGGCCTCACGTGAGATATTAACTCTTTCAGTGCACAGATGAGACCTGCAGAACTTACATCCTCTCTCGAGTGAGAGAAAAGTGACACAGTTAAGACACACAGAAATAACATGCAGACACCAAGGTCAGTGAAGTAGAAGGTCCCAGATGGAAGGGACTGGTAGAGATGCCTCACTCTTGGGCTGAAATCCTCTTTTAAGGCTATGGAGAAGATATGATTGATACATAAGACTATTTTTCCCTATAACTCATGAAATGCATTTGGGGGGATGAAGTGCTCTAACCATAGACATGAACAAAGGCATCCATGGTGAAAAAGCCAATGTTGAAGTATATGTGATCCCATGAGAGGTTTGAACAAAAAGAGAGAAGAGTGATGAAAACCCTTTGTCCCCAGGGAAGAAGAAGACCTCTGCTCCCAGAGAAGAAATTGATCACAGAGATAGATGAAGAGAACCTTTGCTTCTGAACAGCTCATCTGTAAAAGTGTACTCCATTAGCCAAAGATTGAGCCCTTAAAAACAGTTGTGGGGAAAACAGGGGAGGGGCTTTTACATGATGATCAGATTTTCATTCTCCTGGGTGGCTGATTCACTGTGACATTGAAGCCATGAGAGAATTGTTTTCTTGTGGAGAAATCTCCATAGCATTACAAGAGACTCCTCTCCCTAAGTAAATTGGAAAAAGACTATTTTAGAGGTGATAAACTAACTGATTTGTCTCTGTACATTGTTAATGTGAAAGAAAAGAGGGTGTGGGGGAAGGAGAAGTGTTCTGAAGGTTTTAATCTGATTTTTATTCTTTTGGTTTCTATTAATAAAGTTTTGTTTATTATTATTTAAAGCCTGCTTTGCTTGTCTCCTGATCCTATCTCATAGCAGGAAATGAGTAAATTATTCTAGTAGTTGCACTGGTGATTTGGCCAACACTAAACCCAGCACATAAATTGGTGCATTGGCCAAGAAATCTCAAATCGGCGAACCAAAGCCACTACAAGGGGTACAAGAGTACTTCACAGGGAATTCCAGACCTTTTTCCAGAAAAGACAGTTGACTTAATTATTTGGAGAAATAATCTCCTGAAGGCAAAATTTACTGATATGCTCCTCCTCTGTTCTTTTTCACAAGGGAGAGAGGCTGGAAAAACACATTCCTTTTTGATTCTTACTTTTTCAGGAATCCCTAGGAAGATGTAAATCTGATATGGATTGCTATACTTCTGCCTGTGAGACCAGTGAAGAAGACTAGAAGTGTATGGAAGCAGTTCAAACATCAGCTCCTGTAAGTTTGAATCTCCTGCCAAGCCCTAGTTAGTTTTGGGGATTGAGAAGTAGATAAAGAGACACAGAATCACATTTGCAGTCACTTCTGAGTGGAAGCTACATAGTCTGTAGCTTGGTCTCAGGGATAGTATATTGAAGTGCATGAAAAAAAAAGCTGTTGGTTTTGTTTACAAGGTGATACTAACTTGGGATTGTGGCTGCAGTCTTCAAGAAACAAAATATATCACACCTCATTGAGCCACATATCAACAAACAGGTAAATAACTCAGCTAAATGCCTCTCCTGGTTTTCTGGAAAAAATGAAAAAAAGTACAGTGATTTCCCAGTTATAAGCCGCACCATTTCGACTAAAATTTTGGTCCAAACCTGGAAGTGCAGCTTATACTCCGGAGCAGCCAATATATGGATGAAGTTCAGAAATTTGCCAACCCAGAAGTGTGAGCCCACAGCAGCCCCAAGATGAGCCGGAGCCTGCCTGGCCCCGAGATGAGCCAGTAAACCCTGCAATCCTGCAGTTCTGTTACTAATTGGCAACTTTGTGAAAGTTGCATGCGGATCCTCACTGCAAACAAAAGTGCAGTTTATAATCCGGTGTGTTTTATATGTGGACAAAGAACGAAATGTTGCTGACACCCAGAAGTGCAGTTTATAATCTCATGAGGCTTATAACCGTGAAATTACTGTACAGTAATTTCACAAGTAGAAAGCGTGCTTCCGGGTGTTGGCAAATTTCTGAACTTTGTCCATATATAAGGAGCACCGGACTATAAGGGGCACTTTCTTTTTGCAGCGAGGATCCGTGCGCAACAAAGTAATGAATTAGTAATGGAATTGCACAATTGCAGGGTTTACTGGCAAGTGCTCAATTTGAAAACATTTTTCACAGATAGGCATAGCCTTTAAATGCAGCCCCAGACACCCTCCTCGTGCCGGGGGCTCCAGCACTCCCCCCCCGCCCGCC
>PYHW01009175.1:226458-245532 GCA_013186435.1 Turdus rufiventris | reverse complement strand
GCAGTTGTGAAAAGATAAAGAACAATGGCCCATCAGCAGAGTATCTCCTGCAGAGATAAGGATCACTGCCCCCCACCCTCAATAGATGATGATAGAATAGATACCTTTTATCACACCCTGTATTGTAACATGCGGCTTATAATCAGGTGCGGCTTATATATGGACAAAAGAACAAAAAGTTGCCAACACCCAGGAGTGCGGCTTATACTCGGTGCGGCTTATAATCGTGAAATTACTGTAATAATACTTTCATCAGTATTAGATTAGGTCTCCAGAGATACGGATTTATTTTCTGCTTTTCCAAGCAGCTTTCACTGGCTGTGAAGGTAATTTTGATAGCATAAAGAAATTTCTGCTGTTGTTCTGGGACACCTTCACCTAAAAAGATTAACTCACCATGTAGTAACATTCTACCTAGAAATTTGATCCAGAAAATTTTCTACACAAACTTTGATTGGGTCCAAGAGACTTCCAATCTTCTAGCCTTAAAAATTCAATCTGGAATTTATGAATTTGAACGCTTTTTTTTCCTGTACTTGGAAGCTGTTGGCCATGTAAACCATGTGAATTTTGGTTCGCAGATAGCCATCCATGAGTCAGAATTGAACCTGCTCACTGCTCAGTTCTCTGGTGCCAGGTGCCATTATATGCTGTGGGCATTAAAGTTTCACACACACTGTACAGAATGATTTCATGATTTACTTAAACAATTTGAGAAGACTTCTAGCTATCTTAATGAACTTTCAAGTGTGAATATTGCATACCAATAGGAACATCATGACATTCAAAGTATAATTTACTTGTGTTGTCACTACTTCCAGCAAAACTAAAAATGGATACAGAAGTCAAATTTGAATAACTTTAGATCATAGTTACTGTATTCAGTTACACCACAAGTAAGATCTAATTGATAAGAAAATATTTAAATCAGAAAATCTGGTTGCAGCATTTTCAAAAAACACATTTTGGAGAAAATATCCTGATTGTCTAAGCCAAAGTGTATATAAGACATTGTTAGCTCTATGGAGTTTTTGTTGGAAAGGTTTTAAACATCCTGACTCAGGCAGTTATTTTTGCTGAGAGAAGATGAAACTGAAAATCTGCCTAATTTATTCAGAAAATACTACTGTAATGTAATTTTCCTTACAAAAAAAATCTTTGAAAGTTTTGGTTTTACTCCAGCACTGAAAAGAAACAAGCTTGAGAAGTTTGACTGTTACGATTAAATGGAATTCTAGCTTTTTACCAGCTGAAATAACATCATTGTTTTCCAGAGGATTAGAAAACTAGACTCAAAATACTTATACAGACAACAGTAATTTTTAGAACCTCTTCTGCCAAGGCATCTCAAGAGCAATTGATCAAGCCTTGCAATATTCCAGCCATGAACATCACACCTGCATACAACAGAAAATACAGAGATTTAATAAACTGACAAACCACGAGCCTCCCATCATGTCTCCTCACTGTTCTTTAACCTGAACATAATGAATATCATATTCTAGGAGCTAATCACTACCATTAAGCCAATACAAAATACTACTGTTCACAAAAGAAGCCTCTGTAAGTCTCAGAGGTCAAAAAGAACCCTTATTTAGTAAGTGACTTGCTATGTCTAAGTAGGAAAGGTCAAAATAATTTAGTTTCTTTTTTAAAAAATAAGACAGTTCAGTATTGAATCATTACCTTGGATGTTTGGTTCAAGGATCAGGAGCACAGGTAGTGTTTGTCTGGGTCATTCCAGTATCAAGAAAGAATAACAAAAGTACCTGGCAGACTGATCAGTCAAAAACATGGATACAGGTCTGATGTAACTGGAAAAAAATTGAGCTTTTTGGCTATGGGATGGTGTATTTAACACCTGGTCTACCAACATCTGGTATGCACCTTTCTCAGAGGGGGAAAAGGGTTCTAGCAGCGCTCATTGGTAGAACTTTAAACAAGTTTTGAAGTGGGGAAGAGAGAAAACCAGGCTTGCCAGTGGTAAGGAATGGGATGACAACTTGTGGAACTGAGTGCTAGAGGCATCATTCAGTCTGCTCCAGGAGGTGTCAACTACAGTGAAGCATTTTTGAAATGTTTCTACACATATGCAGCATACAGAGAGAGCAAAAGGAGCTCAAAGCCTTAGTCTAGTCCCAGAAAGGTAACATTGCTGGCATAAGTGAATCCTAGTGAGATGAGCCCTGTGAGTGTTGTGCCATATTGGATGGTTACAGGATAGGCAGATGATGTAGGTGGGTGACATTGTATGTTATGGAGGACTGGAATGTATGGAGCTTGAAGTTATCACTGGCACAGCTGAGAGCCTTTGGAAAAGGATTAAGGAACAAACAAATAATGTGGATGTCAGTGTGAGAATGTACTACAGACCTCCTAGCCAGGATGATAATTCCAAGGAGTTATTCTAGGAACTAACAAATACCTGTAAATCAACTATCCTTGTCCTGGCAGGGGACTTCAGCTTGCCAGATGCTAACTGGGGAAACCACACAGATGGCACAAACACATCCAGAAGATGAATGGTTGTTATGGATTGAGTGAGAGCTTTAGACAAGTTCTGATTTAGGATCAGATTTTTGGCAGCAGCTCTAAATCCCTGCACCTAAATAACTCTGCTAACAAGTTCTTAAGGATGGCAAATCAGGCCTATTATAAAATGAGTTATTTACTGAAAAGATGGGAGATTAACAGACAAAAGGCCTAAAACAGAGTTACTTACTGGACAGGAGAAAACAAAAAGAACTACTAGTGGATCACATAAAACAGTGCATGGCATAAAGGTACCTGTATTATAGCTAGCAAAGAAATAGTATAAACTAGGAGTCAGTGCAACTTACCACCAAATTGACAATAGTGACAATAGTCCTTTCTCTCAGAAGAATAACGACAAAGTAGGCATCCTGACTCTGGGGGGAAAACGCCTCACATTTCAGGGAATGTGGACACTTCTGGTTTGTGAAAGTATGGTGTAGCTTTTATAGTTTTTGAAGTGAAGTGTCTGTCAGTCAGAAATTCCAGCTTATCTTTCCACATCTGCTTCCACAGTAAGATGTTTACCGTCAGCTGGAAGCATCAATCATCTGGCACTGAAATAACTCACTACAAGGCAAACTGTCCTGACTGAGTTACTTCACCAAGGCTCATCTGAGGCTTATGTGAGAGAAAGATGCCCAGAGCTGTTGTACCAGCTAAGAAACAACAGATAAGCTCTTCTGTGGCAGGGACAGAAGTCCTGCTGCAATGATAACATCATGGTACATATACTAAAGAAGCTGATCAATGCTGCTTGATATGCTGCTTGTTAACAGAGAAGGTCTCTTGAGCAAAACACTAATTGGTCTTGGCCACAGTGACCATAAAGTGATCAAGTTTAAAATCTCTGTTGTCAACTGGAAGTGCCAGCAAAACTTCAGCCCTGGACAGGGGCAGAGCAGATGTCAGGCTGCTCAGAGGAAAAGTGAGAAAGGTCCTGTTGGGAAATATAACAACAAGGTCATTGGTCGGAGTCAGAGACAACATTACTCTCAGATCCTCGTGACAAAAAACCTTGTTTATTGTTCCATACCTCCTTTTACAGGGACTTCAAATTTCCCATGCTTACACATGTGATTGGTTGAAGTTTTCACACCACCCAGCTCCCTGGCCATGATATGATACATCTGCATTTAGGGCTGCATGAGATTGGCTGAGGGTCCCTGTGTAGGTTTGAATTCAACCCACCCTTTCTCACCTGCTCATTAAACCAGGCTAACCGAACCACGTTTGTTATTAATGGCTTAATTATTTGCTCAGCTACAGACCAGCTGTGCTGTGACAGGGAAAATGTTTTGGAAGATGCTGGGGTCCATCAGTGCTAGTCGCTTTTTAAGCATGTCCTCTAAAGACCATAGGAGTTGACCAAGGGAAGCCAGTTTTGTGATGTTCCTGGATTTCAGTAAAGCTTTCAGTACTCTCACAGGATCTTCTACACAAAATGTCCAGCTTAAAGATGGATAACCCCATCATGGGATGGGAGTAGCTGGCTCACAAGTCAGGCACAAAGGGTTACAGAGAATGGGGTGACATCAGGCTGGGCACCTGTCACTGCTGGGGTTCCACAGGGCTCCATCCTCAGCCCTCAGCTCTTCTACATCTTCATAAATGGCCTGGACACAGAACTGGAAGGGATACTGAGCAGGTCTGCAGAAATACAAAACTGGGAGGAGCTGGTGACTGCCTTGAGGGGAGGGAGGTCCTGGTGAGAGACCCTGCAAATCAGGGGTCTGGGCAATCACCAACCATGTGAAGTTGAGCAGGACAAAGTGCTGGATTCTGCACCAGGGATGGGGCAACCCTGGATGTGTGGACAGGCTGGGGAATGGGATGCTGGAGAGCAGTGCCATGGAAAGGCACCTGGGGGTCCTGGTTGATGGCAAGGCGAACCTGAGTCAGCAGTGCCCTGGAGCCATGAGAGACAACCCTGTCCTGAGGGGGCATCAGGCACAGCATCACAGCCAGGCAAGGGAGAGGATTGTCCTGCTCTGCTCTGAACTGAGGCAGCCTCACCTCCAGTGCTGGGGGGCTGGTTTGGGTGTCACAACATGAAAAAGATATTAAACTATTAGAGAGTGTCCAAAGAAGGGTTACAAAGATGGTGAAAGGCCTTGAATGGAAGCGGTGTGAGGAGTGGCTGAGGTCACTGTGTCTGTTCAGCCTGGAAGAGTCTGACGATAGATCTCACTGCAGTTCCAACTTCATTGTGAGAGGAAGAGCAGGGACAGCACTGATCCCTGCTCTGTGGTGACAACAGGACCTGAGGAAATGGTCTGAAGTTGTGTGAGGGGAGGTTTGGGCTGGGTATTAGGAAGAGATTCTTTCCCCAGAGGGTGTTTGGACACTGAAACAAGCTCACCAGAGAAATGGTCACAGCACCAGTCTGACAGAGTTCAAGAAGCATTTGGACAATGCTCTCAGGCACATGGTGTGACTCTTCGGGATGGTCCTTTGCAGGGCCAGGAGTTGAATTTGATGAACCTTCTGGGTCCCTTCCAACTCAGGGTGTTTTATGATTCTTTTCTATGAGTCTATTATTGTAATCAAGAGATGCATCTTATCTTTATCAAGTAAGAGACCACTATTACACCTAAAATGTGGACTAATTATTCTAAAACACCGATCAATTTGTCAAGAATTTTTCAAGGAAAAAATGTAGTCTTTGTTGCTGCCACAGTAAGATCTACCTCACATAGCCATAATCTGCTCACTGATACAAATACTACCTCCTTTTACTTAATTTCAGGAAAACATCTCAGAAGTACTCTATGCCAAATAGGGATGATAAATGATTTTGTGATGGAAAATTGAAGTGGATTGATTAGGAGCAATTTTTTACATTTTACACAATCAGAAGATGAACTACACGATTCATGGAGACAATTGGCAGAGCAACTTCTCTCTAATTGCTGCTAGACTAATGTAGAACCACACTCCTAGAAAGTAGAGAAATCCATTTACCCAATCATGTAATTTAAGCAGTGAAGAGAAGTAGTGGATTTTTCCATTACCTTTTATATTAGCTTTGCTACATTCCATCTGTGACCCTTATTTGGAGAGTAGTATGCTCTTTAAACAATTCTGTAAGCATAATAAAATTCCACTTGTAAATTTTTCTAAGTAGACTAAGGACATTTTTAAAAACCCCATAATTAGGGACATAACCCATCTCACTAATTCCTGGTAATCTACTGTAAAACTAAATTATTTGCTAAGAGGTCTAATAAATTTTCATCTTCAGGAGCAGAAAATAACATTTCCTGTATTTCCTTTGGAACAAAACCAAGATACTATTCTCCTCTGACTATTTACACTGAGCTTGTGCCAGGATCTGTAAATTTGTTTATAGTATTGTTTGAGGGTTTGGGGTTTTGTAACAGGAAATAGAGAGTCCTATTTAAATCATTATAAGATTTCTTTTCTTTCAGTACTGTTCATGTGAAAATAGATAGCTTTTCATTGCTGGAGAGATAGAAAGCATGTCCTTAACTCCACTCATTCTATCAAGTCACAGTACACAGAATAATTATCTTTATGTTCCACATGTCTCCACTCAGGACCATTTCTATTAATTGCTGGAACTGCATTAAAAAGAATAACATCAGTAAAAACAGCTCTGGGAGCAGAAGTTGATTCTGTGCAATGATTTAAGTTTTTTATTGAAATAAAAAGTTGCTTTAAAAGATATTGTCAAAAATACCCTGAAGGAAAATGGAAACATATTTGAACTAAGTATTCTTCACTATTTCATACTGAAAACAAACAATATCCTTAGCAGTGTCATGTTCCCTAGGAAAGTGAAATGCTTTTGTACATTGTTCTCTTCCAGTGAATGTATGCAATAAATGCAATGTATTGTGACACTTTAAAATATTTGCTGTGTTATAGCAAGACCAAATTAAAGAATTTATTCAGAAATAACTGCTTGAATTCTGTGTTACACATACAAAGGCTCCCAAAAATGTGAAAAACTGTTACAGCTTTTAAGGTAGGATAATTAAGATCTGTGCAGCAAAAATAGAAGAACTGAAAATGCCAGGTTATTTCTCTGAATTGCAGAAGCTCTACTTATAAAACATTAATTTAGCTAACAATATTCTCATTACACAATGCTCTGTTTTAAAGCATCAGAGAAACCTGCAACTTCCAGAAATCTGTATTAATCTTATCTACAGTAATTCAAAATCAATGTTAAATATCAGTTAGTTGTCTAAATAGTGATTTTAATGCATTAGTTAGATATCATAAGAGGAAGGCATAGATCCATCAGTGTTATAGTATTTATGGATACTTCAGCAGTACCTAGGTACCTCACAATTACCTGGTTGGGATGTTAGGGAAAAAGAAAGGAGTCAGTAAATATAAATTTTACAGAGGCACATTTTAATTAACAAATTACATAAATTGCACAGGTTGCAGACCTAAAATTAGAACCATGCAAAGAAGCCTATTTTATTTCAGAGATGCCTTACGATTGCTAAGGGACAGAAGATGGGCCAATAGAAGTTCCCAGCATAAATAGGACTCCACTGGCAAAAAGTGCCTTGGTGAGTCTATGTAATAGATATAGAAATTACACAGCTGTGGATAAGTAAAAATGGCACACTTGCAAGTCACGGTCCACTTTTCTTAGGGTAAAAAAAGCCTTTCAACTAAATCCACTTTTTGTAAATCTAACTACATCCATCCTGAGATAGCTTTAGGAATATTTCAAGTGTTGATAGTCTTCAAAAGGAAAACATACTGTATTTTGACCCTGAAAAAACTTTACAGCTGCTTATAATTTTATAGTCATGAGAAAATGCATTTGAAGGGATCAACCTTTTTCATCTTTCTTCTCTCTTTTCTCTATGCTTATAGACACTGCATGTCCTGGTTCATTGTCCTTTTCTGCTATACCATCAAACTTCTATTTATTTCCATAAAGGGCCTTGCCTGCCTCTTACATCTCCAGCTTTTACCTTTTACTTCCTGGTGTTTTGTCCAGGTACTCAGGAAGAAGAAAAAAAAAAATATATATATATAGTTGTAGCTTTCATGCTTTCTTTTCCTCTAGTGCCTGCCTTTTCCTTACTTTCTGTCTTCTGAAAACTCAGTCCTCTCCATTTGCCCATTTCTCTCTTTCAGAAGTTGAGGTCTGCAGTGCAGGAAAAACTCCTCTCCTCTTAGCTGTTGTGCTAAGTGCCAGAGTGCCACTGGTGCCAGTGACAGCAATTACAAGGAAAGTCCTCAACAGTCATTTCAGTTTAAGAGGCAGCGCACATCGTGCAGTCTAGTTAAAGCAGAGTGCCTTTAAAGGCAGGGGTTGTGTGTGTAAAGTGGCTACCAACACAGACTCTACTTTCAGTAGAGTATCTATAATATAGAGTATACCAGAATAAGATGGTAGTGCTCCCTCTCCTCAAGCTGTTATGTGGTTACTAGAAATCGAATAAAACCCAGAATCCTTGACTCCATAAGAAAGTTAGTGTGGAGAAAAATTTTGAGAGTATGCATTTTCAGGCTTGAATATCAGTAAGTAAACAAAAAACTTAATATTTTTGAGATGTAATATAAAAAAGTAGTTACATAAGCCTCTTGCTTCTTGGGGCAGAAATACCTGCTCTACTCCTGCTATTGCTTTCCCATTGACTTCTTATTCATCACTTAAAATTCTAGTACAGGAAGGAAACATGATGGAAAACTGCAGCATTCTGATAATCTTCATCTTGTAAAACAATCACCCAAAATTCTCTTCAGGACTGTAAACCAAAAAGTAGAATCACCATACAATTGGTGGCCAATAACTACAGGTGTTCCCCAGGGATCAGTATTGGGACCATGCTCTTTAATATCTTGATCATGGATCTGGATGAGGGAGATTGAGCACATTTAGTAAGTCTGCAGGTGACACCAAATTGGGTGGGAGTGTTGATCTGCTGTAGTGCAGTAAGGCTCTGCAGAGGGATCTGAACAGAGAACAATACTAGGAGGTTCAACAAGGCGAGTGTGTGGTCCTGCACTAGAGTCACAACAGCCCCAGGCACCCCTACAGACTTGGGGCAGAGTGGCTGAGAAGCTGCCCAGGGGAAAGGACCTGGGGGGTGCTTGTTTACAGCATGTCCCCAGGTGCCCAAGAAGGCCAATGGCATCCTGGCCTGTATCAGCAATAGTGTGGTCAGCAGGAGCAGGAGAGGAATCGTCCCCCTGTATTTTGTCCTGATGAAGCTGCACCTTGTTTTGGGCCCCTCACAACAAGAAGGACACTGAAGGGCTGGAGTGTGTACAGAGAAGGGCAACAGAGCTGGTGGAGGGTCTAGAACACAAGTCCAGAACTTGAGGAGTGGCTGAGGGAGCTAGGGTTGTTAGCCTGGAGAAAAGGAGGCTTATGGGGGGACCTTATCCCTCTCTACAACTCCCTGGCAGGAGGGTGCAGCCAAGTGGGGGTTGGCCTCTTCTCCCAGGCAACCAGTGACAGGACAAGAGGTAATGGCCTCAAATTGCTCCAGGAGAAGTTTAGATTGGATGTCAGTAAAAATTCCTTCACTGAAGGGGTTGTCAAGCATTGGAACAGGTTACCCAAAGAAGTGGTTGAGTCACCATCCTTGGATGCATTTAAAACATGTAGCTGTGGAACTTAGGGACATGGTTTAGTAGTGGACTTGGCTGGACCCGATGATCTTAAGGATCTTTTCCAACTGGAATGAATCTTTGATTATAAACAAAGCCTTATTTAATATCTTAGGGTTAGGATTAAGTGTTAGGCATCATGGAGGTTGGTTTAGGGTATTAGGGTTTTATATTTGGGGTTATTAGGGTTGGTTTATGTTTCCTTGCTTTTTTCTTCTTTATTTTATGCTTTTACCTGCTTAAAAGTTGCCAATGAGTGTAGAGAAACAGTATAAGACACTTCAGTTAAAAAAATGCAATTACAAAAATAGTACAAATTATAATGAATTTACAATTCAAGAACAAAAACCAGAAAGAATATGAGAAAAAGTAATATGAACAGTACACACAATGGTAAAGTCAGAAACTGGAAGACAGGATTACATTATTGGTAAGGCTTCTGTGTGATTGAGATACTTGTTCTAAGCAATATAACTAGTTCTGTGTATTTACTTCTCTAACCTCAGTGAAAGAGGTTACACTTTTCTCAGACTAGCTCTATCTATCCTCACTGAATTTATCTGTTACCATAAAGATCTTGCAAACAATACAGTAATTGTCAACTCGTGTAACTTTGCTACAAATTTCAAATTATTATTAATTTTGTTATTATTAATGCTACTTATAAATGTTCAGTTAGTGTTTCAAATCAGTTTTCATACTTAGATTGACTTGTGTGGAGATTTTTGTTTGCTGGGTTTTTTGGTGTTGTTTTTACTATTAAGTAAATACTAATGATATATGGATTATGGCATTAACTTTACTTGTATTAGACTGTGCACACACCAGATTTTTAAAAAACAGATTAATCTGACAAAGGTTTTTATGGTAGCAGAAAGAGATGAGAGTTTAAGAAAACTAGGAAAAGATCTTATATCCAAAAAATACTTTTTCTTTGCACGTAAGTGTTCCAGTACCTGAATCAGGGATGGTAAACAAGAACTAAATGTTAACACTTTATATTCACTAAAACCTCTGATTATATGGTATAGTCTGATTATCTAATTTTCTTGATTTACAATGAGGAACTATTAAGTGCAAAAATACAACCTCTGGCTGAGGATGTCCACAGGCCTAATATTGCTGAAAGAATCCAGGAGGTAACACTTTACCCTTGCCATGCTACCCCTCCACACCTACTACTAGGCATTTTCAGACAAAATATAGGACATCAGTTATTCATATCAATCTTTACAGACTTCCTTTATTGTTGGTTATATATTAAAAACTTATAAAAAATGTAATGTGGCTGTCCTACTGTTCCAGCATTAAGTTAATATTTGAATTCTTGTGTATATTTTGTTTTCTATACACTGGAAGTGTGGAAAACAACATTTTGTGTTTACCATATCATTTATATACTTTAGTAATGTATTCTGAGAACTCATTAGGATACATGGATTAAAAATCCTCATTCAAAGTCAAATAGTTGTTTAGCAACTTTAAAATTTAATTAGAACCCTTTCCTGCATTTCATTATGAGGTTATTTCATAACTACTCAGTAAATAAGTCCTACTATTTACTAAAGCAGAAATGACAGCACATGACAGTGCTGAATTACAACTGCACAGCCGGAGAAGATACTTTGAGAAATAAAGAAAAGATAAATGCATTGTTTAAAAAACATCAGGGGAAACATCAGCATTGAGAATCCTTCCTCAACCTTCATTCATGCTCTCCCTCACTGTTGTAAATAGTGCTACAAAATTCAGCATGTTTGTCTGTATTCTAATTAGAACCAGCTCATTCTTTAGTTTTGCAGCTTAGAAGAATTGGTAGTTAGAAGAAAGCTATGCTCCTAACCAATGGAAGGATGGGTGAAGTGCTGCGACACTACCTGCACTCACAGCATTGAGTTTAGTGCAGTGAGTTAACAGGATGGTGTAGAATCAGCTTCAAAGTATACTAAGACACACAGTATTTTGTTTTTCTTTGCAAGTAAAGAACTAAACATACAATTCTTCTTGCTTGTGTGATACCTACATTGCACACCCCTCTTAATTCTGATAGGAAAAATTTATGTTAGTGCCACAATTCATGACTACTTAAAGGTTTATTAAAAGTAATGTTTCATTATGTTAACAGTTGGACTGATGATCTTAGAGACATTTTCCAACCTAAACAATGGAATGATTCTGTTACCACCTCTCAGAAAGACAAATATATTATTATTAATAATAATATTAATATTATTGTACCCATTCACAGAAGTACAATATATACATTAACACTTCCAGGTGTAAGAAATTAGAGTTCAGGGGAATATTTATGAGAAAATAATGTGCCTTCCTTTCTCTTTTGATTGGAAAATTTCAACAAGAAACATACTGAAGATACTACTCCCCCTCAAATTAAGCAATTCATTCCAAATATTTTGTGTATCTTCACTGGTAGCTTTAATCAGTATTAATATGTATGATTTTCATTTTTAGCTGTTTCTGCAGTTGAACAGGGCTTTCTACAATCACATATAGTTTTCAACATCACAGAAAGGTATAATTTTCCCTTTTTCCATCCTTCTTTGTTTACTATTCTTTACTACTCCTTAAAAAGACATTATCTGGTCCATGAAAGAAAACAAAGGATACAGTAAGCTTTTTCTGATTTTGATATTTATAGCTCTACCTCTTAGCTTCCTTCCCTTCTGTTCTTGACTTCCCTCTTTGTATATTTTTATCCTATTTTCCTCCTGCTGACTCCAAAGGATGCCTGCTGCTATTGTTCAGAACAGTGGCTATGACCCACACATTGGCATATGCACACTGTCTCTCCCCCCACTTCCTTCTACCCCTGGAGCATTTCCTCCTTTGTAGCTCAGGGAACTGATTCAAGCTAAAATCCAGCCCAACAACTACAGAGAATTTTTAACCCAGGGACTAATGGGGATGGTTTTGCTTGCTTTTAAGGCAGCCATATAAGATGGTATGCAAGCATGAAAACAGGGCCAGGAAAGGTTTAATACCTTCTTTTATTGGCCAGTATGGTTTATACTAAAGCAAATGCAGAAGTAAGCTATAAAGTTATCAGATCCTTTATCTTTTCTCAGTCATCCAAATTCCACCTAAAATTTTAGATGCAACATTGGGTGTTATTTTATTAACTGGAGTTATTACACAACTTTCTGCAAAATGCCACCAATTATATCAGCTCGCACATCTTTATACCAACACCACAATGTACAACAATTTTCAGTCTGCATCAATTGTACCACAAATAATTAATTGCACTGAATCTCTTCCCCAGAAAACCCAGACAAATTCACTTCCTGTGCCTGAAGAGCATGAGGTTACCAAAGGCATCTGAGAAGTTTGCAGGCTTCTTCTGTAGAATTAATATACAAGGTTCTGCTTTCAGCAACATTCCAAATGATACAGAATGGTAAAAAAAACCTTAGAGCCACTTGAAGCTTTTGGCCGATGAGTTCTGCTCTGAGAGTGTCCAATAAAAGTTTGGCTACTGAGTGGTCTGCGCATACCACTAGAGCAACATCAAGCACACCGTATGTATAAAGCACATTGCTTCCTTGCCTAGGACAGCAACCTTAGTTCGTTTAAATAGACTTTTCTGCAGAAACCAAATTATAGTAATTTCACAACTATAAGGCGCACCCTTTTGACTAAAATTTTCCCCCGAAACCGGAAGTGCGCCTTATAGTCCGGTGCACCTTGTATGATGTACAAAGTCACGGCATTTGCAACCCCAGAATTGCGAGCTGCAATGGGGGGTGGTGCCGCGGGACCCCGAGTCATGAGGGGGGGAGGGAGCGGGCGGCCATGGCCAGCAGGAGCTGTGCAGGGAGGGAGGGAGCTACCGCCAGCCCGGGCCCAGGGGTGGGCGGAACGAGAAGCTGGGTAGCCCAGGCCCCGGCGCAAAGTAATGAGAAGCCAGGCGGCGCTGCCCCCAGCCAGCAGGAACCACACAGGGAGAGAGGGAGCGGGCAGCGCCGCTCTGCCCCAAGCCATGGGCAGCCCCGAGCCACCCTGAACCGCAGCAACCCCTGACGTGTGAGCCATGGCCGCCCTGAACTGTGGCTGCCCCGAGCTCTGCCTCGCCAGCCGGGGGTGGAGTACCAGGCCCCGTGCACAGGGAGGGCGCTTGGGGCTGCGTTTAAAGGCTACACCAATCTGTGAAAAATGTTTGCAAATTCAGCACCTGCCAGTAAACTCCATGATCGTGGGATTCTGTTACTAATTCGTTACTTTGTTGCACGCAGCACGGATTCTTGTGGCAAAAAAAAAAAGAAAAGTGCGCCTTATAGTCATATCAGTTTTTAAGATTATCGAAACATCAATATTTTCCTTAGCACACATTTTTATGTATTTTCAGAGGAGAAAAAAACTTCTATAAAGAAAGCTTCCATCTATGAAGAAACAGCAACAGAGGTTGTAATATTTAATTTCTATCTACAAGATACTTGTTTTGTACAAGATTCATCAATACATAGCATACAATTTAAAAATATCAGATTCTGTGTCACATGGATAAATCACTACTAAAAATATGGAAAACATAAAAATATGTAGACATGTTGCATTTTGTATACTTGTTTCTGTTTTTGCAGAATGATTAACAATCAATACTGATGCATGGAGAAATATTAGTGAGCTGTCAATATCCACAATTATGCTACCTCTATTTTTGTACGTGTACTCAGGGCGTAATTTACTGATTATTATAAAAGCCTTTATGAAGATATCATTAGGTCTAATAATAGGAATGGAAGAATGGCCACTGAATCAGGAGTTTTAAATGCAATAACTGATGTCACCTGATAGAAGAAAACCAGATTTTAGGGCTTTGTGGTTTCTTGATTAGACATCAACCATCACCAAATATTAGTCAGTAGATAAAGTACTCAGCTAGAGAAAGAGGGTAATTTCACACTATCCTTTCTTATTTTACATGAAAATATTATAACTCATATTTTATAACACTTGTATTAGAAAACAAGGTCATATATAAAGGATAATGTTGATTTTAAAAATATAATGAGCATTAGCCTCATGGTTTTTCATGAATAGCAATTGGCCCTATAAGTAAGAAACCTACTTTTCTCCTGTTTTGTCTTTGCCTGCACTATCCAACGTGATCCTATAGCACTTAACAGCAGATACTTGCCTTTGTATCTGATCACCTCTAAAACAAAAACTAAATTTCAGTGCTCTTCCATACACTAACATTTATTTTAAAGTAATATATTTATACAGGCCCTTATTGCACATATGCTTGGCAGAATATTCTTGGCAGCTCAAACAAATTTTTCAATATTTGCACTTGAGTTACCCATTTGTAAATAAAAGGCTTAAGACAAAATATGTGTTTTCATAAAAAGGTACCTAATGAGAGATAATTTGAATGTTTTAAGTTACAAGTAGATCCTTATTTACACTTTCTACTAAATGGCACTTTCTAGTTTGGAGAAACTGTATGAGGGAATTACAGTAACAGTTGGTACAAGGGAGTAAATTACCTAAGCATGTGTTTAGGCAGCCAGCAACATTAGGGGCTGTTGTTTCTCTTTATGATAAATGGTGGATTTGTTTAATAGCAATAATACTAGCCCAAATTTTATATATAGTAGACATCTGTTCAATGATGACTGTGCTGTAATTGTAAATATAAAAATATATTGTCCTAGGAGCAGGAAAGTCAGCTGTGAATATTTAGGTTGAAATTACATTTATTTCCTAAATGCTGTTAGTGGAACATAACACTTCCTCTTAATTACCATAAATCACAATCTTTTCTACCACAGATTCTTTGAACATAGGTCTATTTTCACCTTAGCATTTTAATGTTTGGTTTGTTTTGTTTTTTTTTAATTTGAAAGAATGCTTTTGAAGGTTATTATTCTGTCGATGCTTTAAAAGTGAGATCAGACTTTCATCTTCTCCAGTTAGTATGACCATTGCCTCATTCTTGCACAGTGATTAGCAATATTGATAAAAGAAATCCTTGACCATTTCAGCAGAAATAATAATCTGCTTTTCACAGAATAATCATAGAATTGTCAGGGTTGCAAGAAATGTTTAAGATCATCCAGTTCCACTGTCCAGCATTACCACTGTAACCTCTAAATTGCTAAACCACACCTGCAGCAACAGATCCAGACTCCTCTTGAGCATGTCCAAGGATAATGAGTCTACCACCTCCCTGAGCAACAGTGAGAAATAATTTTTCTAATATCTGATCTCAATCTCCCCTGTCTCATCTTAAGGCCATCTCCTCTGGTCCTCTCCCTGCGGGCACAGCAGCAGAGACTGGCCCCCACCTTACTAAACCTGCTTTCAGGGAGTTGTGGAGAGCAGTGGAGGTCATCCCTGAGCCTCTTCTCTCCAGACTAAACAAACCCAGATCCTTCAGCCATAAGTCATTTCTAGTCCTTTCATGAGCCTTGTTGCCCTTCTCTGGATACTCTCCAGCACCTCAAAGTCTTTTTTAAAGAGAGGGGCCCAGGATTCAAGGAATCCTGAACTCAGGATTCAAGTGCCAAGTGCAGGGGGACAATCCCACCATCCTGGTCCTGCTGGCCACACTATTCTTGATACAGGCCAGGATGCCCTTGACATTCCTGACCACCTGAGCACACTGTTGGCTTATATTGAGCTGGCTTCAATCAGCATCCCCAAGTCTCCTTCTGCTGAATAGATCTCCAGCCACTCCTCCCCCTAGCCTGTAGCACTGCATGGGGTGGTTGTGACCCAAGCACGATACGGCACTTCGCATTTTCAGCCTCATGAAGCTATTCTTAGCCCACTGATTGAGTCTCTCTAGATTTCTTTTGTAGAGCTCTTTTTCCCCCCTACAGAAAAGACTATTCTCATCATAGAAGAAAATTCTAACCTACCAAGTATGCAAACAAAAATTTGTTTAACACGTCACAGTGGTCTGTACCAACTAAATTAACTGAGTTGGGTATCTCTGAGGTTAATACAAGGAATTAAGCATGACTCTGCAGGGAGATGCTTATTTAGTTACTACTCCCAGCTCCAATCTCCACTTCCCCACAAAGGTGCTCAACAGGGCTGAAGATGAGATACTCTCTCTCAGTCAATTGGATTGGAATTCCTACTGCTTTTTGAATAGCTACAGAACTGAGGCAAATTTTCTTTCTCTGTGAGAGGTCCCCTGGTAAATAGGGAAATACCCTGTAAGGCCTCTAATCTGTAACTCCTATGAATATCTCAGTTCACCCAACTCGGTCACCTCTGTCGTTTATGCTGTATTACCAGTTCAGACAGTATTTGTGAAGCCTGTATTTTGCTTTTTATATTAACATAACTTTGCTGAAATCAGTATTAGTTTTGTCCATAAAAACAATGTAAAAGATATTTTGGTATTCACCTGCCAAAAAGCAGCAAGTTATATATTAACATGGTTTTTAAAGCAGTATCATCTAGCCAAAAGCGTTCTTCTACCTACCATCTGCACTGTCACTACAGTAAAACTATTTTAAAGCCAGTAGTAACTGTGACTTGCATTACAGTATTAAACCTGTGATACAGCCTAAATAACTTACAGCTTACACAGGCAACATAGATACCCAAAGAAGCAGATGATCCATGAGCAGATGACAAGAAGCCTACTAACTTGCCCAAGCCTACTAGCAATACCTCAGAAAGGTAGTCAGCCTACTGCAAGTAATGGGACAGGGAATGCAGTGATGCTGACCAGAAGATGTTGAGGGCTCAGCAAACCACATCATGTCATGGCTAACCTGAGCACGCACAGATTGTGCTCTGCACAGCCAGTGTGGCCTTCAGGTTGTGTTGGGTTGTGCAAATCTCTTGGTGGTGGGACAACGCAGCATTGGAGGAGCCAGAAGGCAGGTGCCACTTGTAGCAGAGCTTATGACATCTGCATGGCCTTGCCTTTATCTGAAAGTGTTAGCTCTAACAACTACTGTTTTAAATGGCATTTTAGAGTCAGTGTCTTTCCTTCTTACTGAGATCATATGTACCAGATATCCCCTTGCAGCAACAGACTGCTCTACCCTGTAAAAACATACAACTCCCTGTGGGACCAGAGAGGGTGCTGGCTCATGTCCCACAAGGACATTCTCGATAACACTGGAAAGGTTACAGCAGTAACTCATGAGTGGCACAAAGCCAAGTGCCACACCCATGTTCTGGGAGAAGGATCCAGGGAATTACCGACTTGACAGTCTCAGTCTGAGAGTAAATCCTCCGTGAATCCATACCTAGGCACACAAAGGTGATGGTAGTTGGAGACATCAGCACATGCCTACAATGTCAAGTCATGTCTGCCCAGCCTAATTCCCTCTAGAAAGTGGTGTCTGATGCAGTAGATAAAGGGCAAGTGGTAAAGTAGCTCAGGGCAGGGAAGGGCAAGAAAAGAAAGCAATTAGAGGTAGAGAACCAGTATGGCACAGGTTGGACATGTGGACTTGAAAAAATGTAAGTTCGACAGAGATACATGCAAATTCCTTCATCCTTGCAGAAATAACTTTATGCAACAGTATGAGTAGGGAACCAGCTAGTTAGGAAGCTTTAGAGTAAGAGCTGTGTGTACTTGTGTGCAGCTCAACAGAAGTCAGCACTGTGACCTTGAGGAGACAATGCCCATCAGAACCAGCAAGCAGGTCCCAGAGAGCAAGCTGCCTTCTGCTTTCAGCACTTGTAAGACTGCATGTGGAGTTTTGTGTCCTATTTAGCATTTCCTAGCACAAGAAAGCCACTGACAGTGAAGCAGGTGACCAGCAGACACTACCAAGGTGGTCAGGAGATGGAGTACATGCCATTTCCTAGAAAGGGTGAGAGAACTAGGTTTTTTTAGCCTTAAGAATCAGAAGTTGGATAAATTCTAACAGCCACACACCTTGTTAGAAAACCCAGTACAATAAGGAAAGAAGTCCTTAAGGAGAAAAATGACAGACTGATACAGAAGTCTGTCATACATACACATTTAGATGAGTAGCTGATTTGTAAGAAATCCACCTCTTTGGTTGAATTCAGAGTTGCAATATCAGTTTACCTTTATTCTCTCGTTTGCTGTTATTACTACTGGTATTCTGGTCCTTCTATGACCATAACATCAGAGAATTGGATCTGAAATGAGAGGTGTTGCATTTTAAAAATCCTTTCTGCCTTTTCCTCTCACATAGATACGTTTAATTTTCCTTGCCACCAGATAATCCAGAAACACTGTACTATAAATCATTCTTTCCTCCCTATAGCAAAAAGCTTCAAGTTATTACCTTTTTCTCCAAAACAGAAATGTTTGATATTATTACAATGAGACATCAAGAAATAGGTCCTAATATTTAGAACCAAATGTTGTATTTGTTCCATCACCATGAAAATTTCTGCTTTTTATATTATTTGAAATATATAATTCTTCTACTGTGAACTTGCATCACTGAGAAGTCCAGAATACCTTTTAGGAAATCCCTTAACATTCTTCACTTTGAAATGACATTAGCTCAACTAGCTGTGCTTCCTGAAAGCACTGTCTGCATTCAATGAGGATGTAGCTGGGTTATAATGATATATATATTTGTGGCCAAACTAACATTCAGTAGGATTAGACAAGTCCTCAAGCTGTTCTTGTCAGCCTAGTCCATTTGGAAACCTGCCATATTTCTTGGACTAGTGTCTGGGGTTACAATACAGGATGTGATAAAAGATCTATTCTAACACCATCTGTTGAGGGTGGGGGCAATGATCCTTATCTCCGCAGGAGATGTTTTGCTAATGGGCCATCCATTGAAACTAGGCAGAGCATTGTTCTTTATCTTTTCACACCCCATCCTACCTCCAGGGAGGTATCTTCTGCTAATGGCCCATTGAGTCCCACTGTGGGACTGATAAAATTACTTCATCCTATTGGAAGTTGCTCCAGCCAGGGGGAAGAGCCCAACATTTCTTACC
>PYHW01009175.1:212677-226408 GCA_013186435.1 Turdus rufiventris | reverse complement strand
AACTGCACCTTCTACAGGACCACTGCTTCAACTGAATCACATCTGTCACTACAAAAGGACTACAGCCACCATTTAATGGGACTGCTACCAACACCCTGCCTGACAGGTGTCAGGTTGTACTCTGACTTTGTCAGGGCTTGGGGTTTGTTTCTTTGTAATATTGTATTTCTATTTTAATTTCCCTAGTAAAGAACTGTTATTCCTAATTTGCTTATCTTTGCCTGAGAGCCGCTTGATTTCAAAATTCTAATAATTTGGAGAGAGGGGGTTTACACTCCCTATTTCAAAGAGAAGTTCCTGCCTTTCTTAGCTGACACCTGTCCTCCAAACTAGGACAACTAGTCATGGCCTTGTTCGACAGTTTGAGAGAATACCTTGAAAAGAACTAGTGCACAGAGAGCCTTCTGTTTCCTAATAGCTTGCCTTAGTGACAGAGCTTTTAAAGGATATTCTGATACAGGTACTGCCATAGCACATTCCTTGGTTTCATTTTCTTGAATGACCATAGGGCAAGAACCGACTTTCATTTTTGTAGAGTAACATCCATGTCCCTGTGTGAGAACACTGAAGGTTTCATATATTGACACTAAATTAATTGAAGTTTCACTCTGACCATCAACAAAAATACCAGCTTATTTTCCCTATTAAAAGGAAAACACTCTTGAAGAACACAGATACTGAAACTGCAGTGAGATACACTGGACGTGTGGAAATCTACTTAGTACCTGAAAGAAGAAGTTAGTTTGTGGTATACTGTAGACAACAGAGGACAGAAAGCTGTAAAAGCTGCTTTCTGCCAGAAGGCTACATGTAACTTGTGAGAGCAGTGCCATGACAAGTGCCTTGAGCAGCTGCTACAGGAGAGCTGTTGCACTATCCAGAAATGTGGCCTTACCTCTACTGGGGTTGCAACCTGTGTTGTAAATTCAGCCTGTAAGAACACCGGTTATCTGAAGGGCTCTGACACACACCACTGCCAGGTACAGTGAGGCAATATATGCCCACCATGCATACACACAGCACCAAAACATTAAGACTGTTAAGAGAAAAGTTGATTCTGAGAGTAAACAAAGTGGATAAGGCAAGAACCAGTTACTGGTGCACATAGCCACATAAACTATTTTCTGTTTGACATCAGCTCTTAACTGCATGCTCTTTAGCATGCTTTCTCAGTATCACTAATTTCATTCCCTTTCTTGTTGGAAAAACTATGCACTATTGCTCGTTAATTGTAAAAACTTAAACACAGATCTGGAAACCTTATACATCAGAAAAGTTCACTGAAATATCTGCAGAGCAGTCATGCTGCGAACACATTTATTGAGATATTGCTTGCACTGGACCACACGCATCAGAGAATGCATGTTGAAAATGAAGACAAGGACAATGGGGATGGGGAAGAAGAAAAAGTCACACAAGTAACATTTCCTTTAAGGTGGGAAGGTGGGGAAAGGAGGAAGAGAACAGGAGACACATGCAATTATTGTAGCAGACATAGTTAAACATTAACAGAAATACACAAAAAGGAGGGGCAGGAGTGACTTCATAATCTAAACCAAACACAATACTTAATTTGATTTTGCAGTTTAAGTAACATGATATAGCCTTGCACAAGCAAAATAAAATCTATAATTATTCATATTTGAAGTTTAAAGACTCCCATCCTTTCGCTAAGGCAAAAACTTCAAAGAAAGTTTCCTAACTCATTATAAGAGAAATATTTCCATAAAATGGCACTGAAGGTTTAAAGACACC
Organism: Turdus rufiventris; assembly: GCA_013186435.1. NCBI lineage: Eukaryota > Metazoa > Chordata > Aves > Passeriformes > Turdidae > Turdus > Turdus rufiventris. The sequence goes on along the minus strand of PYHW01009175.1, from coordinate 224,653 downwards.
TCTATTAACTTTTACAAGGATTACATGAAATGACACTTGGTTGGTTTCCTACTAATAAGAAATTTTTCATAAACTGTAACTCAAGATACAGTAATGTAGGTTCCAGACAGGTAAAAGCTTTTGCTTTTACTCTTCTAAATAATGTACTGTTCCCAAAAATCACAGAAAATAAACCCAGAGGTGGCTCACTGGGTTATAATTTCCCGAGGTTTTCTTCACAGTGGGAGAAGCATGGAAAAAAAGGGACACAGGGATGTTTGTGCTTATAAACTGTACAAAATAAAGCCTAGCACACCTCACACCTCAAGCATAAAAACCCTCAAGATGTCCCACGCTCCACCCTCCTCCATTTTTGCCTTATCTCGCAAATAACCTCTAGTTTTCCTTGAAGTCTTCAAGCATAGTCCTTAATTTGGGATTGAGCAATAAGGCTGTACTGACTATCTGTCACAGCAAATCTCAATTGTTCAGAGACACTGAGAAAGAAAAGGCTTTGAAAAAGATATAGACATGTCAATTTAAATCTTCTAGACACCGATTTTACATTCTTTGCAAACACTATCAACACTGGGCAGGGCAGACTGCTTCTGTCAATGGTTCCCTAACTCCTGCTAAAATATTCTTTTAAATTGACAGGGAAGCACCCCAACTCAAACCAATCAACCAAAGGAAAAAACAAATAAGCAAAACCAAAACAAAACAAAAAAAACCAAAAAACCAAACCAAAACAAACCAAAACAAAAACAAAAAACAGGTGAAAGGAAAAGAATGGGAAGAAAAAAGAAATACAAAAAACTTAATCAAATTTCTCATATTCTATACACTAAACAAAATATATATTTTTCTTTCATAGTGACTAAGCAGCATCTACCAAAATTTAAATGAAAACTTTAATATATTATTTTAGAAACAGAAATTTAAAAAAAAATCAATCAAGACAAACATCATACTATACATATATGCAGCACAAGTACTTGACTACTCTGTAAAAAGCTTAGTCAAGTAACCATAAGAAGTAACAATTGAGTTTGCCTCCAGTTTCAAAACTACTACCAATGATTAACATTAACATGACAAAAATAATAGAAGCCCCATATGTTATAATAATCTTCTGCTAATAAACACTTTAAAATACCTGGCTTTCTTTTAAATTACTTGCAAAAATATTTTCTCTCCTTTTGGGATAGGATTGGATTTTTTTCTCATACCTGAATATTTAGAAGATAATCTTTCATTTCTCTATACTTTAGGTTCTTGCACAGTGAATATAGATTTGAGTCTTCAGATTGGCATAGTCAGAATGGACTTATTTGAACAATAATTTATTTAAACTTATTCAACTGATTTTCTCCAAGAAAAAACTGAGTCCCCTTTCTTTTAAAAATCAAGTAAATACATAAAAAAGTAAAATAACAAGATGGTTTGTTCATTGTTATATACTTCCTGACAAATTCTGCTACTCAGGATTACCATTCTAGAACACACGGGATTTTGCAGAATGAAAAAAATCAAGACAGAAATAGATGAAACCTTATACTAATACTGTCAACACAAGAAACAAACTGCCCAGTTTTGCACCAACAAGTAACATCCTTGACTCACTTTTACATTAAAATTCCTGATAAAAGACACACCATTTAACTTTAACTTTCAAGAGTTCTTCAAGGGAAATCTGACTTACACATTTCCTAATACACAGTCTGCAAGTTTGCATGTCTTATTTATTCAAACGTTTCTTCAATTGTTCTAGATGCCTAGCATCAACATCCTGGAGAATTAATACAGTAGCTTTAGACTGAAATGGATTGAACTCAATAGTCATCAAACAACAGAGATCTATCAGTTGCTTCTGACATTTCTCTAAACCATCCTTAAGTTTTAGACGTGAAGCTGGATCCTTTTTCATCTTATTAATTTCAGGCACTGAAAAGCCAATCAAACTTGTTAGAATATCATCAGCAAAATCTACTTCAAGATAAGCAGAGCCATCAGAAACTTTTGCCTTTATACCCCAGGACCCACTGCTTTTTGTGAGGTTTCCAGTGAGAGTGACAATAAAACATTTAATTGTCAGAATTGTAATAGTTTCTGGTTTTTTTGCAAGGAGAAGAGAAATATATGTGAAAGGTGGAGAATCTAAATCTAAATGTGCCTCTACTGCCTTGCAAGGAAAGATCTGTGAATCACATTTCTGCTGACCTCCTTCTGCATCCATTTTTAAAGAAAATACAGGATCATCATTTAATACCCTGCTGGCAGAAATGTGTTGGTGTTTACATCTGCTCTCATCTAGGTCTGTATAACTCTGCCCTTCCTCAGAAGGATTTTCCAAAGAAAAATCTGATGAACTGCTCATCTGACATAAGCCCCCGTGCTGCAAAAAGTCACTCATGCTATTTCCATCTTCATCAAATACTGTGCTTCCCATGTTCTTTTCTTTGCTAATTGCTTCCCTGAGCTTATCTCTTTCATTCACATTGTCTTCTTCACCTGTGCCACTTAAAGATGAATTGCAAGAGTTTCTAGATATATGTGGAAGTCTGCCAGTAATTAAACCTATGTTTCTGTTTATGTCCACTGGTGGCACTTCTTCCATTTCTCTTTGCATTTCTTCCTCCAGAAGAAAGTCATCTTCTAAAGGAAAGTCATTTAAAAAGCCATCAGCATATTCTATGGGAGGTGAAATTTGTTCATCAGAGTGAGGCAAAGGACTTCCAGATTTTTGTTGCAAAACATTTCCATCGTGTACTGTCAGTGAACCTGAGGCTGTATTAAAATTGTTGCTTCTACTACAGTATCCACTTTTTAAAGATCTTCTGTTGTTTAAAGTAAATTCATTGTTTTCATCAAGGCTGGCTAAAAGGTCTTCATCTGAAGGCTCAAGAGTCTGTTCTAATTCATCCACAGGCCTTGGAAATATCTGTTCATGTCCAGCTTGTCTAATAGAATTAGGGTTTTCAGTTTCTCCAATCAATCTAGCAAGGACCCTTTCCTGACAATAATCCTCAAGAAGAGTATCAACTTCACCCCCCAACAGTTTGACATTTTCTGCTTTAAGCAGAAGAACTCCAAGACGATATGCAATATTGCCGTGTACAGTGATTTTTGTTCCAGGAGGAAGATTACTGCAGAGAACAGGCACCGGTTCATACTCCATGCCCTGAATTTGATGTATGCCATCCGTTAGTTGTAGCATCAGCGTTCGAGTAGGTTTTGCTTCCCAGGGCTTCTGGAATGCCTGAGTACTGGCTGTTACTTCTTCATTTACAGTGCTTTTCCCTCTTAGCTTCTGCAACTGTGAGTATGCTGACTGGCTAACATCCACCAGTGAATCAATCTGTATGGAGTAGCAGCCTGATAACTCTCCCTTGGGAGTATATAAGATGCAGTTAGGCAAAATGGGATATTCCAAGTCTCTCAGATCAGTAAGAAGCCACTGCTCAAATACCTGCTTGTTAATCTCAGCTTGACTTAAATTACTACCACTATTTTCTTCCTGGATCCAATTAATACATGCTTCCAGCCATGTTAAAGGAACTTTAACATGCCATGTGGATGAAAGCCAGGTTTCCACTCTTGCTGCAATGCTAGATGTAGACATTTTCTTTCATCTTAAGAGACTGAATTCCCTAAAATGGAATTTAAAAAGACATATTTAATCTTCTGACAAAAACTGAAATTATTACAAATTTCACGCTCATATTATATTAAAAAATTAAATTAAAAACACTTATACAGACAGTAAAATTCACAGGAATTTCCAACATTTAACATTTCAATCAGCATAAAAACTATGTGCAAAATATAACGGAAGTACAGAGACTTATACAAACAATCACACTTTTTTTTTCCTGTTGATTTACTAAGAAACATATAACTTCGACCCTTTCCTTATAGATTGAATGGACAAAAAAACCCAAATCAAAAGAGCAGTATGTTTTAAAATATATTTCCTCTTTTTTTTTTTTTTTACGATTTTCTATTAACACACAGATTTTTTTAGAAATTGACTTGAGATTTTACTCTCCCACTTCACCAGCACTGTTATGACCAGAAGTAAGAGGACATACAGAACCAAGCTGTGGTGTATCAAGATGTATCAGAGGGATGACTTTCAGTCTATGCCTGAAAGCTCTGTACCCAATAACAGAAAGCTGGCTTCAAACATTGTTATCTAGAGACCGGTGCAGGACTTGTCTGTAATAGCACCAAGTCTCGGCAGCTGTCATTTCAAGGACATCAGGGCCTAATAAACTCTTAACTTTTTGTTAGTTTAGGAAGTAGCTCTGCTCAAATAGAGTAGAACAGAAGTATTTCAGTCAGAAGGGACTTTGAATGATCATTTAGTCCAACCACCTGACCAATTCAGGGCTGAGCAAAAGTAGAAGCACATTACTAAGGATATTGTGCAGATACATCTTAAATACTAACACGTTTAGGGCATCAGTAACATCTACAGGAAGCCTGTTTCTGTGTTTGATCATGTTTTTAGAATTAGAATCATTCAGGTTGGAAAAGACTTCCAAAATCATTGAGTCCCACCTTTGACTGAACACGACCACGTCAACTAGATCATGGCACCAAGTGCCATGTCCAATCACTTTTTGAACAATTGCAAGGATAGTGACTCCATTATCTCCCTGGGAAGCTGAAACATCCTTTCTGTGAAAAATTCCTGATGTCCAACCTGAACCTCCCTTGGTACACTTTAAGGTCAGTCTCAGACTGACACCACTTTGCATGAATTTCCTTTCAAGTAGATGCGGAGAGCAACAACATCTCCCTTGAGGTTCCTTTTCTCCAGCCCTACTCCCTCAATGACTCCTAACAACACTTACTCTCTCTAGGCCTTTCACAAGTATTATTGTCCTTGGTAAAGAAATTCCTACTGTCAAATCTGAACCTCCCCTAATACAGTTTTGAACTAATCCCACATTTTCTGTTGCTGGATGCCAGGAATAGACCATCACTCCCTCTCCAGGTGCCCTCCTCAGGCAGCTCTACAGAGCAATGAGGTCACCCCTGAGCCTCCTTCTCTCCAAACTAGACAAACCCAGAGCCCTCAGCCGCTCCTCACAGGATGTGCCTTCCAGCCCTTTTGCTGGGTTTCCTGGATTTTTTTGCCATTATAGCGTTCAGAACGTACAGAAGTAACACACTGCCTCCAAGCTCTTCCAAGAAGATCTACCCCTCGAAAGATATCGCGTAGTTACTTAACCTAAGTAAAGCGCTAGCTTTCAAGAAGTGAAAGGGAGGAAGGGAAGCAGAGGCGGGGTGGAGGAGGAAGATCTGGCTGAGGACAGCCCGCACCTTGCAACCCCTCGGAAGGGCCGAGAGTTCCAACTCACCGGGGCGATAGAGCGATCCCCGGCTCCCGCCGGCCTGNCCGGCAGCGCCCAAGCCCGCGCTCCACAAAACCGCCGCGGGCACCCACCAGCCAATGGGAGGCTCGTGTCGAATCATCGCGAGAGTCTCGCCACAGCCGGCGCCTGGCTGCACGCACAAGGCGGGGTTTAAGCGGCCGCCATTTTCTCTACTCCTGGCCGCAGCAGCTCACACTTGTCTGGGCCATCCCCTCTCTGCCCGCGCCGCTTCCAGCGCGGCTCCCACAGCCCAGGTAGGAAAGGCTAGCAGACCGCGGCACAGATCTAACGGCGTTACCCTTTCCCCAGGCCCGTCTCGTCCCTTCCCTCACGGAGGGCGGCGCGGGTTGCGGCACCGCCTCCTTATGCTGACGGGCAGCGGCCTCACCCAACGAGGCGGCAGCGGCGCCGCGCGGGGGGCGGTGGCGGGGCCAATCGCTGGTGGATGTGTGCGTCGGAGGCCGGGGCTGCTCCCCTTTCTCTCCCGTGCGCGGCGGGGCCGGCGGCGGGCGCAGGTACGCGCAGCCCGCGGCGCCGTGCGGCCGGGGCCGGCGAGGAGGGGAGGGGGGCGGAAGAAGGGCAGAGGCCGGTCCAGGCCTCGCCTAGGCCGGTAGAACCGCCACTGTTCTCCGCTTGGCGATGGTGCGTGACACAGCAGCGCGAGAGGGCCTATGTCTCCTGTTGTGGGGCCTCAACGGCCGAGGGCTGCCGCGCCGTGGCCTTAGGGCTTTTGTGGGATCCTGAGGGATTGGCGGTAGAATAGGAAAAGCGCTGCATGGAGGACACTGGTGTGTTCCCGCCTTGGCTATTGCTGAGGGCCCTCAGATGGCCACTGTCCCCGCTGCCCCGCGGGGACAGCGCGGGTTCCGCAGCGCCAGCAGATGCTCTCCAAGGGCGGGAGCGCGGCGGCCGCCTCCGCCGTCCCGCGTCTGGCCGTGGTAACTATGCCCAGGGCGAGCTGCTGTTGAGGATTATGGCGGNGGCCGCGGCCTGCGCGTAAGCAGCCGTAGAGGCCGCATGGAGGGCGGAGGCTGCGCATCGTGGCCGCTCTGCTTTCGAGGGCGGGCGGAGTGCCCGTGGTGCCAGAGCTGACCCGCTCCGCCCGCTGAGCTTTGAGCCTCCGGGCACTTCCTTTGTGTCTGGCCAGGCAGAGCTGGGTAACGCTCCCCGCGGCCGCGTGGTGGTGGCGGGGCTCTTCCGCTCCCGGCTCCGCCTCGCAGCGGGCAGGCGGGCGGGCGCCATTTCGGAGGCCGGCCATTTCTTTGCTCCGCGGGGGTTCTGCAGTGTCGCCGCTTTTCCTGCTGCCCCCGCCGCTCTGGGCGGGCGGCTGGAGACGCAAGGAGGGAGGGGGAGAAAGAGGCCGGCGAGAACTGCTGCTGCGCCCTCGAGGCGCTCTGGCTTTCTCAGCTTTTAGGTCTGTGGTAGCTGGTCCCACCTCTCGTGCCCGCTTTATCCCTTTGGTGTTCATAAGGAACCTGACTTTATTAGTAGTGTGAATGTCCTCGATTTACCTAGCTGAGCGAGGTTACTGCGAACACATGACGTATGGGAAAGTTTGTCTAGGGCAGACTAAGCCGTGAACTGTAACTAACTTAAAACAGTTTACTCCACGCTGCCTTGAAATTCTTGGGATAGTTAGAAATAGATCAACCGGTGTCTAAAAGGGCTATTACACTTTGTCCATGTCTTCCTTACTGCCCATCCGGATAAGTGCAATTTTGGCAATGCCTGCCTGCGATTCCGCTATTACTAAACTTGTGCATGCCCGTCATCCCTCTTCCAAGTGCTTAGAAATACTGGCGTGTGTTGGGAAGGCAGACCATGCTTTTAGCCCCTGAAAGCAGGGCAGCAACTACTTAGCTGTTAGAGAGTACGTTAAATAAGTTAGAATCAGCTTCTTCCCCACCCCCATTCCTCTTCCCCCGATTATGAATCTGTTGGGGCAGTGGAAGTTAATGCGATGCAAGGGGCAATATGTGCTTGTTTGGCTGTGTTTGTAAATTACATTTTTAATGGTAGTAAATTGCAAAATTGTTTTTTATTTGCATTTCCCGCTAATGTGACTTAGTAAAAGCAGCTCAAAATCTATTTCAGAAAATTGTACTAAGTATAGCTGCTTTTGGAGGTTTTGGGGGTGTGTGCATCCAATGTGTTGTATGTAACTACAGAGGGTGGTATTTTTAAAAGAAGGTTATTTTAGTGTAGTTGGAGGTGGTAATTTTATTTTATTCATCAATTATAGTTGACAGGACTGCACATTTAAATGTGTACTAGTACATTGGTAGAGAATTTGTGGAACAAATGCTGACAAGTACCCCAGCAGGACTTTTTACTTAATTAAGTATAAATAGTGTTGACCTAAATAGCAGGACCAGATTCTGGTGTAGTGCCCTTTAGAAAGTGAAACCATGTATTAGATAATGTTGAGATTATGTGGTTTGTTACAGCTATTATCTGCCCAAAAACTGTAATTCAGACATTGAGTTTATGTAAGTATACAGATTTTTCCTTTATCATGTTCTCTTAGTGGTGTGTTCAGCTTGGCTATGCTTTTTATTTTATACAGAAAGCAATAGCTTAGGTCAAACCTTTGTTTTCTGGCTGTAATGAGAACCAGACTCCTGGTGTGGGGAGACTCACAACTGATACATGCTGTTTTCATAGGCTGTTGAAGCAATAGGCTGTTGGATTTTGATCCCGCCCAGAATACTTGAGTTTTTGTCAGCAAGAATATATAACAGCGGTAAGTTCTAGCAGCAGGCGTTTATTTTTGTTATTTTTTTCACTTTAGTTTGAGGTACAGCTTGTCTTCTGACAAAAAAAAAATGTACCATCATTATTTTTCAACAGGTTTTGCTTGTCCACATAAGAAAAAAAGGCAATGGAGACTGAACAACAGGAGGAGACCTTTACCAACACAGAGACAAATGGTAAATTTTTTAAAGGACTATTCTTTTTTAGAAAGAACCTCTTAAAAATTTTAGTATTTGAAAGAATTTTGTAATGATTTAACTTTACCATATGTTTGCATCAGCAGTAATGTTGTGCTCTGCATTAAGGATCTTTGATTTTAATTAATGTGTCATTGCACATGCTTTTGAAGCATAAACAATGTTTTAGACACAAGAACTGAAAGTTATTATGAAATACTGAGAAATATTTCATAACTGTATGGAGAATGTGAATATATATGAGTGCTGTAATTCATAACTGTTAATTTCATTTTGTTCATTGCAATATATGCAGGAATACAATTATGTGAAATATTGCTAAAGAGCTTAATGGAAAATTTATTGGGAATAATTACTAGGAAAGTTTGTGCATCTGAAGTGCTACTTAACTATTATTTCTTCAGTATTTCAGTGTTGGACAAACTAAATTTGACCTTTTTGCCTGAAAGATTTTCCCCACTTGTAAATTACAAATAAATACCAAGTGGGTGGTGCTGCACTTCTTTAGACAAAGTGTCATTAATTTCTTGCTGCCTGTGTGCAACATTCTCATTTAAGCCATAGTTCATAGATTTTTAGATGCATTTTCAGCTGTAAATCAGTAAGAAAGCTGTTGAAGACTTGTTTCTGTGCTGTGGGTTCTCAGAATAGATGTCTGTGATTAGTTTTGTGCTAATAGGAAAGAATGTATTAATAGTACAGAGCATAAATATGAAACATGTTCCACTTTATTATGACTTAGAAAGTTAAATAAATGTTTGTTTCCCCCTTATGGACCTCTCTACAGGCAAACGTCCTGCAGAAGATATGGAGGAAGAGCAGGCCTTCAAAAGATCTCGGAACACTGATGAGATGGTTGAATTGCGCATCTTGCTTCAGAGCAAGGTACGCTGTATTTTTTACTGTTTCATGTGTAGCATGGTCAAGATATTGGTGACAAAGTATTATATTGGGATATAAGCTTATGTAAAGAAATTATGTGGTTTTTTTGAAACAAGATAACTTACTACGGTGATTTCCAGTATGTAGGAGTGGTAGTTGTAGGTGTATTGCAATGGCATTGATCTCAGCGTTCTCTTGAAAGGGTAAGTGCCTAAGGATCAATATGGGGTTTATTAAAAAGATACTTGCTAAGAAGTAGAGCGGTAAAGATTTTAAGATATTTGAGTGGAAAGCAGCTATTTTATATATGAGTCTTTGGAAGAGAAGGTATTTAGAGGATTATAAATTAGTGATTTTAAATTAAATACATGAGACAAAAACTTAGAATTTTAGTAACTCTCCTAAATAGATCTACTAAACTTGTTCAACTACATCAACAGGAAGAAGTATGGGAGTAATGCTTAAAGGATTGCAGTGATTTTGTTGACTAGTGTGAATAGTTAAATGGCACTGTGTGAATTTCCTCTTGTGTTTCCAGTTGCTACAGATGATTTATACTTTCTGAAACATCTCAGTCTTTTGTTTTGGTGTGAAAGAATGTTGCCGTAACTCTGTGTGGTATTTTTGACCAATAACCAAGTTACTTGAGTACTGTGAAATGTTTTGCATGCTGTTAGCATCATGTATGTGTATAATAAAAGCAATACGTCTCCATAGAATCCTTGAAAGAACTTGGTAAAAATGTAATTTTGCAGTTACTGTTTTTTAGTATTTGTCAGTTTGTTCCTGCTGATGTTGGTGGCTTGAATGAAGTTGGTGGCTGTTAACATTCATTTCAGCCTTTTTCAGTTTATGTAGCTCTGAGAAATGAGTTACTTTACAGATGTGCCAAACAATATTAGCTCTTGAAATTATCAAATGTTTGGAGCACAAAAGTGAAACTTGTGAACATGTTCCATAAAGGAAAAAAAGAAGCTGATCAAAGACTTGAGGAAGTGGTTGACCTAAATTACACTAATTTCGTTGGTTTTTTTTAATAGATCTAGTCTATGAGAAGTTTGACATGGGCAGAGTTGCCTAGAAACTTCTCTTGGAATTAGTGGCAAAGCTAAGTTACCTTACTGTGCTGTGTTCTGTGGTTGTAAGAGCTTTTGGTAGTTTTTTTTTTTTAATGTCAGCAAACTCTCAGTTGATTTCAGTTTGGTTTTCAAAGTCATGCTTGCCGCCACTTCTTGGGCTAGCAAAAACAGACCTACTGTTCTTAGTCTTGAGTTCAGAAACTTAATCTGTGCTGCATTGTCATAACATAACTTCTGAAAACTATTTTCCAGAATGCTGGAGCAGTGATTGGAAAAGGTGGCAAAAATATTAAAGCACTTCGTACAGACGTGAGTATATATGAGTTTGAACTAATTTAACACTGCTTCTTTCAGAGCTCTACATCAAAAACTTGATTGTGTGCATTTCTAGACATGGGAGCAATTCAACTCTATAGACATCCAAGTTACAAGCCATTTGTCTTGATTGTCAGAGTAGATAACAGCTCTTCAATTTCTATTTCAATTAAAACCTGGCTTGATGCATGGGAGGAGAGGTTTATATTAAATCTCTTCACTTTTTAATGGGATTCTGCTAAATTACACACTTGAAGTGAGTTACCATCCTAATTAAAAATATTGACAAATATTAAACCCCTTAATAGTACCATTCCCTTTATGTATGTATCAACTATAGTACTGCTGAAACCCTTGCAGATGGCTGGCTTAATCCAGTGATGTAGGAATTCTTTCACTTCCTTTAGAAGAACAAAATCCATCTGTTCCTTAATAGCTTACACATTAAGCACAAAAGCATTAATATTAAGGTTTCTTGCTTTAAATATGAGTATAAAACACTAAAGAAACATTCTATTCTGTTACTTGGAAATATTTTTAAATGGTCATGACTTAATGCCTGTTCATATTTTACCGGGGATGGACACTGGTGATTAGACACATGCTCAGCATTAATGTTGTGTATTTATAAAACTTGGCAACGCTTCTTAAATTCCATTTGTTTACACTCCTGTACCTAACATCAGCTACAATTTCAACGGTTTTTCAAATCAAGATTCTGTTCAGTACAAGATTTGGCAATCTACCAGTACTAACCAGTTCTGACAAGTCCATAAACTACTGCAGCTAGAGTTGAGATTTCAATTGAAATGGTCAGGAATCATACATATGCTCACTAACCTCGGCAGGTAGTTGTTCCTCTTTTTTTAGGGTTTTTTTTAGTCGGGTTTTTTTTTTTTTTTTNCTTTTTTTTGTTTGTTTGTTTTTTTGAGTAAATCAGAATGTCACCCAAGTCCAGATAATTTAGATTTGTCTGGAACATGAACTTTCCCGATTTGCCCAAGTTCTAGTAACTTACCAGTCTCAACAGGTTTTGCGTCTACCCTCATGAGCCAGCCTGCTACTGAGACATCATTTGCTAAAAGTAAAAAGTAGTTTAGTCAGATCAAGTGACTAATTTTAAAAGTCCGTACTGTTAGGCCACAGTCGGTGTAGCAATCCGTTATTGTGTTAGTCTTCAGAACAACTTAAGCTTGTTTCATTAATTGAGAGTAATGAGTATAGTTTGTATTAAATTAAAATTTATTGCTTTTCCCCCTTTTCCCTCTCCTTGTTTTTTTGGCCATATATCTCCGTTGCCCATGTACTGGATCGACTTGCCCCTGCGTTGCCCACCATGACGTTGGCCCATCCGCCCCTGAACGCCCATGTGAAAACCCTGGTTGG
>PYHW01009175.1:180011-196857 GCA_013186435.1 Turdus rufiventris | reverse complement strand
GGGGGGGGAAGGTGAAAATACGCAAATGTTGTGTAAAACTTGACATTTTTGCAAGTGTTTGGCCCTCTTTGCAATACATATATATATTGGTGACAGTATATAAATAAAATATTTAAAAATTCTGTGATGTCACTGAGTAAACGGTGGTAAAGTATTCCTGATTTTAGACAGCTTGCTTTAATGCAGAGTTGCTGTACCATTACTGACTGAATTATACCTGTTTCCTAAGCTTTTGGTTGTATGAGGTAGGAATTGCGAATTGGCAGGTTGACAATATTACTATGTAACTTGTTTTTCCTTGTATGCAAAACTTCAGCTTGTTTCCCAGATGTATTTTGAGTTCCGTAAGAATTATTTGTGAGAAATTTTAAAAATTATAAAGCCTCTGGATATCTCATGTAATACCTTGGCATTTGTATTTATAGTTAAAAGTTTTAATTTTACTTCCTGAATAAAAACAGATTAAAAAGTGTAAAGGTGTGTGGCACATACAGATATGATGGGTCCAGACTAAGTGAGGATTCTTTTGTTGTGGGTTTTTTTTGGTTGCTTGGTTGGTTGGTTTGTTGTGTCCCCTCCCTGCCATGATTCGTGGTACATAGTGAACTCGTAGAAGGAAATGCTATCACCCTTCCTAGTGCGTGGGAAGTCAGGTGGCTTTGTACAATGGGTACCTAAATTAGAGAAGTCTGCAGTCAAGACTAAGGGTTTGGGGAAAACACAAGTGAACTAAAACGGGTGTTGAATATTTCAGTGCTTCCAACTTGAGTGTGTATGCAGAAGGGATCGTGGATGGTCTTTTCGTTTGGTTCTTTCCTGTTTTGATTGGGGGAAAGAGCTCATCAAGTCGATGCGCACATTTTTCTTTGTTCCTCTGTTAGATTTTTTATTTTCTTCTTCTATCCCTCTCTTTTTTTAAATGATGAGAATATTCTGGCAACATTAACTTCTTGGCAGCTACGTGAGTCTGCCCGCTGCTCCAGCCTGGCAGGGTTTGAGGGGCGACGCTCACTAGCAATGTGCCGGCCCAGGCGCTTCCTGGGCCCGGGCTCTGCACTCGTCCCCGAGCGTGGCCCGGGCCCCGCCTCCCCCGCGCCTGCGCGCAGCGGCCGCACCGCGGAGCGGGGCCGGGAGGCGAAAGCCGGGGCGGGGAGCCTGGGCCGCTCCCGTGCGCGCCCCGCGAGAAGCACGGCACTGAGCCTGGCCTCGGCAGTGTGCGTGTTTCCTGCCGAGCATGGAGGTGTTCCCGTCCCCTCTGGAGTCTGCCAAGTTCATAGCCGAGCACAGCAAAGATGTCTCCGTGGACGAGGAGGGGGCGCGGCGGGTGGCGGAGAGCCTGTTCGATAAAGCGTCGGCGGCGGAGTTCGGGCTGGCGGGGTGGAAAAGCCTCCACGAGCTGAACCCCCGGGCCGCCGATAAGGAGGCCGTAGACTGGGTGTTCCTGGTGGACACCCTCAACTTCTCGTTCTGGTCCGAGCAGGAGGACCGCAAGTACCTTGTGAAGTACAAACACAAAACCTACAGCGGCTACTGGTCGCTGTGCGCCGCCGTTAACAGGGCCCTGGACGACGGTCAGTGAGCGCCGGGGACGCGGGGCCGGGCCGGGGCGAGGGGCCAGGGGCGTCGGAAGACGAGCGCCGCGTATTAAATGCAGGCGGCGCTTCGGAAGTGGGACACGCTCTTAAGAACTGCTGCTCGCTCTGTTTGTAGCTCTGTATGTGCAGGCGTCCCGTAGAGCTTGGGGAAGACAACTAGAAGTGCTTTCTAAATACCCTTGTACCGAAACTGCCTAACTCGTGGCTCTAAGTGGGTTATCTGTTCCATTCGAAAGACTTTAAGGATTACCAGTAGTCAGCTGTGCGTGGCTTGGGTTATTTCACGCGTATTCTTAAAATAAGCTCTGTATTTCCAAGGCAAATGAAAAAAATGAGGCATAAAGTTTGAATCCTTTGGACTAGTCAAATGCCAGGCCGTCTAAAGTAAGTCTGAAAATCTAGATGCCACTCAAACCAGTATTTTAAAGTTTTATATTTAAACCCAGTACTTTAGCACTCACTTTTTTTTTGTTGTTCTCAGGAAAATAAAACACCAACCGTTAGTAGGTATAGATGAAAGTTTTAATTAATTTTCTGCATAGTTATTTGTAAGTTGAGGGGATATTAACATGAAGACACTTTTTGTGAATGCATAGTATGATTAGGATCCGTGGGAAAACAAGCCTATTCTGACTAAACTAGATATACTGACCATATTTGCCAGTGTGCTATGTAAACAGCACACTTAAAATACGAAGATTAAGTAGTTGGAGGAAATTACATACAAAAAAGTAACATCGGTTCCATTCAAATTTGCCATAGAAGAAAACATTGTATGCACTCAAAAAATTAACTGTGAACAGCTCTGTGGGTGCTGTTGTTGCTGAAAACAAAGGGGAGTTTAAGAACTGATGGACTTCTTGTGATTTCCTTCAGCAGACCACTGCAATTAAGTCTATATGTTATGTGATAACCTAAATATCTTACTTTCACTTTTCTGAAGGAATACCTATCACCAGTGCATCCTATTTCGCCACCATGACGCTTGACCAAGTTAGGCATGTATTTCGCTCTGACACAGAAGTGCCTTTGCCTTTGATTGAAGAAAGACATCGGGTGCTGAATGAAAGTGGAATAGTTCTGTTAGAGAAGTTGGGAGGGTCTTTCCTCACCTGTGTTAAAATGAGTGAGAAGAGTGCTCAGAAACTGCTACGTCTCATACTGGAAAATTTTCCTTCTTACAGAGATGAAGCTGTATTTGAGGTAAGCTAATTCTAAAGCTCTGAAAAAAATCCTGCTAATTAGCAACAGTAAAAGACTCTTGATAATCTACAACTAATCAGGGCGACAGTCACTTTCTTTTTACCACCAGAGGAGTACTTTTTTTCACATGCTGTCTCTTCATCACTTTATTGTAATTTATTTTGGTATACTCTGAATTCCCAATTACATCACACCTCCTTTGTACTCCTTAAAAATGCATAGTATTTGAGATTATTTCTGCCTGAAAAATGAGAATCCTTTTTCCTTTTTTTTTTTCTCCTTTTTTTTTTTTTCCACTTCCCTTGAATAGCTGACAATCCTCTTCCCCCCACTTCTTTTTGTATTACTGTAAGCTCTCTGCAGCTAATGAAGGAAGTGAAACTGGTAGAATAATGCACAGCTACTGGGACTCCACCCTCTAACAGTTGTTGATTCAACAGACATTACTCAAATGACTACAGATTAGTAGTAACTTACACTTTTATAAATGTTGACAGTGCACTGAAGTTTTTACTGAAAGAAACTGATGGAAATTAAACAGTGATCATCTGGTATTGTCTCCCAGTTTTCACATATACAGGCATGATTTCATTTAGCACTCATGACTTATGTAGCAGCTCGTGCACTCTGTTGCATGTGCAGTAGTACTCAGCTGTTACATCATTAAATCCAGAAGACTTTATGTTAGTGACAGTACAGCGTATACTACTAGTCTGTGCAGTCTTTTTAACTTCTTGGAATACCAATCACTGAAGCTTTGAATCTGTTGCATTTATTGCCCTTCAGTAGGAGGTGTTATTTTATTTTCCTTTATCTCCTGCTTGTGAAGCAAAATATATTTACATAAAAAACAGAGATTCTTTTGAATTCATCTTTGAACGTACTGTTCTGTTTATTTGTTTGGGGTTGTTTTTACACATAAAGTAATACTTTGACAATTTTAATGATCAAGAGGGGAATATTTTCTAAGTAAAGTGATATTTTCTGATCTTTATAGTGACTATACTCATTGACGTTATATCTTTCATGAGATGATGATGAGTGCTTTATAAAGCAAGTCTCCCTAAAAGCAGCAGCAGACTACAGAATGAAAAGGTGTTCCAAAAATGATCCCAGACCGTAAGCACTGACTTAGTAATAAAGCCTGTTGCATGAATATAGAAGCTTTTTTTCTGTTTTCACTAAGCAAGATGGGTATTTTGAAGGTGGTGACATGGAACACATTATTTTTATGGCAGCAGGTTGAGCTCTCACAAGTAAGACTTCTAAAAGGTTAGGAGGGAACTGCAAAAATAATGAAATATCCAACACCCAACCACTGCTCTTCAGTAACTCTCCAAAGGAGAAATATATATAAGTTCTACATTAGAATCATACTATCACAGACTGTTAAGCTGACCTTCTAGGGAAGCTTCTAAAATTAGCAAAATTATTTGACTGTATGTTTTTACAAATGCATATACAAAATACTTTTAATAATTGCACATGTAATCACTGAAATTGCCAGTGTTAGTTTTTCTGAAAAAGAAAATGCAAACCAAAACTAAAATCTCCAAAACATTTTTTTCTCCTTGGTGGATAATTCATATGTAGATGATGTGCTGTATTTGATTCCCAACAGCAGAAAAGAAGATAAAAGAAGTATAGTTGTATTACCGTGTTGAAAAAAGTTCCATTTTTTGATAAATTGTACTATCTTTACTGTCTTTCACACACAGAATCAGAGTTTGGGTAAGGGTTTAAGGGACCATACCATAAGTGATCCAATCTCCCTGCTCAAGCAGAGTCATCCTAGAGCACACCGCACAGGATTGTGTCCAGACAGTTCTTGAGTATCTCCAGTGAGGGAGACTTCACAACCTCTCTAGACAGTCTGTGCAGTGAAGTCAATAGCACAGTAAAAAAGTTCTTAAGTTCTTCCCCTTTGACATGTAGTATCATCTTCCTAGTGCTTTCCTTGCTTTCTGATAAATAGTGGGAAAATTTACTTGAAATGCTTCATATTTTTTCTTTTATATTGAGGATTTGTATTCTTGTATAAACTTAATAAGTTCTTTGCAATGCAAAAATTAACAATTGAAACAATTAAATAATAAATATATCTGCTTGGTAATGATTCCCAGACAATGTTTTTCTTTTTAATTAAACTGCAGCATGAAATGAAAAGTTCCATTCTAATTCTGCCTTCCTCTGCTCTTGTGAAATGGTGTGGTATTAGAGAAAATTAGTTCTTCACTACTGGAAAATTCTTAATGCTATGAAAGAATTGCACCCTTGCTTTGGGGCAGTAGGAGCCAAGATAAAATTTAGTCTGCTAATTACAGTAATTTCACAATTACAAGCCGCACTGACTATAAGCCGCATCTCCGGGTGTTGGCAAATATTTCGTTCTTTGTCCATACACAAGCCACACCCAATTATAAGCCTCTCTGTTGTTCACAGTGAGGACCTGCGTGCAACGAAGTTGCCAAATAGTAACAGAATTGTGGGATGGCTGGGTTTACTGGCTCGGCCCTGCTCGGGGCAGCCGCCAGGGGGCGGCCCTGGCCCCACTCGCCGCAGCTGCCAGGAAGCGGGAGAGCGGTGTGCCTGGCCGCCACTGCCGCCGTGCTTGTCAGGGCTGAGTAGCACCGCTGCGCTTGTGGGGAGCAAGCAGCACTGCCGTGCTTGTCAGGGGCGAGCGGCGCTGCCGCGCTTGAGGTGAGCGAGCGGCACTGCTGCATTTATTGGGGCTGGGCAGTGCCGCTGCGCTTGCAGGCTCTCACTTCCGGGTTTGGAAATTTCCTAAATTTGTTAATATATTAGCCACTCCGGAGTGTAGGCTGCACTTCCAGGTTGGGAGCTGAATTTTAGTCAAAATAGTGCGGCTTGTAATTGTGAAATTACTGTATTTACTTCTTGTTACCACTGCTGTGTGATGTTTAAAGTGGTGTTTTGTTATTTAACATACAAAACCACATATGTTATCTAGAAGTAAGTTTGTGCATCCATACAAAGTACAGAATGAGGCATGGTGAAGGCAGGGGTTTTGAGGATGCTTGCAGAAGTTTTTCTTTGAAATGTAGTTGAAATTCTCAGTGTTTTTGGAGAATATCATTCAAAGACAAAAAATGTAATTTGCTGTCAGGAATAGTTACAACATCTTGGCAGTAAACAAAGAGGAACATTCATTAAAGTTTTCACTAGAATTCTATTTCTTTAACAGTACAGATAAATGGATTAATAAAATGTTTTTAATTGTCTAGTACAATACATGCCTGTTATACTTCTCTTGTCAAATTAAAAAGCTGGATGTACTGTAGAGTTTCTGAAAATTAATGTTTCTGGACGTTCAATTAAAGTGTTTGCCAAGTGGCAGTAAACAACTATGAATGTGTTCTGAGATCCAGGTATATTCTAAACTATTTTCATTTGCTGCAGTAACATTTATTATGTTATTCTTCTATTTCAGATTATTTATGAGCATTCCACATAATGTATGTTTGTAATCTGATATTGTTTAGATTTTAAGATGTTTAAGAATCTTGCAGTTTTATTCTGTTCTAGTTTACTAATGTTTGCTTAACAATATGAAATGCTTAATGTGTTATTTGCTATATTTATTGATCAGGCACTAAATAATCCATACATTTCCTTCTTCAGAAAAAGAAGGTGTCTTTCTACAAACGGGCACAAATACTTGTGGCTGACACATGGAGTGTTTTAGAAGGCAAAGGAGATGGCTCTTTTGATGATATTTCCAGTCTTACAATATTTGCTGACTATAGAATTCCTCAAGTTCTTGTTCACTTAAAAGCAATGAAGTATTCAGAAGAATTAATGAAGAAACTACGTGAAGGTTTGTTCTTTCCTTGCTAGTATCAAGTAGTCTTACCACCTAACATTGTAGACTAAGGCTAGTTCTAAAATGTAATATGCTGTTCATGTAAGGGTTATGTTTTTTTCTCCAGGGGACTAGGATTTCTTATGTAGTGATGAGGTAACAGGAAGGAACTTTTTCTCTAACCATGATCTTGAGTGAAATCTTACTTTTTTATAGACCTAACTGTTTTGTGGAGTAAACATCGATAAGGGAGGGATTAAAGAGACTCAAAGATAATTTGAGTTTCTGAATGGGTTTCTGAAAAGCTGCTGTTGCAAAACCACTTTTCAGCATGAGAACAGTTACGATTTTTGAGGTTTACATAAAAGAAAAATGATTTTGTCATAAATTCAAATATGATGTAAAAGCATGGGAATTCCTCTTTATTTGTTCTGAACTGCTAGTTAATAAGCAAAGCAATATTATAATAATCCACTAAAAATATTTATTTAAATGAAGTTAATTGCATATGACTAGGATTTCATTTTTAAAGTATGGTTTCATCTTCCCAATACTTAGTAACCATGAATTTTAGTGAATAAAAATAAGCCAATCTCTTTTGCACTGTAAAATTACTGTATTTAGATGTACAGCTGCTATTACGCAATTTCAGAAATACTTAGGAAGATAAACAGATTAATGCAGTTGCCCTTGAATTTAAAAGAATGTCTGTGTATTTGTACCTTTATGCATATCTATATATTAAATAGAACTCATACACATTTTATCCTTCCATGAATCCTAACGAGAACATTCCCATTTAAATAATTCCACTGTTTCTCTGTTTCTCTTTACCTTCAGTTCTTTTGGGGGGGCTGTTTGTTTTTATTTTAAAATCTTAGACTTCAGTCATCCTTGCAGAAAATATACTTGAAGTATAAAAATTTTATATTAAAGAGTATACAGTAATAAAAGACTATCTTTTTTGTCTCCACAAGCAAAGAAGCAATCATATAATTTGCAGTACATCCTGCTCCTAAAGCAGTTCCTTCATATATAGGATGTTGTTTTAATTGATTGAGAGGGAAGCTTCTATATGTAATATGGTAAAATAAAAGTAACCATTAGAAAATGTATAGCAACATATAGTTAACAGTTGCAGGGTAAGTCGTGAGAACTGGAATCCTAGAATGGAATAAATGTAAAGGGAAAAAAGTTAGCAAATTTAAGCAGTCCTTGACCTTCTGTCTGTTGCACATAAATGGATTGCTGTCTCTTGTGCCTGCAGGAACACTTTTCCAGTCTGGAGACAAAGAAGAGGTAGAGATCCGTGGCTGTTCAATTTGGTGCTGTGCATTGATTTGCAAGCACCTACAGGAGCTCTATCAGAAGAAGGGTCAGGACATGCAGGAAAAGATCAATGCAGTTTTACTGGATTATTATCTTTGGGACTATGCCAGGGATCATAGGGAAGAGATGAAAGATATCCCGTTCCACCGAGTACGATGTATATATTACTAAGTCCAATCTAATAGCTCTTGTATTGTTGCCTTATCTTTTGAGCTGCAGTTTTGCTTCTCATATGGTGATTTGTCATGCACTAATTTGGAACTGTTAAATCAAATGTTTGTTTTCTGGTGATGTAGTAATAATGTGCCTTTTCCGCCCCTGCCTTGTTGTGTTACCTTTTCTTTTAATATTTTGCTTGATCTGACTGCAATTAACAGTGTAAACTTTGCCCCATTAAGATAGGATATATTATTCCTGCTATGGTCCCCGTATTGGTGTATGTGGCTGCCTGTGTGCAGTGCCAGATGTGTGCAGATGCTGTGGTGTACTTTGTTCCTTGGCCACTCCCTGTACCTTACCACTCCCTCCCACACCTGCACGGAGGTGGCAGGTGCTTGGCAGATGTTTTACTGTTCAGATACGGAATTGTAACCTGTCCATTTGTCCAATAAACAGTGCAGTGACAGACGTGCCAAGGGGGCGTATCTGTGTTTTTTTCTGCAAAGGGTGAGATGGTGGGGCTCAGTCCATTCAGGGAGGGAGGTAGCAAGGGAGGGGAGGAATCACAGTCATTTAGGTGGGAAAAGATCTCTGAGATCATTGAGTCCAACCTATGACCGAACACAGTCTAATGTGTAGAAGACTTTGTCTACTGGACCATGGCACTGAGTGAGTGCCACATCCAGTCTTTCCTTAAACACCTCTAGGGAGTGTGACTCCACTACCTGACTGGGCAGACTGTTCCAATATTTAATCCCCCTAACGGTGAAGAAATTTTTCCTGATGTCCGATCTAAACCTTCCCTATCACAGCTTGAGGCTATTTCCTTTTGTGCTGGCACCTGTTGCCTGTGAGAAGAGGCCAATCGCCATCTTGCTACTCCTTCCTCAGGCAGCTGTAGAGAGCAGTAGGGTCCCCCTCAGCCTGCTCCAAGCTAAATATCCCCAGCTTCCGCAGCCGCTCCACATAGGCCTTGTGCTCCACACCCTTCCCCAACTCCATTGCATTTCTCTGGAAACGCTCCTGCGCCTCGCTGTCCTTGCCGGACAGCGGGGCCGAGAGCCGGGCAGGGCGGAAGGGAAGCGGGGCCGAAGCCCGCCAGCCGCGCCCCCCGCGGGCACGGCGGCCGTTGCCTAGCGAGGGCTCAAACTGCGCGGGCCGCCTCAGCTCCAGCCCGGGCCTGCGGCCTCCGCGGCACCTCACGGCACCCTGCTGCACCTCACGGCAAGCTGCTGCACCCCGCGACACGCTGCTGCACCTCACGGCACCCTGCTGCACCCCGTGACACCCTGCTGCACCCCGCGACACCCTGCTGCAACTCACGGCACCCCGCTGCACCTCACGGCACCCCGCGGCCTCCGCGGCCCTAGTGGCTCCTGACACTCGATCCCGGCTGCTCCTCAGGTCTGGAGACGTTGCAAACAAGGAAAATCTGCTGGGCCGCTCTCACAACATCTCTGAAAGCGAAGAGGTTGCTACTTACTATGTTTGCCTCTGCCTTAAGGCAGCCGCGGGCATCCACACCGAAGTGTCTCTTCAGCTTTGACATATTGGGAGTATTTAATATTCCCACGTTCTTTTACAAAATAGGGCTTCCCTCCCACACTCGGGACATGGTTTGTTAATTTTTTTGTTTATTAATATAACTTTAAAGAGAGAGTAAGAAATGTTGGCACTTAAGAACAGCACTTGCTAGGGGGTAAAAAATAATGCACCCAGTTATCAATCAAAATGTGTTTTTAATCTGTAGTTAGTATGTTTATGTATCTGTTTCTGATTGCCATGTCCCTTACGATATGAGTTTTGACTCATTCTCATGCTTTGCTTATGCTCAGTAAATAAAATGGGGCTTTTCTTTTTTCAAACTTCAGTTGTGGATAGCCAAATCCTGAAACTAAAAGAAATAAAATGAAATGCAAAAGCTCTTCTCTTTACAGCTGTCAGACAGCACTGTTTTAAGCTATTAGTTTTCAACAAACTTGAATTTTGGGGGCTTAGCTAATTTCTGCCAGTTCAGTAATACCCCTTTCTTGAAGACAATGTGTGTGAGAGCAGGAAGTTCAGCAAACTTTACCTTGTATGACAAAGATTTTCAGAATTAGCAACAACAACAGAAAAGATGTAGTGATATCTTGGGTTTTAACTTTCATATTTTTCAAATTCTTTGCTGTTTAGTATGTAACTCTGAAACTTCATATTGGGTGTTAGTAAGTTCTCTTCACAGGGTAGTTAGACAAAAGAATCCCTTGCAAGCTATAGAATCAAGGACAACTGGTACCCAAAGATCATAAACAACCGTGAGGGAAAGGGGGCAAGCCAGGGGGCTGAGACTTCATAGCCTGGGGCTGTGGTTGATGAACCAAATGAAACAATATGGCGATGAACCAAAACTTATGAAAGTGTAAAAACTTGTGACTGGGATCCATCTTGGATTCAATTTGGATGTAGCCCCCAGTCAGGGTTTTGCACTGCCCAAGGTGTATCCTTTCAATACATAACTATTTTATTTCTTTTGCTCTGTCTAGTCTCTGTTCCAGGTCAACCTTACCAGGCATGAATTTAATTCCGTGCAGATTTTTGAATTCTAGTGAAAAACAGTTATAAAGAAAGGTAATTCCTTAATATTTACAAGTCTGCTACTTTGCAATGCTTATGCTTTAAAAATAAATATGCACCAGGCAGTATAAGGAACCATGTAAGCTAAAATTATAATTACTAAAAATTAATTATGTATGTGCCTAAAGTTTCAGATCAAAATCAGAGGAATGCTTTACATGTAGTAAGTAGATAAATTTAAAGCCACACTTCTTTGTGTTTGTTGAGTTAGAAGTGTTTGGCGCTTGGTAAGTGGAAGAGAGTATTGAAACATGTATTTTTATATATATATATATATATATATATATATATATATATATGTATACACACACACACACAGTAATTTCACAACTACAAGGCACACCCTTTTGACTAAAATTTTCCCTCGAACCCAGAAGTGCGCCTTATAGTCCGGTGCGCCTTATCTGATCTACATGTTGCAACTTTTGCTGCCTGTCGGCGGGTGCGCCTTATAGTCCGGTGCGCCTTATGGTCGTGAAATTACTGTATATATATATATTTACACACACACACAACTTTCGTAGAAAAAGGTTTTGTTTGATTTGTGTTGCCTATGCAATATGAATGCAGGAACAGGAAAATGAGAGGATCTATTGTAACCCATTGCTTTATCAACAGTGTTTATTAACAAGCTCTTATGGTATTGTGGCTTTGTATGACTGTGCTATAATCAAATAATCAAATATGAAATCAGGCAACTTTCAGACTTAAGTCTGCTAGCTTGGAAATTAATATATGCAAAATTAATTTATTAATTGAGTATATAGTTATTAATAAAACTGCATTTATATCAGGTATTTTTCGACATTGTAGTGGTGCTCACTTGTTCCTTAGGAAATCTCAATTTTCCTCTTCAGGACATTCCTTTATTTTTGTATTGTATAACATGGAAAACTTTTTTTCTTAGTTGCAGACAACTGTGAATGGGGTGAACAGAGCAGTGGTAGCAGATTTCTTCTTGACTGTGTGAATACTGAGTGGGAAGCACAAGGGTGGAGTCTGGCATGGAAGAGATCCCAGTTAAAGTTGCAGTCCGAGTCAGACCTCTGCTTTCCAAAGAAATACTTCATAACCACCAAGTCTGTGTCAGATTAGTCCCAAATGCTAAACAGGTTATCATTGGAAAGGACCATGTCTTCACTTTTGATTTTGTATTTGGCAAAAACTCAACCCAAGAAGAAGTTTATGCTGTTTGCATTAAGCCTCTTCTAGTGTCTCTGACTGAAGGATACAATGCTACAGTGTTTGCGTATGGACAGACTGGTTCTGGGAAGACTTACACCATCGGCGGTGACCGCATTGGTAGGTTATAGAAGGGGGTTTTGTGTTTTTATTTTGTTTTGGTTTGGTTTTTTTTTTAATTGGTAAAGTGTTCATTTATGCACATTGAATATTTATTACATAGTAGATGATGCTGCAGAATTTTAACGACCAAGGGAAAAAACCCAAACTTCCAAAATCTATGTGATAATTAAAATTCTAAAAACTCCATAAATTAGAGTATGCCAAAAATATATAAGAAAAAGCCAATTTGTTAAGTGTTCTTTCACATTCCACATTTTAACATTCAACTTATATTAGAACATTTTTCTGAAATGTAGTGGTTTTGAAAATTTTTGCCACATTTATCTTACCTTGAAAATGTCTTAATTAGGCACTTAATTGTTTACTTGCTAATTCGGTGTTGCATTTGCTGGCTTTCTGGGGGCTTTTGAGAGAAATTTTTTTTACATCAAAGAAATTAATTATTTAATTCTTCCAAATGGATATAACTAGAGTATTGTAAATATCTTGGTAGAGTCTTCCTTTTATTTAGAGTCATAGGATCACAGAATCATTTATGTTGGAAAAGACCCCTAAGATTATAAAGTCCAACCATTAATCCTGCATTTCCAGGTCTACAACTAAGCCTGTTGCATTGGTTGACCACCAGTGAAGAAACTCCTAATATCCAATCTAAACCTTCCCAGGTGCAACCTGAGGTCATTTCTTCTTGTCCTGTCACTTTTTACCTGGGAGAGGAGACTGCCCCCCCCCGCCATGGTTACACCCTCCTGTCAGGTGGTAGTAGAGAGCAATACAGTCTATCCTAAGTCTGCTTTTCTTCAGCCTAAGACCCCCAGCTCTGTCAGCTGCTCCTCACAGGATTAGTGCTCCAGACCCTACCTCAGTTTTGTTGTCCTTCTTTGGACACACTCCTGCCCCTCAGTGTCCTTACAGAGATGGGCCCAGAACTGAACACAGCACTCCAGGTGTGGCCTCACCAGTGCCCAGCACTGCCCTGGTCCTGCTGGCCACACTATTGCTGGTACAGGTCAGGATGCCATTGACCTTCTTGGCTATCTGGGCACACACACTGGCCCTTATTCAGCTGCTGTCAGCCAGCGCCCACAGGTTCTTTCTGGCTGAGCATCTTTCCAGCCACTTTGCTCCCACCTAACCTGAAGTGCTTAAGGGGACTGTTGTGACTCAAGGGCAGGACCCCGCACTTAGCTTTATTGAATCTCACATCATTGGTCTCTTCTGCTCATTATTGTAGCTTCAGTTCTATTCCCTTCATTAGTAGTTACTTCATGCTCCTGTAAGTACCATTACTGGCTAAATTACTTTGGTAGGGGATCAGTCTAAGGCTGATCATAGCTCTGCAATCGCAACCTTTTAGGCTTCCATAGTTTTGGATAAAGAACACAGATTATTAATGGACATGCTGAATATGGGAAAAAAAAAATAATGCAGTTTTGCACCAGTGTTCCATGTCTATGAAAAAATAGGAAATTACTGTTAATGTTGGTCATATATCTTGTCTCACTAACCATACTGAGTAAGGATAAAGAAGAAATTGTACTCTGGAGCATGTAGTTTTAAAGCAGAATCCATATTTTTCATAACTTTAATGACTATAAAATTATGTAATTTAGAACTTAAATTTGTATCCTAGTACTGGATGCAAACAAAAATTCTGACACACACACACAAAAAAAAATTACAAAAATCCTTGTGAACAATGACCTCTTCAGTTTCCTTAGTGTCTTGCATACTAAATATCACAGGCTTCTCTCAAATTTCAGTCTTTGTAATTTATGTGACAGAATGACTGCAAGTCTCTGTGACATTTGTGCTTATATTTTAGCATCACTTGCAGTGGATGAAAGGGGTATAATCCCACGGGCTATTCAGGAATTATTTCATCATGTTTCTGAACATCGTAATATTGACTTCCATGTGAAGGTATCCTATATAGAGGTTTACAAGGAAGAACTTCGAGATTTGTTGGATTTGGAGAGCTCTGTAAAAGAACTACACATCCGAGAAGATGAGAAGGGAAATACAGGTAGGCTTCCAACTCTTAAATTTGGAGTTTTGGGTTTCAGTTTGTGTCCAAATTTTTCTTGCTTTCTCTTGCAAGTACTTATTCACTACTAATGAATAAAAGAGAATAAAAGTTAAAGAATATAAACTCAGTTTCAGAATGTAAACTTAGTTTTGCTGTTTGGAAGCAGTGTGAGGTTGAGATTCTTGTGAGCAATATAGATGTTCTATTATATGGATGGAAATTACAACAAATGATAAAGTAAATAGACAATTATTGTTTCTGCAAATTCTGTCTAGAAATAATGTGTGATTATTCACTTGAATAAATATTTTAAGATTAATCCATTGTTTCTTCCTTCAAAATTACAATTGCTTGTGCATGTCTGCTCCCCTTTTACAATGAAATGAGTGGAAGAGACCATTTCATTAAAAGGAGGGGGAGTAGATATTTTTAGAGTCTTTGAGATTAACACTTGCCCTATAGGTATCCTGTTCCCCATAAAGATGTTAGAAGAATCCACATCAGAGGTATTTTATTCTCAAAGCATCTAATCTGTTTTAGGTTTGGCTTTTTTTTCTTTAATTTTTTCTTAATCGTTGTGTTTAGTATTATTGTATTAAGCTGTCATTTTGTCTGTAGCTGTGAGAAAGTACTAGTTTAGCATAAATCTTGCAGAAAATATAATTGTTTCAATATGATCCCACAATATGTTTTAAATTATTTCTTTTCTTCAGTACAGTTAGAGTCAGCTTCAGTGAATTGTGCTGGGATGCTGGCCATCTCTCATTAAAAGAAAAATATTATAAAAAATATGATTAGTGAGAGTACTCAGTAAAAGTACACTTACACTTTATTCGTTTACTAACAGATACCTGCCCCAAGGGCCCAACTATCTGCACTATTCAGAATAGAAATTATTTTATTAGTACAGACTGGGAATAGTTTTTAGTAAAAACTTGAAAGTTTTTAGTCTTTATTTTTTTTTTAACTGGCAAAATATCCTTTAAGCTGACTTTGCTCATACTTTTTCTAGCTAGCACTACACTGTAAATTTTAAAGGTAATGTGCAGTGTGCAATGTGTGAATGAGTTGTGTCTTGTGTCTAAGGTATTGTTTCAAATGGTATGGCACAATACACCCATACATTAAATATCTGCAGGTTCCAGATGTGTTGTACCTGTACCTCCTGCATTTCACATGATTTCATAATAATGCATTTCACATGACCTCATAATAATGTATGTTTCTCTAATAAGTTTTTATAGTTATTACTGTAAACTTCTGCTGAAGAGTTTAGAATTAATTAAATTATTCTTACTTTCACCTGGTTTGTGTTTGAAGTGATTGTCGGTGCCAAGGAATTCCAAGTAGAATGTGCAGATGAAGTGATAAGCCTGCTGGAAAGTGGCAATGCAGCTCGTCACACAGGCACAACACAGATGAATGAGCACTCTAGTCGATCTCATGCCATTTTTACCATCAGTATTCGTCAGAAGCAGTCTGCCGAGTTTCAGAAGAATACTGATGCTGCACAGGATTCAATCGCTTCAAAGTTTCATTTTGTGGATTTGGCAGGATCAGAGAGGGTAGCAAAGACTGGAAATACTGGGGAACGCTTCAAAGAATCAATTCAAATCAATAGTGGTCTCTTGGCCTTGGGAAATGTCATCAGTGCCCTTGGAGACCCTAAAAGGAAAAGTGTACATATTCCATACAGGGATGCTAAAATCACTCGTATTCTGAAAGATTCCCTTGGAGGAAATGCCAAGACTGTTATGATAACATGTATAAGTCCATCCTCACTGGACTTTGATGAATCTTTAAATTCCCTCAAATATGCCAACAGAGCCAAAAATATTAGAAATAAACCAGTCGTAAATTACAACCCAGAAAAAGACCGAATTGATGAAATGGAACTTGAAATCAGATTGCTTCGGGAAGCTTTGCAGAGCCAGCAGGTCAGTAATCAGCATTTACATGATGTAAACGAAGAAAAAGCCCGTATCAGTTCACTTGAGGAGCAGCTCACCCGCCTTCAGGTTCAATATTTCAGTTACAGAAATTGTGTAGATGAAGCCTTCCCCTTTCTGGTTGATTTGAATGATGATGTTAGCTTAAGAAGAAGTCAGCAGGACAGGTTGCAGAGCTGGATCACTATGGTAGAGAAAGTAAGGAAGGAAGCTCTCACCATCCAGGAAACTGACGCAGGGACTGAGACCAGCCCAGTACCACAGCACATCACAATTCTTCAGCTGAAGAGGGAGCTAAAGAAATGCCAGGTATTTAATTATAAGCCATTTATTTAAATGACTAAGTGAAAAAGCAATCTGCCAAAATTTGAACTCCATTTTCAAAGATGGATAAAATTGTCACCTGCACTTACAGTAGTTTTACGGTTATAAGCTGCACTTCCAGGTCACAGCAGTTTTTCATTCTTTGTCCATATATAAGCTGCACCTCATTATAAGCCGCACATTACGATACAGAGTGTGATAAAAGGTGTCTATTCTGTCACCATATGTTGAGGGTGGAGGCAGTGATCCTTATCTCCACGGCAGATGTTCTGCTAATGGGCCATCCATTGAAACCAGGCTGAGCATTGTTCTTTATCTTTTCAACCCCCATCCTTCCTCCAAGAGTCATTTTCTGCTAATGGCCATTGAGTCCCACTGTGTGACTGATAAAATTACTGCATCCCACTGGGAAAAATACTTCAGCCAGGGGGAAGAGCCCAACATTTCTTACCAAAATGAAAACAGAGGTTTTGGGACACTAAGGGAGCTCCTTTCTCCACTGGACTCCAGAGGG
>PYHW01009175.1:159712-172090 GCA_013186435.1 Turdus rufiventris | reverse complement strand
CCAAACCCTGACAAAGTCAGAATACAACCTGACACCCCATCAGGCAGGGTGTTGGTAGCAGTCCCATTAAATGGTGGCTGCAGTCCTCTTGCAGTTACAGATGTGGTGCAGTTGAAGCAATGGTCCTGTAGAAGGGTGCAGTTTTCCTCCAAAGGTCTAGTAATTATGTGGAAAGGTCCAGTTTTGCTCTGGCATCCAGTGGAAAAGCCTACTTTGGTGTTCCAAATCTCAGTTTTTATCTTTGTAGGAAAGGCTTGGCTTCTCCCTCTGGCTGGAGCATCTCCCAATGGGATAATGTAATTTTACCAGTTATACAGTGGGACTTAATGGGTCATTATTAGAAGATACCTTCTGGAGGAAGGATGGATTGTGAAAAGATAAAGATGACTACCTCACCTAGTTTTTAACAGATGGCACATTAGCAGATAATATCTCCCATGGAGATAAGGATCACTGCCCCACCTGGTCTTAACAGATGGTGATAGAATAGATGCTTTTGGTCATATCCTGTATTGCAACTCAAAACAAATATGCTAGTCTGTCTAATATTATGAAGTTATAGTCTCATCTCTTATCTCTTAGCAATTTCCTACAGTGTATTTCTTCAGCTGTGGACTACATAACTTCCTGTATTTCCTTTTCCATTGCTATGCATTTAGCTAACTGAGCTTCTAAACTATTTGAAGATTTCTTTGTCTAATCACTTTCTAACATTTGCTTTTGTGTTAAACATCAACTTTTGTTTTTTGGTAACATCATATTTATTTATGATTTTCTAAATGAGGTGTTTCTAAATGTTGTTTCAAAACAACATCGGATAGTCTTAGCCTACAGATATCCCATGAGGATCCTGTTATATCAGTACTGCTGATTAGCTGTTTCTCTCGCAGCAGATAATAGTCCTAGAGATGACTATGGGGAGAAGAGCTCTCAGCTTTCTGAGAGCATGTCTTCTAACAGAACTGACATATGATCAAATAAATAATTATTTTTGGAAACATCCCCATATACATTTAGGAAGTACATATATTGGATGTGCTGAATTAAAATGTTGACTGTGAACATCAAAATAAAAGAAATGCCGATTATTGTACAATGAAAATAATCTCAAGTCAAAATTAATTTTATGGCTTAAAACAACTGTACACTACTTGGATACTGAATGAAGTTCTGATGCCAGATGAACACCTCAGAAAAACTAATTTGAATTTGTCACAGTCATGTGTAGAAGAAGGCATTGCTCCAGTAAGTTAGAATTTTGTAACATCAACCCATTTTTAGTTTGCAACCAAACTGATAAACCTATAGATTGTTATCAGGCAATTGCATAAAGAAATTTTGTCTCTTCTTTGTTCTCAAGTAGTTTAAATCACAACTTTTTTTCTTCCTTCTTGATTTTCTTCTGTTGCTTGTTTTAAACCTCTGTTTTCCAGG
The DNA here is from genome assembly GCA_013186435.1 of Turdus rufiventris. Lineage (NCBI taxonomy): Eukaryota > Metazoa > Chordata > Aves > Passeriformes > Turdidae > Turdus > Turdus rufiventris. The sequence continues at coordinate 170,656 of PYHW01009175.1, read as the reverse complement.
TTCAAAACCATGTAGAAGCTGAGCTTAAACTTAGTTTAAACTCACTTCCCCATGTGAGCATGCCATCCACAGTCAGCAAGAGATGGTTAGAGAAAGGCTAAAACTATGAGATGCTACAGACTCTAGAGCAGTGTCTGCATATGGCCAGATTTAATAGCTAGTAGTGGACCTATTCTTGTCTCTACATACACATTTCTTTGCCTGCAGTTATTATTGTCTGGATAATGCTGTCTTACATGATATTAAAATACTGGCATAGTGGATTGGCTGTAGCTAACACCCAAACTCATTCATATGTCCACCACCAGGACTCTTCGAGAAAAATAGGAAAAGCAGGATTGAGAAGGTTTGTGGGTTAAAGTAAAGTTTCAATACTTTGTATTTGGCTTGTTCAGGCTTTCTGGAAGAGTAACAACATTTGGAAGTCTCCATCAATAAGTTTAAGTTCATTCACAAGAACATATGAAGAAGCATTCTTGTGGTTTCTTTAAACTGTTATCCAAGTTGCAGATTGAGGACAGCTGTTTTCATTTGAGAAGTGTATTAATCACAGGATGATGTGATCTTGTAACTACATGTGACAGCATACTAAAGAGAATAATTGAATTTAATATATATTTCAGTAAATTAGATTTGGTTGTGAGTATATTATCTCCTTTGGAAGAATGAAACTTGTCAGAACAAAATCAACAGATGAATCAAAAGTGAAGAAATAGCTGCTAGAAACTGCAGATAACAACTTAGATAATTTGCTATACATACCTCAAGACTTTGCAGTTCTTTTAACAACAAATGAGGTTTTATTTTTATTCATATTCCAGTTGTAGGAATAATAATGTCCCTTTTGCCCTGCTGAACTTTTATTATATAGCAAGTACTAGTTATGGATGAAGAACTATTTAGCCAGAAGAATCATGAAGTGCAGATACTGCAGAACCAGATAAAGACATTACTACAAGAAAAGAAAGAACTACAAGAATTTTTAAAGGAGGCTCAAGAAACACAAAGATTACAGGTATTTTTCCACCGGTACATGTATTTATCTGTATTGAATCATCCTTCTAACATGTAAATGCTTTCCACAGGTCACTCAATTTTTTTTTTTTTTTTTTTTTTTTTTTTTTTTGCTTAACTACAGGTCAATATTAGGGACATTTTGTTTTAACAAGAACTGTTTTACTGAATGAGTTGGGTTCATATAGGGAATGTGTCAGAGTAATGGGAATCCTGGAGATTGTATATGAACCTACCTGTGCCAGAAGCCTCCTTCATAACTTGAAGTATACCATTCATGCTCTCCATGCTTCCTGAAGCACAACACACAACCCTTTCCCCAGATTTGCATCATTGTTAAGGAGTTTCAGGACAATTAATAGATTAGGATTTTAAAGACTGTGAAAGAATCTATAGAATTTAAGAAACACTGTACCGATCTGATAGAATACTTCAATTGAAAAGTTGTATAGAAAATTATTTTGTTACAGCTTTATTAAGAATTAGAGTATTGTCCTCTTTTGACTTTATAAGACGGAATTCCATCCTAACTTTCTAGTAATAACAGAGAAAACTAAGTGACACAGTGGAAGTGAGGTAATGACAAAGAGGCTGTTTGCCTCTTTCCTTCTGTAGATCTTGAGCTTGCTAATGAAATTATGGTGGGTAGTATGTGCATAACATTTCAAGGCCGAGAAGACTGCAAATGGATTAGTTAATATTCTGCTGGTGTTGCCTGACATATAAGTTATATCAATTTTTAAAAGAGAAAAGCATAAACATGGATAGCTAGTGCTCTTCTCCTTATTATACTTTTTCTCGTTTTTCCTTTTCTTTGCTGATGGCTTGGGGAGAATCAGTGCATGAAAGGTAAGTAAACTAGTCATGATCTTTTTGTTTCTTCTGTCACTTTCTTTCTTTTCTGTCACTTATGGCCAGATGTTTTTTTAGCCTGAACACCATAGTGTCACTTATGCTGCGATAATACTTATATAAATTTTGGAGGATACAAGGTAACTGTCACAGTGTAGCTAGAAAGTTATTTCAGTATCAGAGGCAGGAAGGAAGCTTGAGAGCTTTCTGGCACCGTTTTGGCATTCTGTTCACTAAGCCACCACTTCTATTTAAAAATATACAATGTAGGTAGAATAATGAAAAGCAGGTGCTTCTGTCATATATTTTACTTTGTATTCACAGGCATATGTAATTTAATGATACATGATAGAGTAAGAACTTTTAGAGTAGGAGGTATGAGTTAGGAGGTAATAAATGTTTATACCCATATGTATTTATGCAATGAGTGTTACACTGTGGAGTTGTATGTGCAATTGTATCGAGGACAAATACCTTCAAGGTGGATCAGTTGGCTGTTACTTCTTCCAAAATGGTAACAATAAATATGATATTCATACACATATTCAATTTTCTGTGACATAGGAATAATATTTATTGTATTCCAACACAATGTTAACTTGTAAAGCATTGTAATTTGTTTTTGGAAGGAACTTTCAATCTAAGACACCATAAAGACTGAATAAAAATGTGTTTCTCAAAGTAGAAGAATGCAGAATGTATCATGAGCTATTTTTCAACTTCCCTATTGTTTCTAGGCCAGATTTTAACCCTAACTCAAAAAGAATCAAAAAAATAGAGTGAGTTGAAAATGGATATAATCTTGGCTTTATGGATGAATCAGGTTAGATAACATTAGTACTTTTAAACATTGTATGGAAAATGCTTTAGGAAAAGCAGATAAGGTCTCCAAACCAGCATTATCAACAAACCTGAGGCTGGGTGTAAGAAAAAACAGCAAGTGATGCTGGGATTATGTACATGTTTAGTTTATTAATACAAGTAATCTTTAAAGTGGAACTGTTCAAAGTGCAATAGTAAGGCCATATACATAATTAATAAGACTCAGACCATAAGTTTAATTCTAAAATGTTTGTTAAATTTTCATTTTATTTCTCCATAAATACATATATAAAGCAAGCATGAGCTCCTAATTATGTCATCCACTTCTCACTAGATGCCTAGATAGGCTAATGTAACTAAACTGGGTGTGCTGGTTTGAAAGTATTGGGAAAAATGAAAACCACACAATTACCTTGAGAGAGATTTCAGGTCAGAGTTGCAATTTAATAGAAGGGTTAAAATAAATTTAATGATACACATTAAAACTGGGCTAGACCCACAAAATCCTGTGGTGGTCCTGTGGAAGTTCTGGTCCTCCTCTGGATTTGTCCAGGGGTGATGAGGGTCCCAAGTCCTCAATTTATATATGGTCAGGTTCAGGGCAGAGTATTCAGTGCCTCCCTCAGGCGGACAGTTGCACAATGGGAATGATATAATCCTGTGAGTCATAGGATATTTTTGGGAATCCTTGGTGGTATACATTGTTACAGCTGCCCATTATGGTGGTGCCTTGGGTCCATTATTGCCCATTGGCAGAGATGTCCCCCTCAGGATCCGTGCTTCCCCAGGAGTTAGCACTGCAGAGTAATTTGTGAAGAAAAATAAACACTCCCCTCTTCACAGGGCTTGTCTCCTCCCTTATCTCATTTAACACCCAGTTTGTAGTCTGAGGAGTCAGCTGTGCATTGGAGACCTACTGCAAACAACCCATCAAAACAGTTTGTCAGAAATGGTATAGAATTACACCCCACATTGGCACTCTTTCTGTAACCCAGGACACTAGGGTTTACTGAACAAAAATCTGTCTAAACTTTACTGGACCTTGGGGTATGGGGGGGTGGCTGAGACTGATGGTATGTCATAAAATTCTCAGTTTGTTACAGAATTTGCCTGTGCCCTGCAGAATAATTTAGGATCAGTGGGTGATTTACAAGATTCGTGACCTTTGTGAGGAATTAGAAGTTGTGAATATGATACAGAGCTCAGTTTTGCTTCTGCTTTATTTTTTTCCCCCATGAGACTGAGAAAATGGTGGAACAGCAAATGCTCATTGTTCAGCTAAAACTGAAATTAGAGAAGTTTACAGATGTGAAAGCTTTAGATTTCCCAAGTGCTTATGAAGATGGGCCAGCTGTCGTGGCATTTGCTAGGACGCCCTATAGTGTCCCAGTCACAAAAAACCTGCTACGCCCCCTTCACCTGCCTTCAGGGACTGAGATCCAAAAGGTAAGGTCCACCTAAATTTTTCCCCTTCTACGTTGTAATGATTATAGGTCAATTATTAGACATGACATAATAACATATGGTGGCTTTCTCAGATACTGCTGCTTAACTTCCCACTGAAGACTCTAAAAATTATTTTTGTAACATTTATTTATGCCACAATTATCCAAAATATTTAGGCTTAAAATTCCCACTTACAAGTGCTATGGCTTTCATGTTTTCACTCCTAGCTGGTTTTCTGGGGGTTTTGAGGGTTCAAGTACGAAACATTATAAAAAATCACTTATTATTCTTACCAGTATGTTGAGTACAGGGGATAATGAATTGCTAACAGTGCGTCTTTCACATTTGGAAGGACTCCTTTAGGCTCTTGCAAAACCTTTTGTTACAAAGGTATTCAGAGTTATAGAAAACCTGTGTGATTTTGCTTTCAAGCTCAGGTGGTAAAATATTTTTTAAAATATGAGTGATGAATTTCTAAATTATTGCAAGTATTTTTACCCATCATTATTTTCATGTGCTTTTTGACAGGAGTATACCAGCCCCCCTGTCTTGTCCCTGGCCCAGATAATGGCAGAATTTTATGTTCGCAGACAGATTATACTTAGCAAGTTAGAAGATCGAGATAAAGTCCTTCACCACCACCTCTGTGATCAGAGTGATGAAGAGGAAGACAATATAGGCAGTGAAGAGAAAACCTCATATAAGTAATTTTCTGTTCTTTAAATTTTTGTTCTTTTACTTTTGTTACAGAAAAATGTATATCAAAGGTAGTATTACTACCTAATCCTTCCATGATATGAGACGATCTGTAATGATACTTACAGTAAACCTGTGGGACCAACTGGGTATACTACAAAATAAGTTTAATATATGTAGGTTTAGCAAAGATTGTGTAATCCCTGCTGGGTGATGGTGTGTGTGGGAGTGGCATGGATGAGAATGAAGGTGAATAATGATGAATAAATGCTTTTGTAAGTTTGAGATTCTTTTCTGTTAAGTTCATCTCCTTTGCATTATGCTTAAAGGAAAAAAAATCCCTGTGTATTTCAGAATATCATGTTTATTGTTCTTCCATAGGCATGCCTTGAACCGAACATGGACACAAAATCACGCTTCTCTGTGCTTCCTTCCTGATATAAAAGACATGAAATGTCAAGTATACAAGTCTGGTTTGTCCAATAAATCTGTGCTACAAACTGACACAACCACAGGTATAATGGAAGTCATTAGAGCAAATCTTAATACAGTATCAGAATATGCAATAATTCCTTAGCACATGTACAGTAATTTCACGATTACAAGCCGCACCATTTTGACTGAAATTTTGCTCCCACACCGTAAATGAAGCTTACACTTAGAGGCAGCTAATATGTGAATAATTTTCTGGCATTTCCATCCCCACAAGTGCAAACCGAGGTGCTGAGCCGAGCACTGGCCAGTGAAACCCAGGTTTACGCCACTGTTACAAATTGATTACTCTGTTGCGCCGCGGGTGGCAGCGCAGGAGCGGGAGGGAGGCAGGGGAGCTCCCTCCTTCCCTCCTCTCCCACAGCCCGGGGGAGGCAGGGGCTCTGTGCTGCCAGCCTCGCGGCTCGGGAGGGAGGCAGGGGGCTCCCTCCTGCCTGCCGCCGCGGGAGCGGGGGGCTCCTTCCCCTCCTGCTGCTACCGCCATGGGTGCCAGCGGGCTCCCTTTTCCTCCTGCTGCTGCTGCTGTGGGTGCTGGCGGGCTCCGTGCCCCCCTGCCACCGCAGGGCAGCGCCAGGCTGGGGTGAGCGAGCCCAGAGGCAGCGGTCAGCCCCGAGCAGCCCCGCTGAGCGGCGGCGCTGAGCTGGGCCACCCCAAGCGGGCCGAGCCCTCATGGCCCAAGCTGAGCCAGTAAACCCTGCCCCCCCCAGATCCCGCAATTCTGTTGCTATTTTGCAACTTTGTTGCACGCAGGTTCTCGCTGCAAGCGACAGAGCGGCTTATAATTTGGTGCGGCTAATTTATGGACAAAGAACTAAATGTTTGCCAACACCCAGCGATGCGGCTTATAGTCTGTGCGGCTTGTAATCTTGAAATTACTGTAATTAGTTTTCTCAGCAAAATGCATGTATTTATTACAATATTTTTTGTTATAATTTAATATAAATTTTCCCATTTCTGTTTTTCTTTTCCCTTCTGAAACTGATTTAGTAACCTCTAAGTAATACCTACTAGCCAGAAAGCAGTTCACTTATCAAAAAGCTAGTCAGATATAAATCTTCAGTGCTGCTTCAATGAAATAAAATGGATTCTATTATCTTAGCAGAAATACTGAAATGGTTTCTGGAATATTTTTCAGACTTAGGGTCTTGAATTGCAAGAATTGCATACCATCTTCTTTTTTTTCTTGTTTAGACGCATGGCAGGGGAAAATACCCTTCTCTCTTCTCTCCTTTTGTTTCTTGTACTTCATATGGAAGAACTGCAGAGCACTACCTTTTGAATACAGCATGTATTCCAGATTTTGTAACTCTATTTTGCTTTGTTTTTTTCAAGGTGAAGAGATTGACAGCCTCCAGAAAATCCATGTTTTTAACATGCAGAAGTTAAAGAATTCAGAGTTGAGACTCGCTGAGGCTGAGCAAAAAATAAGAGAACTTGCACTTACTATCAAAAGGAAAGAAGACCTCATTAAGGAGTTAGTAAGAACAGGTAACTGGCTACTGTAGGGCACAGAAAACCTGAAGTTCTTAGTCCTAAGTATGTCTTAGTTTTTACATTACTGTCTTAACTACCCAAAAATCCATAAATGTTACTAATTACTTGCTATGATTACACTGAAAATTTTTATTACAGCCTACTCTATATAATATAAAGATGATTTGTTAAATATTTTTGTGCTTTGTTGATTTGATTATTGCTTTTATGTAGTGTAATTTTTTACGTATGGTCAGTGCTTCTGATCTCTGTAGACGCATTTGTGACATAGTCTTTTGGGATAGGAGAAAAGATACATCATTGCATCTTCTATATTCTGTTACAGTAGAGAAATGGGAGTCAGAAGTGAATGAAAGAAAAAGTCAGTGTCCCTGGTAGCCTACATCCCTTATACATCTGTCATCATACAGAAACTAGCCCTGTGATGTCAGGAAGGATCTCTCCTCAGCCCCTTCAATCACACTCTTCTCCTTTGTTTACCTTCTTTTGAGGTGATCTGAAAAGCATTCTGTGCCATCCCAGATTGCCCAGGTAGGACAAGTCACACAGTAGAAACACAATCCAAGATTACTTATCAATTATTAAGATGAAAGTTGAGTAATAAATAAATGGCATATTTTTTTAGGAAAACAAAACAAAACAAAACAACCAAAGAAATTTATGAAATACAGGATAGCCATTTTGCCAAAATCTACAGTACGCAGAAGAATTAAACCCTGGCACTCAGGTGGCACTTTATTTGGTGGCATGAGGTGACTCATGAAACATTCAGATTTAGGACTGTCTTTACCTCCATTTCAGAGTTAGAAGGGAACTGCAGGGTGCTTTAGTGTTGGAAAATGTATCAGAAATTACTGACTTACCCAGAACAAAGTAAGTAATGTTTCAATTCCAAAAGTGAGTATTACATTTCAACTGATTATCATGTTAGTTTTAAACTATTTGTGCATCCTGTCTTTAAGGTAAGGATGCTCAGTCTGTAAGCAGGCAGTATTCTTTGAAGATAAGTAAACTGGAGCAAGAAATTGAGCATGCCAAAAGAGAACTGGCTGAAACACAAAAGCAGCTTCAGGAGCTGGACAGTAAAGAGTTGAGAGACATTCCTGAGAAAATCATGTTACAGAAGGAGTGCCAGAAGAAGATGGAGGCAGCTAAGTTGAAAGTGCAGGTATTTCTGATCTGATTATTAAGATTTGCAAATCTCTGTGTCTGAACTTTAACACTCTGCTTGTAAAATTCTTAACAATTTTACACACTGGAAGCTGGATGGATAGAAGTAGCTAGTGAGAAACATAATATTATACTCAAAGTGCTGGTTAACATCTACTTGGTTAGATACTTAAAATATCTTATTGGTATGTAAGAAGCTGAGAAAGTATTGCGAAATATGAGATGTCCATACATCATTGTGTGTAGTCCCATAGAAGAACTTATCTAAGAGAGGTATTACAAATGTATTACCTGCTATAAATAAAATTGCTGTTTTATGAAAATACTATATAAATTTTAGCTCTAAGCAAATCCCTGTGATGCTTTGCAAGATCAGACCCAATACAGGTGTATTCATTTAACATTGACCTTCTATTTTTAAGTTCTTCTATATGTAAGTTAGTATTCTGTATAGGGTCAGCTTAGGTGCTCTATGCCTCTCAATCCTAGAATGGCAGGTGAGAAAAGCTCCATACAGAAAGAGGTAGTTTGCTTATTGACTTGAGCTCAGGACCAGCATTCTGACACCACTGTATCTTTGCGAATTTTCCAGAACTGTTGTTTCTGCTAGATTTTAGTAATTTCACTGTATTCTCAAGCATGAACTGTACTTTTTAAAGTTGTTTAATTCTGCCTGCTAACTTTACCAGGAAGCTCAGAAAATACAGCAATACCAAGTGATTGTTTGGGCAGAAGCTAGTAAATTTTGCTGATCCTAAGAATTCAGTGAAATAAGGAATGAACCTGAGTCATATTTTAGTCACAAGTTTCCTGCTCTTAAGCTGAAATTTGACATTAACATTTAGACCTTACAGAAGAAGCAGCAAGACACCAAGAATTTGGCTTCATTATCTAAACAAAGTGAGAGAGAAGCAAAAGAACTTGAGCAGAAAGTAGCTCAGATGAAGCATCAGCAATCCCAGATACAGAAGAGACTGTGTGAGGAGAGTGAAAAGAAGAAGCAACTGGAAGCAGAGCTTCAGCAGGAGCAGCAACAAATTAAAGTAGGATTTTTCCTGTTTCCCTGTGACAAAGATTAGGGTGAATAATTTTTGCCTTGTTTCCCCAATTAACTACACCATCAGGTTTTCCCTAATTTTCAGTAATGACTTAATGAATGCACCAAAGAAATTGTCTGTAAACAATTTACATTGATCTCCATTTTGCCTTTCTCTTTCAGCTTTTTTCCCCATTTTATTACCTGATATTTAGTTCTGCATTGCAATTTTATAAATAAATTTAGGGTCAGTATTTCAAATTATATCTTGTGGGGACTCTCACATGAAATGCATTTGACTGACTGATGTAGAAAGAATGGTTCTTTTGTTTGTTCACAGGAACTTCAACTTAACATGGAGCAACAACAGAAGATCCTTAAAATTAAGGATAAAGAAATTGCTGCTTTTAAAAAGAAGAAAAATAACTCAGTGGGAACTCCACAGAAACTACAGGTAGTTAATCTATTCCAAATATGTATGATCCCTGAAATAAAAAAACTTTTCTTCATCCCTAGTCATCGATTTTTGTAAACTGTTTGGAAGAGGAGTATTCCATAGTTTTGTCTTCTTTTTTTTTTGCTGTAGCAAAAACTAGGAGTAGACACTAGCAGCTCTTGTACTCTGCTCTTTTTGAATGAAAGAAAGGAGGGCAGCCTTTAGTACCCCTTTTTTTTTTCTTTTTTTGTTTTTTTTTCTTTTTTTCCGAATCCTTTCCCCCCCCCCCACCCCCCCATCCCCCTGATAATTTGCCAAAAATACTGATTCAGAAACCTGTGAATTCAGCAGGTTTTGTTGTCTGGTAGGTTTGAGGGTGACCTTAATGTGCTGTGTTTAATGTCGTCTGTGGGTTGTTTGGGCATTTTAGTTCATTTTGGTTTATACTCTGAAATAAATTACAGTAGTTTCTGGTTTTGATTGTTGGCAACAGCGTTAGGAAAGTATATGTCCTGTGTAGCAGTACCACCTGCATTATTTCAGACATGGACACTAGAATATGAATTACCCAAGTCTACCCTAAAGTTGAAAAGAAAATTTAAAAGTAAATAAAGGGAACTTTTTAGCCTTCACAGGAATATATCCACAAATAAACTGTGGCTCCAGAATAAATTTATAATGGACATGCTTGCATGATCAGAGATGCCATTTACTGCCTTTTATTCTTTCATTATTTCTTGTCACTTAGTGTTTATCCACAAAGATCTGCTTTTGTGCAGCTAAAATGCAATGAGGATGGGCTAGCTGAATTCTCGTGGTATCATCTAAACCTACTTGCTGTGCTTGGGTAGATGACATCTATTTATATAACTAGTTTTAAAAAATATTCTTTAGAAAAGATACTGCATCTGATACAATTTACTTTATATGAGATGTAGCAATGTAATGTTGCTGGGGCCCCTTTTAATTCACTCCAGTTTCTGCATTATTCTGAGTAAGGATTCTGTTACAGGGTTAATACTGACATTCGAAATGTTAATGTCTTCTACAGTTTTATCAAGAATTATGAAGAAAGTTGAAACATAATCATAATATTCTGACTCAAAATGTCATGGCTAATGCTCTCTGATCTCTCTTGAAACTTTAGAAATTAGAACAGCAGAAGAAGTGGCTGGATGAAGAAATGGAAAGAATTCTTCAACAGCACCAACAGTTAGCAGAACTGGAAGAAGATTTAAAGAAAAGAGAAGCCATTGTAGCAAAAAAAGAAGCATTATTGCAAGAGAAAAGCCACTTGGAAATCAAGAAACTGAGATCTAGCCAGGTTATTAAAAAAAAACCCCACAAAACTGACTTCAGTCATAAGGCTAACTGAAAGGCAGGTGGTGAGGGAGGGCAGATATACAGTAATTTCACGAATATAAGCCGCACCATTTTGACTAAAATTTTGGTCTGAACCCAAAGTGCGGCTTATAATCAGGTGCGG
>PYHW01009175.1:136929-149775 GCA_013186435.1 Turdus rufiventris | reverse complement strand
TACTGTATTTCTATTTTAATTTCCCTAGTAAAGAACTGTTATTCCTAATTCCCATATCTTTGCCTGAGAACCGCTTGATTTCAAAATTCTAATAATTTGAAGGGAGGGGGTTTACATTTTCCATTTCAAAGAGAAACTTCTGCCTTTCTTAGCAGACACCTGTCCTCCTAAAACAGCAACTTTTCATTTTTCGTCCATATATAAGCTGCACCTGATTATAAGCCGCACTTCAGGTTCTGACCAAAATTTTAGTCAAAATGGTGCAGCTTGTAATCGTGAAATTACTCTAATTTGGTTATTCTATATTATAAAATAGAAGCCAAAATCCAAAAGACTGATTACCTACTTTCTATAAATTTGTCTTCCCTTTAGTTTTAATTTGTCCACCTATCCCTATTTGACAGATTTGATGTTCTTTTTCTTTCAGGACATTTAGTTAAAACTTTGCTCACCCCCTGCCCCGTCATCCCCCCACTGTAGAACTAGCCTGTGTTGTTTCTTGTGCTATTGAGTTTGAGATATTTAAAAATTAGTTTGTATTATGCTTGCTGCTTAACAGGAGTTCTATTTAAATAAAACCAAAATTAGATTCTAGAAGTGCCTGTTGATGCCATCATTAAAAAGTCCATAAAAAACAGTTTTTAAGTGTTAAAGAAACAAACAGGTTTCTAACTTGGGCAATGTTAATACAGTTCTTACTCAACACAACTCCTTTCCCTGTTCACCACTTGCTGTATTAACCTGTCCAGTATAGAATTAGGTTACAGAATCTATCCAATATAAATTACACAGAAATTCTTCAACCAGCTGATTTTTTATCTCCTATGTTGTTCTCACTCTTAAATTCTTTCCATAGAAAGAACTGGAAAAAAATTAAGTGTCCTGGAAAAAAATTGATTGTATTTTCTCCTATCTAGTTGCTTTAACATTTGTAATAACTGAATGTTCACAAAGAAAAAGCTCTTTTTGTAGCTTTTGCAGTTTGTTTCAGGAAGGATAGTTCTTGTATGCTTTCTTTGGAAAATTCAGCAATTGTTTCAATATTATTTTCTCACAGTGAGTCACTTTAGAATGTGACTGTATGTAAATTGGCAATAGACAGCTTTTCTATTCTTTTGATTTCCTGCACAAATGTTCAGCAATATATCTGTTCTAGTTACTTTGAAATAAGCTGTAAATTGTGTACATTTATTTTTCTAAAAGGGCAATTAAAAAAAATCAAATTGTCATTTGACAACTAAGGCTGAGGTGAGAAAGAATGAAGAACAATAGGCTCTCATTTACTGAACATTAAAAGAGTTTAGACTACATGGATTTGTTGCTACCTTTAAATAGGCAGTTAAAGTTCTGAAATAAGAGGAACTTTCCAAACAAAACAAGAAGTTCCACATAACAGATGCTAGGGAGATAAAGGCTTGTTGGCAAGACCAAAGCACAGTGTACAAGTAAAGAGGGGCTGGAGAAAAGAATTCTGGGATAGATATGACTAAAGACAACTACAAAACTTTAAATACTAATTTTGTGAATTAAACTAACAAAAAATAACTCAGGTTAGGGCAAAAGTTACAGAGTACAATTGGAAAATACCAGCTAATGGATCAGGATAATGAAAAGGATGATTCTTTTTCCGAGACTTTTGAATGCATCATTTTTTGTAAGAACTAGAAAAGCAATCACTGCAAAACCCCATGTTGAAGTGGAATTTCCTGTGTTTTAGTTTATGGCCATTGTTCCTTGTCCTGTCACTGGGCACCACTGCAAAGAGTCTGGCTCCATCCTCTTGGCACCCACCTTTGAGATATTTGTATGTATTGATGAATCCCCCTCTCACTCTTCTCCAGACCAAACAGGCCCAGCTCCTGCAGTCTCTCTTCATACGAGAGAGGCTCCAAATCGTCTTTGTGACCCCCTGCTGTAGCTCCTTGTCTGTCCCGTCTCCCTCCTTTCGTACCGAGGAGCCGAGCACGGGACACATACGTGCCCTCACGAAGCTTCGACCCGAGGGCAGGGATGTCCCGGCCCAAAGCGGCAAAGGCGGGCAGGCTCCGCCCGAGTCACGCGGCTCGGGGCGAGTCCGCGCGGGCACACGCAGCGCCACGGAGGCGCGCGCGCACGGGCGGTGCCCCTTTCTAGTAACTTCCCCGTTGCGCTGCGTCATCACGGCGCGCGGCGGCCGGGCCGAGCCGTTTCCGGTGTCGCGTGCGCGGGGTGAGCGCTCGGCTGGAGCCGCCGGGAGCCGCCGGCCAGGTCCCCGTTCTGTTCTGTTGTGTTCTGTCGTGTTCTGTCCTGTGCTGTCCTGTCCTGTCCTGTCCAGTCCTGCCCTGCCCTGCCCTGCCCCGCCCCGCCCCGCCCCGCCCCGTCCGCACACGGCAATGTCAGACAGAGCGGAGGGGCCCGCGGGGGGCTCCCCTGGCTCCTCCACCGGCCACTCCGCCGGTGCTTCCGAGCCGCGGATCATCAGAGTCACTGTGAAGACTCCCAAGGAGAAGGAGGAGTTCGCCATTTCCGAGGCCAGCAGCATCCGGCAGGTGAGGGGTGGTGGAGCAGGCTGAGGGGGCTGGCGGGACCACGTTGGGGCCGTGACCGGGCGGAGCGGAGGCCGGGAGGGGAGCGCCGGCCCGCGGCTCCCGCCTCCGGGGGCGCGGAGTGAGGGCCCTTCCTGGTGACAAAGCAGCTTCTGCTCACCCGGGTCTCGCCCGGCGCTGTTGGGCGAGCACCAGCACCGATCCAGCCGCTTCTGAAGTTAGCAGGGGTAGTGGAGAAACAAACGTGCGGCCTCGAACTGTCCACACCGGCTTCTCTCTCGCTGTTACAGATGGCCGGCTCGGAAGGTGGATATAGCTCATTCGTGAAGTCATTGAGTCATAGAATGGTTTGGGTTGGAAAGAGACATTTAAAGTCTTCCAGCTCCCCCTGTCCTAGGCAGGGACCCTTTCAGCTAGATCAAGTTGCCCAAGACCCCATCCAGCCTGGCCTTCAACACTTCCAGGCATGGGCCATCTGCAGCTTCTCTGGGCAGCCTGTTCCAGTGCCTCACCACCCCCACAGTAAAGAATTTTTTCGCAATTGCTAATCTAGACCTACTCTTTTTCAATTTGAAGCTATTGCCCCTTGTCCTGTCAGCACATGTCCTTGCAAATAGTCCTGCCTCATCTTTCCTGTAAGTTCCCGTCAGGTATTGGAAGGCCACAATTAGGCCACCTCAAAGCCTTCTCTTTTCTCCTTTTCTGCCTGTGAGTTGTTCTGTCGAGCTGATTGGTTTTCGTGGTAGCTGTCTCACTGACTGGCTAACATGACTCTAGAATACATAAGTACTTCTATCTCTGCATTTCTAGTGGTTATTTTGATCTAACACTGTCTTTAAAAGCAACAAGTAGGCCTTCAACTTGGGGAAGTCACAGCCTTGTAGTCTGTAAAATCTGTAGTCTTCTGTACTTAAAGCATGGCACTACAGTCAGATAACCAAGTTACTAGGGATTTTGTGCCTTCCTGTGAAAGTCTGTCCCCCACCTGCCTTTGTCTCAAGCTAGTGACACCTGCTGATTCATCGACACTGTTTCCTGCGAGTCTTCTGGTTTCGTAAAAGATTTGCTGTGCAAGTATTGGCTACAACTTCATTTATTTAAATTAGAAAGCAACAAATCATAGAAAAGATTCTATCAAAATGTAAAAAAGCAGAGTCTCCTGCTTGTAAAGAATGTAGACATCACTAGATTCAGAACTTCTTTCATTTTCCGTAGGATTTCCCAGTTTTCTCCTTGAAATAGCACTAAATGTGGCAACTTCGTGCTAGTCCACAATTTTTTTTGGTGTTGTTAGTATTGCAAGATGTCTGAAAGCATCACTAACATCTAGGTATAGAACTTGACATCATTCCTTAAGTGTGAGCTGAAGGACACTATCTGGTTAATAGAAGAGCATACAAAAGATGAAGTAAAGGCTCGTGTAGTGCTTATACTTCCGCTTGAATGTCAGACTTTTATTTCACCTAGTTGCTATGAATAGAGAAAGTATTGCTTTCATATTTTGTCCTTATGTCTAATCTAGATTCAGTTTGGTTTTTGTGTTTTGTTTTTTTTTTTCTTTTGTATGTCAGCATTTGGGCTAGAAGCGTCCCAGACCTGAGTTTCACAATTTTCTCCAGCTGCCAATGTACTGAAGCTGCTCTCTTGTCTACTCTAGTCTTTTGGCAGCTGAGTCGGTTGTGTGCTGTGAGCTACCCTCTCTGCAAGCTCGATCTAGACATTTCTCTCAGAAGTAAAATGACTGTGTTTGCTTTTTATGTTGTCCACTGCTTTCCCAGCAATCTCACTCTGAAAGGGGTGCTTTTCACTTCTCTGTTCTCTACAGATTTGTGAACAGCATCAATGCAGTATTTGTAAAAGTCTTTGCAGTTTTTGGGCTTTTGTTTTGTTAGCATATTTCAAAAGAGAGATTCATAAACTGAATCTAACCTGAGGATTGTGTTTGTCCTGAAAAGCAGTCATTCAGTTTGGGTCCTTTCAAAATGATAAACAGATTGACTGTAGCTGTGAATTTTGTAATCATTTGACTTTAACAGGTTTGTTTCAGAGTGTTGATGGAGTGTTTTCAAGCAGATAGTTGTCATAAACGGAGATAGTTGTACAACCTATCAAGAGCATGAATTTTTACTGAAAACATCCATCCAAGTTTAGGGAATTAACAGAGGACATGACTTCAGATGTATTTGTTGTTTACAGATATCTTAAACGCTGAGAATTGTCTCTTCTGGAACTGTTGTTAATATATTAGATCTGCAGTTATAATTTAATTCCTGTGAAGTAAGATTGCCCTGCCAGGTTGGCCATTGAATTGAAGTCCCAGACAGTGTAATAGCACTAAAAAAATGCACTGTCCCTGTAATGTGACTGATATCAGCATTTTCTCTAAAACTGTCAAAATGAGCTGTTGATAATAGGCATCAACAGTAGATATAATGTTTCTAGAGCCAGCCTTGAAAATAGTTTAATCTCAAATACCAGGCAAGTTGCACATCTGTTCAAATGCATCTGAGATCAGCAAGTGGTTTGTGCAGTTGAGATAGGTAGGCCAGTAACTCGTAGACTGAAAAAAACCCAACAACAACCCAGCAGAAGAAACTCCCTCAGTATATTTCTGTAGCTAACTTTAGTACTTAACGAATTATTTCTTTACAGCTATTTCAGAATACTGCTGGAACATGAACCTAGATTTTCTAGGGAAATGTTTCATATCACCAGGGACAAATTTAGGGCCAAAAAAATTATATTTTATATTGCTCTGTTATTGTAAACTAGGTCTGCAACTTTTCTGTCAAGATTTTTTCCTGTATTGGAAGACTTCAGCAGAGTAGATTTGTTACCGTGTTCCTGTATTGTACAGCTAGAACACAAGAGTATGCAGGTTGGTATGGAAAACTAAATACAAAGCCACTCTGGGAGGTCAGTTTGCAACTTCTGTCTATCTTTTATTCTCTTAAAACTATTTGATTGTGCTGAGCACAGTTTGGCTCAGACCAAATATTTGCATTCTTGACTGGGTATGATACTGGTCTTGCTCGGAGCATAGAATGAATACATGGTGGATAAAAGATAAATAACTATAAACTTATTGATTTAAGCTGGCAGTGGTGATACTCTGGCTCACTAAAACTGTCTCTTGTCCTGTGTTTTTTTTTTCTTCGGTTTATTTTCTGAAGTTTATGGCAATGCAGTGTTTGCAATTTCTTGCTTAGCAGAGTTGTCTTAATGTGTTTGGTGAAGCCTGTATACAAATAAAGTGTGCGCTCATTTTAGGAGCGACTTACGCCTTCATTTTTTAGTGAATAACTTGAATTGTCTGAGTGTTGAGGTGATGGAACCATTTACATGGAAAAACAGTTTTTTTACCTTCATAATTTAGAATGCGGGAGCTTTAGAAGAGTTGAAGCTTGCTGTTACTTCTTGGTGCCCTGTGTTTTTTGAAGTATTTGAAGTATTCATGAGTTTATTATAACTAGTCCAGACTTACTGTCTGCGTGTGTGTAGCACACTGAAAGATACTGAGTTGTCCATTCTCTGAGCATTGCAATTCTGAAACAGAGTGACATGCCTGGTTGTATGTTATTAACTGCTGCACCAACAAACAGTGGGTACAGTAAATCTGTGCTAATAATTTCAGAAACTTGAAGTTCTTGCAGAGAGTGATTGTTAGTCCTTTGATCATATGAAAATTTTGGGGCAATGTCCATCAGGAAGAGTTAAATTGAGTTTAGTTCCACAGAAAACAGATTAGATCCTTTATCAGGTTTAGGGATTTTTCCCTATTTTTATTTAGCTTCAACCTTTAGATAGAATACTTCTTCATTATGGAATATGGTTTTCATTAACAGCACATTTAATAGCTTCTAGTGTGTTTTTTAAAGTAGGTGAATACAAATGTGCTTTCTCACTAGCCTAAATTACAGATAAAACCCCTGAGCTACTTAAAATTAAGGGTAAATGTATACATTGTGTTGAGACTGATTTTTGTTGAGTGGAAAGCTTCTAAGTTTTTAAATTAATTTTCAGTATAATTTATGGTTGAAACTTCAAATCCATAAATCCAGGGTTTCATTTTTGTACCTGGTTCTCTCAATCCCAAATTTGTAGTCTTCTGCTTTATAAAGATCACACAGGCATAAATGTTAAATTGTTCAAGCTTTGGGTAATTTGGTAGTGGAGCATCTTTCTTGGCTTGCATATGCTTTTAATATTTTATGTAATGTTTTCCTTTTTAAGAAACTCTGTAAGAACAATTCTTTTAATATGATCCAATTCTGTTTCATTGTTTTTCTGCAATTACTGAATAGTACAAAGAAAATAGGTTGAAACTATATAATGGAGTCCAGTCTGTTCTTTGTTTCTGGGATTGTGGATCAGGTTTCTGTTGTTTTTCAGGTGTCTCAAGACACTTGAATACACAAAGCATATAGTGTTAGTTTTTCTATTGTCTGGTGTCTCAGTGCATTGTGACATATTTGTATGGTTCTTTATGGAGTCTGCCTCGTGATATACTCTGATTATACATATTTCTTAACCTAGGGTTTTTTTCCCCTCATTTTGTGATATCAGTATTGTTTTAGAGCAATGATAAGTGGTTATTTGATAGAAGAACCTTCAGAAGTAAAAGGTATATTGACTTTCCTGACCATTGGCTTAGTTAGATGTAACTCAAAGGTATCAGTTACCTGACTGTAGTACTCAAAAAGTGTTTTCTGATAAACAATTGGCAGACAGAGTAAAATAAGAAGATCTATTTAAGTAGTATTTGAAGTGTCTTTTGTGTAGATACTTTTCTGCATAAATGTATGACATTAATTTTTATTTTTTAAAGTATTTTTAAAATGTTTTCTAATTAAATATGGCCTGCATTTGTCCTGTGAGTTTGTTTTGCTAAAATCCCTCCCCCCCAGTCAGGAACGTTGCACAGTTTTAAAAAAATTGGACTGTGTACAGATCAAAATTGCCAACAGCATATAAAACCTTAATGAATAATTAGCTGTGGTAAAGGTGTCATGTAAGGAGTTTTAAAACCAATCAATATTTCAGTCTAGTGACTATAAACTTTGTAAAAAAGGTCATTGTCTGGGAGTAAAGCTAGGGTAAAATCTGAAGGATTTGTAGTACGTGGTGACATGGTGTTCTGGTTTTGACTGGGATAGAGTTAATTTTCCTCTTAGTAGTTGATATGGTGCTGTGTTTTGTATTAAGTGCAAGAATAATCTTGGTAACACACCGATTTTGACTCTTTGGCTAAACAGTGCTGTTGTTTTTTAGGAATATTACTCCCTAACTCAATGACTCTGCTGAGACTTTCCAAACCACACTGCCACTTTCTCTCTTGAGCCAGTGCTTTATTTGTTTGTTAAATAACATTGAATGTTAATTAGTTACACTGAATAAATTAGTTAAGGGTTGTATAATGCAGTTGAGAGTTTTCAATATGAAAATGTTGAAGCATTTTCCCTTTTTACACAGCACAAAAATTGCAGTGGGTTGAGTTGAATCTTAGTGTCCTGTAACTTACAAAGCTTTTTTTCTCTTTTCACTCTTCTTAAGTTTTCTGTCAAGCCAAGGCATGCTGGAGAGGAGAGTTGGAAGCGCAAAAGGTCAAGATCACAGGTTGAGATAAGAACAATTTACTGGAAACAGCAGTGAGATAAGAAAACAAATATTAACAGCAACAATACTAATGACAGAGGGTGCAAGAAAATTAATTATTTACATGGAAAAAACTCTCTTGGTAACAGACAATAGGGGACATCTCCCTCCACCTTGTTTTCTCCACCAGAAGGAAACCCTTCCACCTGTGAGAGATTCCATTTCCCCAGCTGCTGTCAATGACAGGAGGTGGTATAGAATAGTCTTTGGGTCCTGGCCATGCCCCCTCCTGGCCACTACAAAAATTAACCCTGTCCTAACCTGAGCCAGGACAGTGCTCATTCTGAATGGAGTGTTTGGGGAGAGAGTAGGTTGTCAAGTGCTTTTATGGAGAAGCATTGCTTCTCCAAGGGCTTGGAGAAGTGCAGTGTCTTGCTGAAGAACCCCTGGAAGGAATAGACATGGCTAGAACTTGAGTTGTGAGCCCTTTACACTGCTATGTGCTGCAGTTTACCCATTATCGACTGCTAGCCTTTTAAGCTCATCAAGAATCTGACTTTGTGTTCTGAAATGTGGTTTTTTGAGAGTTTGATTTTGTTGCAGACATCTGAGGAAATAATTTTTTGGTGAAGCTAGTATGGGTCATTGTTAAAGCCACCATAACATAGTAACTCCATTGAGACTTGAAAAACAGAGTGCTTCTAACATAGGAGCCTTATTTTGTGTGTTTTTTCCTAGCTATTTGTTGTGGGCCAAAAGTGTTTATATTCCTACTTGAAATGACGAATTTTTGTCTTCCTTCCTGTATAGTGTCCCGGAGTTGTGCAATAAAACCCTGTTTTTACTGACACACTTTTAGTCAGTCATAAGGTGACCATGATTCATCAAAAAAGGAAACCACAGCTATCAGCTGTAGCCATGAGTGTGTTTGGTTCCTTACTTCTTGGGTCAAGAGGACCTGTAACCATTAATTCTGTTGTATGAAAGAAAGCTGGAACTTATCAAAGTTTGCTTCTGCTCAGTGTGGGTGTAAGACAGACTGGAATTCAGTCAATATGCTTAACTGTGTATGTTGTTAGGAAATGCAGTTTAAATATTATGGGTGCATTTTGAAACAGTAATGCCAAACAAGATAATGGTGTTTCAAAATCTTTCTTTGTAGTAGAACTGTTTGATGGACTGCTGGGAATGAAAACTGCAGTTCAGCCTTCTAGGTACAAACATTGGCATCCATGTCATCCTCTGTTGTGTTCAAAACAGAGTTTCATTCGGGGAGGAGTCAGCAACCTTACTTTCTTTTTACAGTCATCTAGATAAAATTGTAGCTTAATATTTTCAAAGTGGTTGGATTTTTTAGGGGCCTGTTTTCTGTTACTTTCAATGGGACTTGGATGTTAATTGCCCAAGACCTCTTCCAGGTGGTTCCTTGTAATTTAATTTTTAAATATTACTTACTAAGCTGAGGTTGGGAGAATTTGGAAAGTATTTTTTAATTTATTTGTTTTCTTCTTTTATTACTTTTTCACTTTTTAATATTTTTGTCTTGTGAGTGGATGGTAAGATTATTACAGTTGCTGGTTTTAATGTCATAAAATGAGTCAACAGAAGCTTTTGAATTACTATGTAGGGTATATATGGTAAAAGGAGAGTTTGAATGTTAATACTTCTACTTTACCTGGAATAACTCTTTACCAGGTTCTTCCAAGGTCAAGCTGTCAGGTAGGTGTCATAGGTTAATGTTTAAATTATGAATCTGCTCTGCAAAGTGACAGTGCAAAACAATATTTGGTCTAGTCAGCTGTTCTACTTCATGTGTATTCAGGTATTTGGTTTGTTAGGTGACAAAGTGTTTTCTTTGACTGGCTTGGGTACCAGTATGCATTTGTTCAGCACTAGGCATCTTTTTATGTTGTCCATCTATACCTTGCAAAAACTTTCAGAGACAATCAAGTTGAGCAGGTGTAGTAAAAGTCCTGGCTTGCTTTAGAGAGCGTGGGGTTTTTTTTTCCCATATGTCTTAACACAGAATGAAAAAAGGAAAGTTTTGTTAATGGTGATTATTTTCAAGTTGCTATGAAGATAAGGGTATTTGGTGTGGAATTGAGAATATAGACAAGAAGTGCTGGTGCGCTGCTAAAAAGCCAATGAGTGTTCTCAGTGTGAAAAACTATACTGTTCCTGTATTTCAAAGCAAGAAAATAGTTTATGTAAACAAGTTAACCTGAAGTAAGATGGCAGTTTAGGCAAAGTACTTCAACAAAACAAGCTTTGGATTTGTTCTAATTCACGTCAAATCTGCAAGTTGCCATGCTTTGAGAAGAATGTAGCCTTGAATCAACTCGCTCTGGTTAAGAATGCTTTTTACTTTTCTCCCTCTGTCTAGATATTAGTCCAGTATTTTAGTCTGATTTCCACTGTTTCTCTTCACATATTTTTCTAATAATCACCTAAAATTATGTCAATTTTTTATATTCTTTCTACTGTATTCAGTTACTAGAAGAGTACAATTAGCTAGTTTCCATGAATACACTAGCTGTCAAGTATGTTGAAGCATTATTTCCACAACTTTGGGTCCTTTCTTACGCCCAGTTGTGACTGAACACCTTTGTAATACCACAAGGTGTAGTATTATTACATTGAAAAAAACCTTTGCATTTTACAGCAATAAAGCAAATGAGCTGATAGTGTTGGTTGGATTGTTACATGATAATTAAAAGGATGAATCACCACAGTAGGAGAATTGGGCAGAAGTGCTCATCGTTTCCAGCCAGTGACACTGAACTCCTTCTGCTTTTGATATTCCCAGTGGATGAAGTATTTTAACTGTCATTTACTGATACTGTTATTTGGTTATGTTGTGCAAATTGAAGACCTAAACAACAGCAAAATGAATTTTTTTAGAACTGCCTGAATATGCATTAATTTCCATCATGGTTTAAACCCAGCCAGCAATTACCATGCAACTGCTTCCTCATTTCTCTCCTGCCTAGCGAAATGAGGAAGAGAATCAGAAGAAAAAAGTGAAACTCTTGAATTGATACAAGAACAGTTTAATGTTTAAAACAACAACAGTAATAATAATAATAGCAACAACAATGATAGTAATGAAGGAGAGGGAGAGAGGAGTAAAATGCAAGAGAAACAAATGATACACAGGACAGTGGCTCAGCACCCACTGTCCAATCCCCAGCCTGTTCCCTTCACTGGCAAGTGCTCCAGCCACACTGCCCAAGTTGGTGAAAGCAGGGATTGGGAAAATGAAGAACCATCCTCTGTAGAAGATCAGATTTGAGATCTAATGAGATACATCCATGGGCCTTGAGGGAGCTGGGCAAGGAAATAGGTAAGCTGCTAGCCATTGTGTTGAGAAGTTGTGGCAGTTCCCCAGAAATGTGGAAATTCCCTCAGACTGGAAAAGGCAAAACAGAGCATCCATATATTTTTGGGAAGGGAAATTCAGGGGAACTACAGGCTGGTCAGTCTTACTTCAGTGCCTGGCAGGATCATGGAACAGAACTTCCTAGAAATTATGCTAAGGAACATGGAAGGTAAGGAGAAGACTGAGGTCAATACAGCTTCACTAAAGACAAAATTGATGGTTGCTGGTGGTGGGGTCGCAGTGGTGGTGGATCAGGGAAAAGTGAGTGACATAAGCTACTGCACATGTGTAGAATGACACTGTGCCACATGACTTGTCTGTAAACTGGAGAGACATGGTTTTGGCCAATGGAATAACAAATTTAAAGGGTTCTGATGAACGGCTCATTGTCCAAGTGGAGACCAGTGATGAATGGTGTCCTCAGGGATCAGTACTGAACAAGCGTTGTTTAACATCTTTGTCAGTAACATAGACAGTGGGATTAAATGCATCCCAACAACCTGTGCCAATCAGTGTGGTGTGAATGAGGCACTGGAAAAAAGGGATGTCATCACTGACAGGCTTGGCAGATGGGCTCATGTGAACCTCATGAAGTTCAACAAGGCCATATGCCATATTTGCTTGTTTTGGGGTAATCTGAAATACAAATATGGGCATGGTGGATTGAGAGCAGCCCTGAGGAGAAGGACTTGGGGGTGCTGGTGGATGAGAGGCTGGACATGACCCAGCAATATTCTCACAGCCCAGAAAGTTGATTGTATCCTGGGCTGCATCCAAAGCAGCATGGTCAGCAGGGCAGCAAGGGGGATTCTGCCTCTCTGCTCTGTTCTGGTGAGACTCTGCCTGGAGTTCTGTGTCTTGCTCTGAGGACCCCAGTGCAGGAGGACATGGACCTGTTGGAGTGAGCCAGGAGGAGGCCACCAAGATGATCAGAGGGCTGGAGTGCATGCCCTGTGAACACAGGCAGAGGGACTTTTGTTCATCCTGGAAAAGAGAAAGCTCCAGGGAGACCTTAGAGGAGCCTTGCAGTGGCCAAAAGAGATGAAAGATGGTGAGGTACTTGTTACCAGGGCATGGAGTGATGATATGAAGGTAATGACTTTACCCTCTCTCATATTAGGAAGAAATTCTTTGCTGTGACAACACTGGTAAAGGTTGCCCAGAAAAAATGTGGATGCCTCATCGCAGAAAATGTTCAAAGCCAAACTGGGCTTTGAGTAACCTGGTTTAATGAAAGGTGTACTGCCCTTGGCAGAGGAGTTGGAACTAGATGATCTTCGCATTCCTTTTCAATGTTTCTAAGATTCTGTTTTCCATATTGTAGATGATTCTCTTCCTCAGCCTCAT
>PYHW01009175.1:120362-136879 GCA_013186435.1 Turdus rufiventris | reverse complement strand
AAAAAAGGTGTGTGAGCTAATCTGTTACTTAAGGTGTTTTTGACAGTTAACACCTTAGCAAGCAGCCTTGTTTGTAAGAAGTCTTGCATGGTAATGATTTCCCGATAAAATGAAAAATGTGTTTATTCACTGTGCCCTGGACTGCAACTGCATTTCATGTATCTGTGTCATGCATTAAATGAGAAAAGCAGAGCCACCTGAGGTAGAAGTTGTGTCTGTGTGGAAAGGAATGCTACTTTAGACACATGGAAGGAAGGCAGCAAAAATGCATCTAGGGAGAGACTATACTCAGTTACAGCAAAACCCTGGACAGATATATCCTCTTTGTGATGTTGTATCATCAGTCCTTCGGTAAAGGATGGCTTCAGTGGTGTGCGCTTTTGTATGTGTGTACTTGCTAGCATATAATTATATGCATGCTTTACCGTGTATATACATATGGGTGTGTTTAAGTACTGTATATACAAGTATGTATTTATATCCTGGATGCATGCCTGATGAAAGTCCCAGTAGTCTTCAAGAGAATTCAGATTTCTGTTGTCATGACTTTTATAACTAATGGTGTGAAATTCTTCAGATTTTCTTTTCTGAATGACAAGTATTTCCCATCTTCCTGTGGACAAAAAGAAGTTCAGGAAACAAAAGTGTTTCTAGTTTGTGAAATACAGAATATGCAGTACAAGTGAGATAATATAGCAAATGTAAAAAACAGATTCTTCTTAAATTGTTTTTTAAAATTGCAGTTCAGTATTTACTTACATAAATGTATTTTTTTTTTTTTGTTTAGTTCAAGGAAGAAATCTCTAAGCGTTTCAAGTCCCACACTGATCAGCTTGTCTTGATATTTGCTGGAAAAATTTTAAAAGATCAAGATACTTTGACTCAGCATGGAATTCATGATGGACTCACTGTTCACCTGGTTATCAAAACACAAAACAGGTAACCTTAAAAACAAGTGGTCTTCTGTTTACCTCTATAGAAGTAAAAGTAGTCTGTATTATTAATATTATTAATAGCTTTCTGTTGGGCAAAACTAGATTTGACTAAATCACCTTAATCAGCTCTTTAGTTACAGCTGCTGCAAGAAAACAGTGAAATTATGAAATTACAGTGGGTTTTATTCATTTGCCTTGTATTCTACTTGGTGTATGTTTCTAAATACATGTGTTTTGCTTTATTATTTTGATTGTGGTTTTTGTTTGTTATACAATTTTTTATACAATTTTTACTGTCCATTAATATATGTTATGCAGATTTTCTTTTCACACATGAAAACTTGCAGTGAATCTTTTCTTGCTTTTTTTTTCTCTGCAGTGAATTTTCTTTCCTTGTTTTACCAACACAATGAGTGAAGACCCTGTTTTAGTGAAACAAGGAAAGAAAAGTTTTGAGAACTGTTTTAGAGTAATGAATTTATCTGTCTAAATAGACTTTAGATTTTAAGGTGGTTTGGGATTTTTTTGTTTGTTTTTTTGTCTGTTTGGTTTAGTTTTGGTGTTTAGTTTGTTTTTTGTTGTTTTCATTTTTTTTTTCTTTTAGTGAAGAAGCATTAGAACGATGGTTGGAAACTTGTATCAGTTAGCTATGGTGTGTACACTTCCTGTGAAATGGCCAAATGTCCTTCCAACAAGTAGAGTAATAGATTCTTCAAAAACAGTCTAATACTAGTTAATAACATGTTCATTCTTTTAGAATTAAAGTGGTTTTGCTCTTGTTCTACTTAGATCTGTTAGTGGTAAGGATCCCATCTGATGTGAAAATGTCATAGGTTGAAGGAAAGGGCATGGGGTGTAGGAGAGAACAGAAATAGGCTTTTCCTTTCCAGGCCTTACCAAGACACAAAGGCTGGCTAGTAACATTAGCATTAAATACAAGTTCTTGTTGAAATTAGTAGCATTAAATATAGGTAACTTTTGAAGTTGATACCTTCAGTTCTATATTCGTGTACTGGAAGGATTACGTTCTTTGTCCTGGAGTCAAAATACATGTTTGTACTGTCAGAGGTGTCCCTTTCCTGCCATGTGCCTCTTCCACCTGAAATTTAGGCTGGTACAAGCCATACTAATCTTGAATACAGTATTAGGTAATACTGCAGTTCTAGTCCTTGTGCAGCTGAATGTGTATTTTGCTGTTGTGGTTTCTTTTTTTCTTTTATGCCTACAATCTTGAGTGTGGCAGACAGGCATCATGAGTAGTATTAGCAGGATGCTTTTGACTTGCACAGTCTTCAGAGGGTTTATAGTTTGGACCTACTGTAGCTATACATACTGACATTGCACTGCCAGCCTCTTGGACCTTCTTGCACTTTGCCTCTGAGCAGAGGAACCCCCAGAAACACAAATGTTAAATGTGTGGCTTTTGGGGAACTTTCCGTGTTCCTGCATCTGTCTTAACAGCATTGCACTCCATGTCTTCACTAGTGCCTCCTTTTTTGAATCATTTTAGTAGAGTATATTTCTACTATCTGCAGAATATTTTTATCATGTCTGGGAAAATGAAATATGATCCTTTGCATGTACCTGTGATGTCTTCAAATGATGCATTAAAGTTTTCACCCACTAGCTTTGCTTGAATAGACTAAAAACATGCTAAAACCTGCTGGAAAGAATGAAAATCACCTCATAGAAAGTATAGCATTGTCCTGAAATATCTCAGTAGTATTCTTGCTAAAATGTCTATAGTTAATGCTTATCTCGGAGGATAAGATTTAGACCCTACCAGTGTGGTCTGGAACGTGCTGAATTTTGGTCGCGAGTATCAAGATTGATTTGGTTTTGTGCCATTTCTGTTGACTGCTGCTGTTACTGTTGCTGCTATGTATCTGAATAAGTAAAAGTTCTTTTCTAAAACTAAATCTGAAGGTGATATTTTCTTTTCTAGGCTATATTAGATGTTAATTTCAAAATAGGAATCTTCATATATCCCAGCCAATCCTTGTTAAAAAAAGATTCCTTTTTTTAGTGTGCTACATTTTCCAGAATGCTACAGACCTTCAGTGAAATCTTGTAACCTGTTTTCTACAATGTCGCAGTAGCAGCGAGTGATAAGCAGTGGGCAGTGAAGATACATTGAATTTCTGAATAGAGTTCTAGGTCAACAGGTATCATTTGTTCTCAACTTCTGGAAGAAAACATAATGTCAAAATGGGTATAAAAGACTGTACGCACTTGACAGGAATATTGCTGAAAAGACTGGAGGCTGACAGGCTTGACACTCACATGCACCATTATCATCAGAGAATATGCCCCTATTTGCAAGGGAGTGCTATTGAACTGCAAGTTTGTGTCATCTACTTTTCTGTCACGCTTTTGAGAATGTTTCATGTCCATTACATGAAGCAGCGTAATTGCTTCTCAAAATAGTTTCTCAGTTGAAAACACAAATAGGACTTTTGTTTACTATTTTTCTTTTGCTTATGGAGGAAAGCTGCATGTGTTTTCTAGGTGAAATAAAACCAAATATCTCTAGCAGGAGAATCACAATCGGTATACAGTCTATAATCTTTCTTATTCAAGTTACAGCTGCTTGGCTAATTAGAGTCATCTTGTGTTCAAAGTTTGCAGTTGCTGATAATGAAGTTAAAGAACTCTTAGAAATCTCGGGAGAATCTCTGCATTTAAGCCATCTTTCTAATTGCTTTTTGTATGGTTGGTTTTTTTTTTCCTGATGTTTGCTTAAGTGGAACAAGCACAGAGTTACGTTGTAGGAGAAAGTTCACAAGGTGAAGTATGGAGTCATGTTCTGACAGATTCTCAAATCTTTTTGTGAAGTCTCAATTCTAGTTTTTAAAAGTATCCTGTAGTACTGCAAATACAAGCATTTATTGATTGATGAACCAAAGTGGAGAATTGATTTGGATTTCAAAGTAGTCTCTAGAACAGAGAGGCCAGGTTAGCTTTATTCAAGCTGAGTTCCTTGATCTCTTTTACTATATGGTAACATCTTTCTGCTTGCAGTAGAAGGGTATGGTGAGTATACAGCCTGGGCAGCCTTTAGTGGCACAGGCTGTGCTAAATTATTTCTGGCTTTAGCTTCATGTGATTTCATTATCAGCCTGTTCTTGAAGTCTTAAAGGTTATTGAGAGTCTGAGATTTGTCTTCTAATAAAATGTGACATTAACTGAATTTCACATTCAATAAAATATCTTATTAGAGATGTGACATGAAATAAATTCTGCATTAAATTTTTCAGGCTTTATTTCTTCAAGGTGTGGGTGTGTTATCAGTAGTATGTGAGTTTAGTGAAATAAGACATGGATCCTTAAAGCAAGATGAGGACAGAGACTGCAATTCATTTGCAGGCATATGAGAAGGTGGCAATGACTGTAGCGATACCTATCTGTTTTTTACCATTTGGAACTGCTGTTCGTAAAAACTAGACATGATAGGTGTCTGAGAAGGATTTGTTACAGGAAGCCATCTGGGGATAACTGGATTTTGACCAAGAATCAAAATGTAATTTAAGGTTCTCAAGTATAATGCTATAGCTATGTTTAATGGCACTCTAAAAGTAACATGTTGCACTCTATAAAGTTTTAAAATTGTTTTTCCAGATCACAAGACCACCCAACTCAACAGGCAAATACCACTGAGAGTACTGCTACCACATCAACATCAAGCACTAGCACCTCAACACCAGCATCAACAAATAGTAACCCCTTTGGCTTGGGTAAGAATATTTGTTAGGTAACAGGGTGGGTATCTTTTCTTAGATTCAAGTCAATGTCCCCAAAGCTTTGTTACAATGTAGACAGAATCTGAAAAGCAAGTTCCAAATAAATACATCAGCAAAAAACTGATAAGATATATATATATTGAATTGTCTGTAGAAGGTCTCTGATCAGTCAGTTACCAGAGCAGAGTTGTTTCATTAGTTTTATATAGAATCACAAAATGGTTTGGATTGGAAGGGATACCTTTAAAGGTGACCTAGTCCAACCTCTGTGCAATTAGCTGGGACATCTTTAACTAGGTAAGTTGCTTAGAGCCCCATCCAACCTGACCTTGAATGTTTCCAGAGATGGAGCATCCATCACCTCCTTGGATAAACTGTGCCATTGTTTTACCATAAACTTCAGATTTGCTTCACCTTCAGTGGTAAGGTGCTACTGATGTTTTATTTTGGCACTATGGGTAATGAAATTCCTTCCAGTGTCCTTGTACTTCTTAAAAGTGCGTCTGAATTCCTGTTATCTGAATACAGATGAATCATAGAAGTTCAGACCTGTAACTTGAAACCAAGATCAGAAATAAAAGCAACAAAATTGCTGCAAATCTTACAATTAAGTATTTCTTAGATTTCAAGTCTGATAGTATTATGAGTTTTCAATTCTGTGAATGAGAAGGCTGCAGTCTGTTGACTTAAAAATTATGACCTATTTCCATAGTTGTGATGAGGTTTTGTTTCATTCTGTTTAGTCTTTTTTTTTTTTTGCATTTGAGAGTAGGAAGAGGTAGAATTGGAAAAGCCAATTATAGTAAGCAGATGATTTCTTAGGTTTAATGGTTCTTTGCTCTCTCTAGTACATTCTGAAACTTTTTATTTGGGTTCAGCAAAGCACAAAAATTCAAAACATAATTACAGTAATTTCACGACCATAAGGTGCACCGGACTATAAGGCGCACCCCCCGGGAGTCAGCAAACCCCACAACATTGTAGATCAGATAAGGCGCACTGGACTATAGGGCGCACTCTTTTTTTTGCAGTGAGACTCCGCCCCCAGCTCCTCCCATGAGGTTGCTGGCTGAGGCCCCACCCCCACCCGGCAGCCAATGGCCCCCACGCCCGCCAGGACCCAGCAGGGGTGGTGCCGCGGGCCCCCGGCCCGCCTGGAATTGGGAGGGGCAGTGCCGTGGGCCCCCGGGCCTGCCTCCACCCGGCAGCCATGGGCCCCTGAGCACGCCTGGACCTGGGAGGGGTGGTGCCACGGGCCCCCAAGCCCGCATGGACCTGGGAGGGGGGTGCCGCGGGCCCCCGGGCCTGCCTCCACCCGGCAGCCATGGGCCCTCCTGGACCTGACAGGGGCGGTGCCGCGGGTCCCCGGGCCTACCTTCACCTGGCAGCCATGGGCCCCTGAACCTGCCCGAACCCGGGAAGGGGGGTGCCGCGGACCCTGGGCCCACGTGGACCCGGGAGGAGGGGTGCTGCGGGCACCCAGACCCGGGAGGCGGGGTGCTGTGGGCCCCCGGGCCTGCCTCCACCCGGCAGCCATGGGCCCCCGGGCCCGCCCAGACCCGGAAGGAGGGG
Organism: Turdus rufiventris; assembly: GCA_013186435.1. Taxonomy (NCBI): domain Eukaryota; kingdom Metazoa; phylum Chordata; class Aves; order Passeriformes; family Turdidae; genus Turdus; species Turdus rufiventris. The sequence goes on along the minus strand of PYHW01009175.1, from coordinate 130,632 downwards.
TGCCACGGGCCCCCGGCCCTGCCTCCACTTGGCAGCCATGGGTTGCCGGGCCTGCATGGACCCAGGAGGGGGGGGCCGTGTGCCCCCGGGCCCACTTCCATCCAGCAGCCATGGGCCCCTGGGCCTGCCCAGACCCGACAGGGGCGGTTCCGCGGGCACCCGGCCCCACCTCCACTCGGCAACCATTGGCTCTCCTGGACCCAACAGGGGTGGTGCCACGGGCACCCGGCCCTGCCTCCACTCAGCAGCCATTGGCCCTCCTGGATCCAACAGGGGCAGTGCTGCAGGTACCCGGCCCCACCTCCACCCGGCTGCCGCGGCACTGCCAGCCCCCCTCACAGCTCACACTTCCGGGGTGGCAAATGTTGCAACTTTGTACTTCATATAAGGCGCACCGGACTATAAGGCACACATACGGGTTCGGGGAAAAATTTTAGTCAAAAGGGTGCACCTTATAGTCATGAAATTTCTGTAACTCTTAGTGCACTACTACCAAGACAAACACAGGATCTGCTTTTTATAAGAATAATTACTCATATTGGGAGTTCTCTTATGGTTATAGTCTAAAAATGATAAATTATAATTACAAATGCATTTGATTACAAATGATTATTACAAATGCAATTGTTACATGTTGCTGGACGGAGTGGGACACAGACCTACAGTCCCCAAACTCAAACATTTCTTGTATCTTAGCTTTGGAAAATGAGACAATTAGTTGTTAGGATTGTAACAAATCTTATTTAAGAATAAAGGTTGTTGGATTTTTAGTTATGTGTCTTGGTATTTAAGGAAGCCAACTCTTAGTGAGTAACTCCTGAACAGCCTTGCAAAAGATGGGACTTTCCATTTATTTTTGTTGTTTGGAAGTGTGAGATATGTTCAAGTATTTTATGTTTTAAAAGAATTGGGGTGTGATTGGAAGCACAGTCAGTCACTTTTTTTTTTTTTCATCCTCTTAAAGGTGGCCTTGGAGGTTTGGCAGGCCTGAGTAGCCTGGGCTTAAATACTTCAAACTTCTCGGAGTTGCAAAGTCAGATGCAACGACAACTTATGTCCAATCCAGAAATGATGGTTCAGATAATGGAGAATCCGTTTGTTCAGAGCATGCTTTCAAATCCTGACCTGATGAGGCAGTTAATTATGGCTAACCCTCAAATGCAGCAACTGATACAGAGAAATCCAGAAATCAGTCACATGCTGAATAATCCAGATATAATGAGACAGGTATGTGGAAAGATCTGTTAGTTCATTACTTGTGATTCTGCTGTTACTGTAAACAACAGAGCAGGAATTGGATCTGCTTAGTGGAGTGTGTAAACATTCTTGAAGTATTTAATCTTCTTCAAAATCCGTAAGAGGTTGCCATAGATAACCAGTCTTTACATTTCTCATTGTTAATGTCCAGAATAGACTGATACTTCAGAAAATCTGCAGCATAGTTTTTGAAAGTCATTGGGTTCTGTAGCCATGTATTCTGAGGCTAGAACTAAATGTAGTTGTCTGCCCTTGAAACCTGTTGTCTAGCCATCAATTTTACCTTAAGTAGTAATTCTCCAAAATACTGCATATTTTCATTGTATCTCTGTGGGTACTTCTAAATCCTTTTTAAATTAAAAGATAAAACAAGATATGTTGCGTGGCAAAATGTATCAAAACCTGAAGTGATTAATAGATGCTTTTGAAATTGCATATATTTGTTTTAAATTCCATACTATAGGCTGCCTGCTGTAGAGATGTTAGAAATAGTAAGAATTATGGTAGAATGCTGACTAAATACTGAATTGTGTTGACTCACACTGAGCTGACTGATTCAGCTTTAATCATAATTTTAAACTGGGTTAGACAGGGGTAACTGAGTTATTGCCAAATGCAGACATTTTTACTTTAGAATGGATTTCTTATTAATACAGATTAAACGTTCCACTTCTCTAGACACTAGAACTTGCTAGAAACCCTGCAATGATGCAGGAAATGATGCGAAACCAGGACCGAGCCTTGAGCAACCTTGAAAGTATACCAGGGGGATACAATGCCTTGCGGCGCATGTACACAGACATTCAGGAGCCAATATTGAACGCAGCAGAGGAACAGGTGAGAAAAGATTACAAATTACACAGAAAGGAAATATTTGGTTTTTTAAATAAAATAATTGAAGTAATTTAAATTTCCAGATGTTTACTTAACAAAACAATTATTGAAGTGCTATGTAGCCTTTAACTCTTGAGAAGAAAGAGCTTTAAAAATCTGTGTTTTTCTGAGCCTGAAGAAATACAGCTATTACTTTGTGTGATTGAGAAGCTATTTTAAAGTTAATAGATTTGTTTGTTACTTAATTTTTAATTCCTTTAATTCGTTGCCTTAAGATTTGGAAGTCCAATAAAATCCTTTTAAGGGTGTGTTTAGTAACTTTTAACTGAGAAGAATAAAATACTCAGTATGCAGTTCACAATTTTACTGTGATCAAAGTACAGTGCAGTAGCAACACTACTTCCAAAAACAAATGTGATATAATTTTTTGGGGGGTCTTAGTATCTCTCAGTGTTAATGTCTTTTCACAATACTTGCATTTAATTCCTGTAGAATGGTGAGCATAACTGATTAAAAGCCATGAATGTTGACTGTAATGTATGATTTAGAAATTTGTTGGTAAGTGTTTGCTTTCCTTTGTAGTTTGGAGGTAACCCGTTTGCTTCTTTAGTAAGCAATGCATCGGCAGGAGGGGATAATCAGCCATCTCGTACAGAAAATAGAGATCCTCTGCCAAATCCGTGGGCTCCTCAATCCAGCTCACAGACTTCCACAGCAAATACTGGCACTAGTGGTGACAGCAGTGGCAGCAGTAATGCTGAAAACAGCACTTCTGGCACTATGGGACAGAGCTCAACTGGACCAAATTTGGGACCTGGACTTGGAGGTCTGTTTGTTACTGCAACTGTTTGTATTTGCACATACTTGCAAAGTTGTTGAAATGATTCTTTTGTTAGGAAAAGAGTTTTTGATTCAGTTTTTATTGCTATTTACTTTTGTAGTACATTTTACTGTTATCAAAGTCCCCTGAAGAAAAATAGGAAAAATAAAAAGAAAAATAATCTGAGTGATAATAATACTTTTATACTGCCTTAAAATAACAAAGGTAACAAATTTGTAGATGAATTGTAGTGTTTTTTCTGTTCTAAGGCAAATGGGGAAACAGCTAATAAATAGTTGATGGAGAGTGTTGGGTACAGTATCTGTCTTAACTTCTAGGATAGATGCGTCTGTATAAGCAGAACCAAACTGAGGTAAATTTCCAGGTTTTAAACTCATTAAAACCAAGTGGTTATATTCTGGCTTAGATAGTCTACTTTGATTGTAGTCAGGATGTTTACTAAAGTGCCCTTTTTAACTTTTCTTTAAGCTGGTATGTTCTACACACCAGGAATGCAGAGCTTATTACAGCAAATAACAGAAAATCCACAACTTATGCAGAATATGTTGTCTGCACCCTACATGAGAAGCATGATGCAGTCATTAAGCCAGAATCCTGATCTTGCAGTACAGGTAAATTGCATTTGGTACAGCAATATATTCTGTGTATTAAAGTAAAAAAAGACAAAACCCAAAAGCTCAACAATTGCCTGTGGCAAATGGGCCAGTTTTTAATGTTAATTCTTAACTCACTGAAATTATTACCTGCTTACTTTCCACAATTTGTTGCAGTGAGTTTCTTCAATTTGTAGTTGGATGTCATACCTGACATGCTTCTAAAATAACTTGTGGGATTGTGTATGTTTTATACAGCTCTAAACTTGTGATCCAGCACTAGAAATAGACAAAACAAGTGCTTTGGTTATAAATTAAGGTAGAGCTAATAGTAGATAAATACTTCCACTACTCTGGGAGAAGTGAAGGGAGGAGCCTTGGTGCCATATCTAGATATGACTCTGGTTTTAACTTCTCATTTGTGACCTGTGCTCACTGTAAAAAATGGAGTTGCTGTTTTATGAATGGCATTATAGAACTGGTTTCATTTTTTATTTAAAGTGGTAATATTGAAAGTAAATTCTGAACTGAGATTAAAAAAATATTATCCCTTCTGTGTTAGACACTCACTTGGAAATATCCTTGACTTCAGGTGATATTTACAACAAAGCTACTACTTAGATTTTGTAGAGGAGGCTGAACAGAAAAGGATTTCCTTGTAATACGTGGCAGTACTGCCTCATTTGTATCTGGAAATCCATACACTTATAAGATAAAAAAACCTAACAAAGCAAAAGTGAAACAAGCAAGCACCCCCAGAAAGTTTTGGCCAAAGGAGTAGGTGGTTATTATTCTGTGAGGTAATTTTCATAGACTATTATTTTATTATCAGTAGTTGTTTTAAAACTTGAAGTGGTTTTTACTGCTTGATCTTTGAAGTTAAATATTTTTGTCCTGTAGATGATGTTACATAATCCTTTATTTGCTGGAAATCCTCAACTTCAGGAGCAAATGAGACAACAACTTCCAACTTTCCTTCAGCAAGTAAGATGAGATACTAGCTCTTAATAAAGGTCTTCAAGTCAATGAGTAATATTTTTAGTAAACTGATGCCTGTCTTTGATTTGGCTTATAGCTAGGTTCTGTAATATATTCTCATTAGCTTTATATACCAAAGTTAGATTTCCCTTGATAATTTTCTTGCTAATGTCCATCTCTTTCAGAAGTTAAACCTGACTGTTGTCTATGACTTGTACAACCATTAAGATTTGTTCTTGCTTAGAAGGAATAAATGCTCTTACTGCACACCAGCCAGAAGATACTTGTTTGTTTCACTAATTAAAATAGTAATACTTTTCACACTACTAGTTAAACTTTCAGCATGCTTTTCTCATGCCTCTTCAAACTTGCCTTAAATATTTGGAAAAGAGGTCCTGGAGCATGTCTTGAAAGACCCAAGCCATTAGCTAATTTAAAAGAAGTGAGTTCTGAAGTCTTTCCTGGAAAGATTGCTCTACCATTCTCTTCTGCTCATACCAACATTGTGTTTGCAGCCCAGGTATCTGCATGGTATTAGTTGCCATAGTGTGTAGTAGTACTGTGTTCCCTAAATAGAAGTGAGTAAGTTTTTGTAGGAATTGAAAACCTAATCCACTGCATGCATTCTGTCATTAGGTAGTCCTTGCAAATCAGTGTCAATAGGCATTGCCAAGATCTCTCTGCACACAGGAGGTTTTATGAGTAAAATAATGAGCACATACATGAATTACAGTAACAGGTTCAGTGTTCAGAAGATACTGTTTATATTTTTTGAACCACATGAATGTGGTGTTTCCTATTGCCACTGCTTTGTAGTGACTCAGTAATATCTGAGGAGCTAGTACCACATTTATCTTTTGGAATCTGCAAGCAACTGGTAATTAATGAAGGCACAGTAAGAATCTTATCTATTTCCTTTGTGTATCTTCTTCTCTTATTATCACCTTGGAATTTATCTGCAGAAGTAGATCTCTGTTGTATTCGCTGTCTAAAGTTAGATGATTAACACATTAGCAGGTGTGGTGTGAAGTGGAGAAATATCTGGATATTCTCAGAATTTTGGTAGTATTTCAACTTGTATTTTCTTGCTTATGGCTGTGTTTATGTTATGGGATTGGGAGACAGAAACCATGGAGTCTGCATAATGGAAGGCATCTTTTGCAATTAAGGGCAATTGCCCAGCAGAACTAGGAAAGAATGGCTGCTATTGGAATTAATAGCATTAATAGAAATAAGATCCAGGTCACTTAAGTGCTGTAATTGTTGGGCCACCATTTATGTAAGACAGCTTCAAATATCAGGCAGTAAGTTATGATTTAAATATTTTCATAAAGAAGTTGCAGCAGCATTTTTTGGAGACTCCAAAATGTTTACCTCTTTAAATTTGAGTAAATTTTCCATCTACTATACATTTAGTTATTTGTTGACTTTTAGCTATCAAGAAGATAAAAATGCAAGAGATGAATGGAGAATATTAATTGCTCTTCTGAGGTCTCTTTAGGCACTCAGAGCAGAGTTCTTCATGTCCTATTCTGCAGTTCTGCTCTGCACCAGAGGAAGTTTCACCTTAATCTGTGATTTCTGCATGAATCAAATGTGGTTTTTCAGCAAAAGTAATCAGGGGAAAGCTGCTAAAATTAGTAAGCCTATCTGCTCATTGGTCTGATTACCAAAACTTTGTTATTTGTAACTGAAATGTTACTCTTCACTTACCTGTTGCATCTCTATGCAAAGGTGAACATAAGCTGCTAGTTTTGAGTTTGTGTCTAAAATAATGGTGTTTTTGGATGTTTCATTTCAGAAATGAAAAGGATTTACCTTCTAAATTATTTGATGATGTGAAAGCCAACTTGTAATTGAAGTCACAGTAAACTAAGAACCCTTGAATAATACACATTTTGGTATATTTTGCAGAGTGTTTGTTTACATTTCAGGTGTAAGAGCACTACAGATAGGAAGATATGTACAAATACTCACAATCAGATTGCTGTGATCTGAAATTAGCTAGGAAAAGGGATCTTAGTATTTATTGGTCAAGTTTCATCATGTTTAGCATTGTTGCTTACCAGTTTTATGATATAGGAGACTAATTCCGGAATAATGTACAAATGCAGTATTGTGGCCTTGAAAGATTGAAATCTGTAATAAAAAATACTTATCCTTGTATAATTCTTGTTAGAAAGGCTTTTTCTACATCTAAAGAGTTCATTGACCACCTTCTATGAAAGTTTCCGCATAGAAGAAAAAAATAACTGAAGGATTTTGTGTAATATTCAACTACAAGATCAAAAGCCAAGTTCTGAAATTATGTTAGCTTCTCTAAGATATCTAGCAATAAAAATTACCGTAGAACATCTACATATAATGAAGAGTTTCTCTCCTTCTCTTAGATGCAGAATCCTGACACGTTATCTGCTATGTCAAACCCCAGAGCAATGCAGGCTCTGCTACAGATTCAGCAGGGCTTGCAGACATTAGCTACAGAAGCACCAGGTCTTATACCAGGGTAAGAATTGATCTTACAAATCTGGACAGCAAGTCTTCCCTTGTGTTGTTTATTCTTTTTAGATTTAGAGATTTATACAGTCTTTAATAAAGATTCATCCTCTTGCCTTTTTTAGTTTAACTAAATTACTTTTAGAATCTGTCACATTTGTCTGCTGTGCAGTTCTGAACAGTGATAACTCTGATCTTTGTCTCAGTACTTCACTCAAATTGTTGTCATCTCTTTGACAGAATTTGCACTAATTAATGAGAAGAGACAAACTAGTGTTTATTATTCAAGTTGTGTGTTTATTTTTCTGTAATTTACACAGATTTAATCCCAGTTTGCCTGGAGTGGGAAGCAGTGGAGCTTCTACAGCGTCCACTGTACCTAGTTCTGTTTCCACTGAAAATACAAGTCCACCTTCAGGAACTGCTGAGCCTATTCACCAGCAGTTTGTCCACCAGATGCTGCAGGCACTTGCTGGTGCAAATGCTCAGGTAAATTATATTCTCATTATATTCTAGATATTTTACTTTTATTCTTAATTGTAAACCACTGGAAATAAGACAGATAATTGAGGAGAGAGCCCACTAGATGCTTCTGGTCAAAGGTCAATAGAGGAGGCTTAAAAGTGCTATTGCAGCTGTGCAAGTAAATACTGAAAAAACGTCCTTTGTCCTGAACATAAACATGCCTCTGAACATCATACCATTGAGACAATGCAGAATTTTTCCATGTGTTTGCGTAAATAGGATCTTCCTGTAAAGTACAGCTAACAGTTTGCCTTAGACGCAAGTTTTCTAAAAATCAGGATTTTGTTAATTTTAGTCAACAAATACTTGGGAGTGTTACAAAAGAGGTGATCTTTATGTTGAGGAAAATAAAGCCTGTGATGTTCAGGATTTCTGACAACATAATCTTTGCTGTTCCACATTGCTAGGTTCAGCTCTGTTTTGTTTAAAAAAGACACCTATATGCATATTTTTGAGAAACTATTCAGGGATATGCATGTACTCAATTTAATTTGAATTCTCCTCTATCAGTCAGTTTTTTGTGGAGTTCAGGAATGTTGTATAAGTGTAGACAATTTGACAGTGCTGACATGTTTAAAAAAATTTCTTCAATTGCTAATTGAATTTGTCTGAATATAGTTTTTGGAACTTGAAAAAGGTGTAGTCAAAAATTAGAAAAGACTGAATGGTGTGGAACCCACCTGTGTTTAAATTGTGTATTTTGCTAAATATGTGGTATGCTTTTATAGCTTGAAATTTTGTTCTTAGCAGTTACAAAATCCAGAAGTTCGATTTCAGCAACAACTGGAACAGCTGAGCGCAATGGGCTTTCTGAACCGTGAAGCAAATTTACAAGCACTAATAGCAACAGGAGGAGACATCAATGCAGCTATTGAAAGGCTGCTTGCCTCTCAGCCTTCATAGCAGTGTTTCTTTTAACTTGAAAAAATGTAATTTATTTTTGATAACAGCTCTTTAATCTTTCAAATTGCTTTATTTCATTCTGACTCTTGGGATTGTCTTGTTACAACTAAAATCAGTCTGATGCATTTGAAGGTGGAGTGCAGTAGTTTTCTTCAGACAGTGGGAATCAATGCATTTTCACTTTTGAGTGCATCAGTTATTTTGTTCAGCATTATTTGTGATTTTTACAAAACAGTATCAGCTTTCACAGTTGGATAAACAAGTTTTGCCTGACCTACAAATGGCCAATTTATTTACTCCTTAAACCGTATCCTTCAGTAGTAATTTATGTAGATTACACATTAAAAAGGAAACAAATTAATTGAAGCTGCAGGTACCAATACTGCTTATTGTGATTTTGGCATGGGTTTTTTTTTTTCTTGACTAGCAAAATGCTGGAAGATTTGTACCACTTGAGTAATCTACCATCTTTTGCTTTAATTTCTATAAAGTATGAACACAGTATATACAACAGAGACAACTCATTTTTAGAGATTTACACAATACAATAGAGTGATATTGTAAGTAAAGACAAACAAAAGAACAAAAAAAAAAAGAAAACCCAACAAAAACCCCACAAAAAAACCCAAAACAAAAACCAGAAAACAAACAAACAGGGAAAAAAAAGTCGTAGGACTTGAATTTGGTGTAGAATTGCCCAGGATCTTTGGTAACTGAGAAAAAATGCTTAAGCAACTTCAGTTAAAGTATACTAGAATTATTGTTCTGGATGTCTCTTTACATTTAACTGTACAGAAACTTGCATTATAACGTTATCTCAGTATTCACAGATTAACTGTAAATTACTTTTGTTATTGTCCAAATTGAAGAGCCATGGCCCTGTGCTCTGGAATTGCTTTTATGGCTATTTGGCTTGTTCCACTGAGATTTCAACATGTATTCTGATTAGTAATTGGAGAAATTACTTCTATTCATGGTCATGTGATGCTCTTAATTACTTTTAACCACCAAGTGAAAAATACTGTATAGCTTTTGAGTTTCTATTGGTAGTTACTTCTCTTGTGCACAGGTAATAAATGAATTAAAAAATCTTTAAGCATCTTGTTTCAGTGTGTTTGCAGTTGGTCATTACCTAAAAATCAAGGTGACAGTACATCTTGAGAGCATTTGAGTGAGCTTAAACTCTAGCAGTACTTACCAGCTCTATGCTAAAACTAGTAAACTACTCTCTTGGTGTGAAGTGGAAGGAGGAGAGTAAGACATGGATGATGTTGAAAGCTTCTGGCTTAGATGAAGTAGTGATGGCAGAAAAAAGTTAAATGAATATGGTTTTTATTGCTCTTTCGTGTCAGTTTAATGGACCTGGGCACCTTCAGGTTCCTTCAGTGTTCTTGAATCTGCACTTCAGAACTGCAGAGGACAGTTCTTCATTTTCCCAGTCCCCGTTCTTATCTCCTTCAACTTGGGCAGTGTGGCTGGAGCGCTTGCTGATGAAGACTGAGGCAGAAAAGTAGTCGAGTACTCAGCCTTTTCCATGTCCTCCAGGTCTTCCAAATCCTTCCTGAAAGGGATTTTCCCAAGTCTTTTATTGCTAATGTACCTAAAGAAGATTTTTTTTACCCTTGATGTTCTTGGCAAGCTTTTCTTCTGTCATGCTTTAGCTTTCTTGACCATGTCCCTGCCTTTACCTTCTGTAACTTGGGCAGTGTGGCTGGAGCATTTGCCAGTGAAGGAAGGAAACAGTCCAGGCATCAGTCAGTGGGTGCTGAGCTGTACTTTGTATCATCATCAGTCAGTGGGTGCTGAGCTGTACTTTGTATCATTTCTTTCTTTTGGGTTTTAC
>PYHW01009175.1:106067-116986 GCA_013186435.1 Turdus rufiventris | reverse complement strand
GACACCAGGTTGGTCAAACATGACCAAACCCTCCTAAACCCATGCTGGGTGGATCTGATACTCTAAGTGGTTTGTGATGCCACTCACTATGAACTGTTCATCACCTTACCAGGCACTGAGGTCAGGCCAGCTGGCCTATAGTTACCAGGATACTCCTTCCCAACCTTTTTGTGAATGGGAGTCACACTGGGCCAGCTTCCAGTCATCTGGAACCTCCCCAGTGAGCCAGGACTGCTGGTAAATGATGGAGAGCAGCTTCACAACAAACTCATCTGCTAGCTCCCTCATCACCCTGTGATGGGTCACATCTGGGCCCATAGATTTATGAACATCTAGGCTTCTCAGCAGTTCTCTGACTGCCTCCTCCTGGATAACAGGGGGACCATTCTGCTCCTTGCTATCATCTACCATCCCAGAAAGACAGTTGTCCTGAGAACAAGCTTCCCACTAAAGACTGAGGCAAAGAAGGCATTAAGCACTTCCGCCTTCTCCTTATCTGCAGTTACTAATTTCCCTCTCTCATCCAGTAAGGAACAAAGGCTGTACCTACTCTTTCTTTTACCATTAACATTTGTAGAAACATTTTTTATTATCTTTTACAGAAGTTGCCATTTTTAGTTCAAACTGAGCTTTGGCCTCTCTAACTTTGTTCCTACATGCTCTAGCAGCTCCCTTAAATACTTCCTGAGAAACTTGACCCTCCTTCCAAAGATGATATATCCTCTCTTTATTCCTAAGTTCCTCCAAAACCTCCTTTCCCAGCCAGGCTGGACGTTTGCCTTGTCGACTCGCCTTTCGGCACACAGGGACAGTTTGTTCCTGACCCTCAAGATCTCTGTTTTGAAACATGACCACCTTTCCTGAACTCCTTTGTTTTTAAGGGCTGCTTCCCAAGGAATTCTCTGAATAAGTCTCCTGAAAAGGCCAAAGTCTGCCCTCCAGAAATTCAGTGTAGAAGTCTTATTGATATTCCTCCTGATTTCACCAAGTATTGATAACTCTATAATTTCATGATTACTGTGCCCCAAGCGACCTCCAACCACCATATCTCCCACCAGTCCATCTCTGTTTGCAAACAGCAGGTCTAACATAGCCATTCCCCTGGTGGGCACCCACTTAGCTGCGTCAAAAAGTTGTCCTCCACAGACTAAAAACTTCCTGGACTGCGTTTTTTCAGCTGTATTAAGTTCCCAGCAGATGTCTGGCAAGTTTCATCTACCTCTTCATTCAGATGAGCACTTAGATAACTTGTATTTAAAATCTGCAGCTTGCATTTTGGACCAGAGGTGCACACATGAAGATCTCTTCATTTTTCCTCCTTGCTTCTTTTCCTCTTCTGTGGACCAAGTGACCTGACAGGATTATCTGCAAAACTGCCTTGCCTGATCATCAAACTCCTGCTAGAAAAAGTAACTGATGCCAAAACCAAAAAATCTAAAAGTTATGATAATCTGAACTGATATAATTTAAAAGACTTAAAATGCGTGCATTTACTATTGGGAATATGACTGCAAGATGGCTAGTTTTGTAAAGGATGTGGACTGCCTAATTCTCTTCTTGGTTCAGTAACTGCCTGTACTGGGTTGACCCTGGCTGGATACTAGGCACCCACAAAGCCACTCTACCCCTCTCCTCTGCAGCTGGACAGGGAGAGAAAATATAAAAAATGGCTCATGGATTGAGATTAGGACTGGAAGAGATTGCTCATCGAATACTGTCATGGAAAAAACAGGCTGGAATTAGAGGTATTAGTTGAATTTACTAGTAACAAAATCAGAGCAGGATAATGAGAAATAAAAACAGACCTTAAAAACACCTTTCTCCTACTCCTCCCTCCTTCCTAGCAGTACCTCCTACCCCCCATCAGTGCAGGGAGACAGGGAATGGGGGTTATGGTCAGTTCATCATAAGTTGTTTCTGTCACTGCTTAAGAAGAGGAGTTGTTTCCCTGCTCCAGTATGGGGTCCCTTCTGTGGGAGACAGTTCTCCATCATCTCAATCCATCTCATAGGCAACAGTTCACAAACTGTTGCAACATGGGTCACTGTTCATGGAGTGAAGTCTCCAAGGACAAGCTGTCTAATGTGGGTCCCACACAGGGTTACATCCTACAGGAAATGTGCTCCAGCATGGGCTCCTCTCTCTACAGGTGTGCAGGTCCCTGCCAGGAGCCTGCTTCAGAACAGGTTTTCCACGGGGTGACAGCTTCCTCTCAGGCGTCCACTTGCTCCAGCCTGGGGCTCCTCCACAAGATGCAGGTGGATCTCTGCATCCCCATGGACCTCCATGTGCTGCAGGGGCACAGCTGCCTCATCATGGTCTGCACCATGGGCTGCTGGGGAATCTCAGCTCCAGTGCATGAAGCACCTCCTGCCCCTTCTCCACTGACCTTGGTGCCTGCAGAGTTGTTGTGTTCTCACCCCGTTCCTTTCTGGCTGCAGTTACATCTGTGCAATCACGTTTTTTCTCCCTTCCTAAGTTTGTTATCACAGGAACGTGAGCACCATTTCTGACAGGCCCAGCCTTGGCCAGCAGCACCTCTGTCTGGGAGCCAGCTGGGATTGGTTCTACAGGGGGTGGAGGAAACTTCCAGCAGCTTCTCACAGAAGCCATTCCTGTAGCCACCCACTCCCCAATACCACAACCTGGCATAATAAAATAATTAATTAAAAAAAAAAACAAAACAAAAAAACCCACATACCAATTTATAGTTGAGGCAACAGGCAGCTAGTCTGTTCCTTTGCTTGTATAGATGACTTGTGCAGTTCGGCATAGATAGCATTTCATTGTTATTTCCTCATTTTAGCACTGAAAAATATTTATACTGCAGTAGGTACAATATTTACACAGCATGTTACTAACTGTGCTTAGCACAAATTCATGAGGATGGATAGTCCATGTACCTTGCATAGATAATTTGTGCTCAGAGACAGGGAAAGCAATTTCTAACTCCAGGTGTTTCCTCCTCAGTTTTTGCTGCATTTGCTAAATACATTTCAAAATACACACAGAGCACTTGCATCCAGGTAAGTTGTACTAAATATTAATAGCCTGCACAACTAACCTCAATATGACATCCCTAGAATAGTGGTGTTAGTTTAAAAACAAAACAACAACAAAACAAAAAAATACACCCTCACAACAACAACAAAAAAAACAACTAAACCAAAAATCAAGTACAGTAATTTCATGACTATAAGGCGCACCTTCTGACTAAAATTTTCCCCCGAACCCGGAAGTACGCCTTATAGAGCTGTGCGCCTTATATAATGGACAAAGTTGCGACATTTGCGAACCCGGAAGTGTGGGCCATTAGCCGAGCCGCGAGGGGGGGTGGGACCGGGCAGTCGCAGGCAGCAGCAGCCACACAGGGAGAAAGGGAACAGGCAGCCCCCCTGCCAGCAAGAGCCATGCGGGCTGGGAGGGACCAGCCAGCCCCCGGCCAGCGGCAGCCACACAGGGAGAGAGGGAGTAGGCAGCACCACACCACCCCGAGCCGTGGGCGGTCCCGAGCCGCAGGCGCCCCTGAGCCACCCTGAACCGCAGCAACCCTGAGATGTGAGCCGTGGCCACTCGGAACCGCGGCAGCCATGAGCCGCGGCTGCCCCAAGCCCCGCCCTGCCAGCCGGGAGCGGGCGGGAGTTCCAGGGCCTGCCGCGCATGGAGAGAGCACTTGCGGCTGCGTTTAAAGGCTACACCAATCTGTGAAAAATGTTTGCAAATTGATCATGTGCCAGTAAACCCCACGATCGCAGATTCCGTTACTAATTCATTACTTTGTTGCACGTGGCACAGATCTTCGCGGCAAAAAAAAGTGCGCCTTATAGTCCAGTGCACCTTATATGATGTACAAAGTTGCAAAATTTGCCAACTCCCAGAGGTGTGCCTTATAATCCGGTTCACCTTATGGTCGTGAAATTACTGTAAATGAAATGTAGGATTGTGTTTGGGCAGGATTGTTCTGCCACCTTTTTCTTCCACTGCACACTTGCACAGCTTGATTAAATCTGTGAGTAGTTTTATGTGGTTAATATTGGGATAATTCACATCTTAATCTATTAATTTGTAATGCACAGAATACAAGAGAACAGAAGTAATGCTTTGTTGTCTTTCAGAATAGCAGGTAACAGACAATTGATTATGTTGACAACAATCTTCTTTTAAGCAAAAGCAAAATGTAAATATATTAAAAGGGCAAGGGAAGGAAATACTCCCAACATAGAAGCAAAGACTGAGCAATACCCTGACCTAATTTGAAGAAGCATGAACTGCCTGTAAGTATGAACATACTACTTTGTTTAGAAGCCTTCCAAAATCCAAGCTGCTTACATAAAGCTCTCTAGAGATTTTTTTTAACTGTTGAGTACAGTTTTCTGTTGGTGAAGCCACTTTGCGAGTATTCTATAAATACAGACAAGTAGATCTGAAAATCAGTCTGGCCTTCTCAGAGCTCACACTTAAAAATGTCTTTTAGAAAAAAAAATCATTTAAAGGTGTGATTGTATCTGTGTGTGACAAGATGCAGCTGCTGTACAATCCCTTGGTCTGGCTTTATTGTGTGTAAAAGAAGGTAAGCATAAATCCGTATTTAATAATGGGTACATTAGGCAACTGTTTCTAAAATGGTGTATTGGAAAATATGAAGACCTCGTAAACAGCAGAGAAGCCACAAGAGGGTGCTGTATCTATGATTTTCATAGCTACAAAATTTGTACAAGTGTGACAAGTCACTTGGTCTGAAGGAGGCTCTGAAATCTGAGGGTATTGAGAAGCATACAGACATCCTTGTCTCTTGCACTTAAGTTTGCCTCTGTGTCTTAAACTTGCACCCTGGCTTAAGGAAAAAACAGGCTCTAAGGTGAGAGCACTCTGTAGTGTACAGCAACAGACTAAAACCGGTAACTGTGTGGTACTTTCCCTTCAGGTCACAAAAAACAGAAAACACCATTTCTGAGTAGGTTAATGCCTAAAATCCCTAAACTCCATGTCTAAAAATTGCTGCTTTCAGTAAGAGAATGCCCATTTATTACACTAATTTAAGTACAGTAGTATGCCTTGTAAACCACAAAGCCCTTATTATTTTAATACAAAGCAAGAACCATGACTAATGCTTTTCAACTACTTACCCAGGTAAAAATTACACTAAAGATGCTTTCAAACATGAGGTGTTCTTCTATAGGAGTTCATCTATCATCCCAGGAATAAAAAAAAAAATTGCATGACACACACAAAATATCCATATGTGTTAGCACATGGAGATGTCTTCAACTGGACAAGACTCAAATCTTTCTTACAGAAAGTATCTGAAGTTTTCCTAACATTAAGCTGAAAAAGCATGTCTTGTATAACACAAGATGAAGTACTTTTTGAAAAAACCCTTGTGTTAGCCTTAAATTCTGTCAGCTGGGTGACTGATCAGGTATTTGGAATTTTTTTTCTTGTCTTCATCAAAAAAAGATATGAGAAAAATATGTATTAGGACTAGTTCAATCAAGAGCTTTAAAGTAATTGTATTGACATGCACTGAGGTGTCCACTAGCATTGGGAAACAAAAGGGAAGGTGCAACTGTGAAAGAGTAAATTTTCAGAAAGAAATGTCTATCAATCTTTCAGTACCTTAAATCGCTGGTTGACTCACACTTGACTGCAATGCATAGGCTTTGTACATGTAAGCTCCAAGTTCAGAGCCAGTAGGATGGCACTTATGCTTGATTTCTAAAGCTTTCCATTCAATTAAATTTTATATATTGCATCACCACCACTACCTTTTTTTTCTCACATTTTTCAGCTTGGTGGTCAATGCATACAGTAAGAGATCAGAAAAGTTCTTATTAATTCATGAGTGCTCTGGGGAGGTCAACAAGGATACAAACACAGAACCTACAACTTGAAAATCTGGCAGTGAAACAGGGGTATTGTCATTATGGAACTTCATCATGTGTTGAGATTGTTATGAGTTTAATTCTTCAAAAGAGCAGAGCAGTTGTTGGTTGCTGTAAAGTTAAAAAGGCACATCAGTCTCAAAAGACAGAGTCCCACGTGTTAAAGTCCATGCTAAAAGCTTTTGGCATAGAATCCCAATTAGAAGTGAAGTCCCAACTGGAAATAGAAGCAGCTTCTGATGCAAGGCCCCGAGAGGGCCAAAGTTGCAGCAGCAGCAGCTCCTGTCTTCTTCTGAGTGGTGGTGATGGCAGTGAGGAGAGAGGAGAGAGAGAACAAGAGAGCGCTCTTCCTCCAATACAGGGATTTTATTTACAAATTACCCAATGAGCTTAAAACACGAACCTGAAGCATTTCTTCTAAACCTGTTAGAATTCTGGTTCTATAAGATGAAAGTTTATGTATAATGTGCACATATAGCCTATCTGTTCTATCTGAAGAAGGTAAACAAAATTCTTACTATATTTTTATTATGTCTAGAACTATGTTTTTGAGCTTTTACTGAAGCTTGTTTTTGAAACTTGTTTTTTACACCAGATTCTAACACTTTTGCTCTTTAAGGCATTTAAAACATATTCTTACTTACTTCAACTAACTAACTTAATTAAAACCTAAGCTTACAGTTCTATTTCATGTCTATGTGGCTTAATATATTTTAATTTCTCTAAAGGCTTTAATTCAAACCCTGGATTTTGATCTCTCTCTGAGGAACTCAGGCCTCTGTTTTTCACACTCCAACAATTGTGCATGTTCCTGCCTCTTCTAGGAAAATTATGTTACTTTTAACAAGCTGTAAATTATTTAGTCTTGTAATAGCAGATGCACGCATCTCAGTGTCTGACAGAGTAAATATTAAAATTAAGAAAATAAATTATTCTGTGTGACCTTTGCTAGGATTTTCAAAAGCAGGCTTACTAAAATGAGAATTTTAACTTCAGAGAGTGAATAGCTTAAAAGTTAACAGTTCTTGCAAATTACATCTTATATGTCTTTTACAGAGCCACGATAAAAAATCCGAATAATGAACCAGCTCTTAAAATAAATTGGTTTGATTTAATAATTAATTAAATAATTAAAATCCTGTCTCATAGCCTTGTTATCTTTCAGGGAAATTTTGTATCTGCCAATGCAGAAAATTACTCTAGCAAAGCCTCATTCTGAAGAACGGCTCTCTCAATCTCTAGCACTATTTCTGGGAGAGATTTTTCTAGACTGATAGTAATGAAGTTTTCTGGTGCACTAGGTGGCTCTAGAGTATCAAACTGAGACTTGAGAAGTTTAAGTGGCATAAAATGACCTTTCCGCTTTTCCAGGCGGCCAGCAATGATGTCCATAGGTCCATCCAAATGAACAAAGAGGATCTTCAGTGCTGGTTTTTCTCGTAGTTGGTCTGGCTGGTTGCTTTCAATTGCAGATGCTCCACTAATTAACACATGCCTGTACATCTTCTTCAGTGCAGAACAGGCCAGAATTGTATCTTGTCTAGATGTGTCTTCTCTATCAAGAAGGAAAAAAGAAAACCAAAAATCTTTACACATCTACATGTGGTATGACAAAAATGGCTTGTTAGTTCTGCTGAACAAGGTAGACAAGCCCCATCTCCTCAAGAAGGACAGCCATGGGAGTACTGGCATATTGACAGTGGTATTTGAGTAATTTTGACAGGATTTTGAAACCAAATTTCTAGTCCAGGTAAAGATGTGATTTGAAAGTGAGGTCAACCTAGCCAACTCTCTGGTAAAATCTCAATCTTAGGGACCTTGTCAATTAGTCACCATTCTTTCCTAAATTAAATTCAATTCTAGCACAAGGAAATGTCATGATAATTTCCTTAATTGCTGAGAACAGGAACTAAATATCCATAGAAACAGCTATCCATTATCCATAAAATTACTATACTATCCTCTCTGAAGGTAAGTGGCTGTAAACAGTACAGACCACTGTTCTTAAATACACAATATTTTCCACACCTGTTGTCACTGTCTTAGATTTAACTGTAATTTGTTTCCTGCAACTCACTGGCAGCATTCCATATATGCTCACTTCAGATTAAATGAGATAGCAAGTCAGTGAATGCTTCTCACGTGTATTTTCTGCTGACAAGGTTTCTTACAGCATTTAACTCTGGGTGTGTCTGTTCCACCAAAAAGCAAATCCAGAATTAGTTGTCTCTATGAAGACTGAATAAAATTCCTGCCCAAGAAAATACATTCTGTAATGAAATTCAAACCAGGTGATGAAATTAAAAGCCATTTAAAAATCATTCTATGGCCATCAGATTTTGGTTCAAAGGGAAGTAAGAACTTTTAATACCTACCTTTATCACCTAGGTAAATCAGTGGCAGCCTCAGCTACTGGTAAGTACTAACAATTAAACATTGGCATTAGGCTCTTTTAAATATAGTTGATTTTGCAGTTTCCAGAGCTGGGCAGTGGCAATGAGTGATCAACAACCCAAAATAATGGATCCAGCAAATCAATCCAGAACAAATTTCTCAGTGAAATAACCCGTGCTCCAATGAGGTAGGCTCACCTAATGTGCAGAAGCAAGTGTAAAGCCTGTCTAAACAGTCCCTGCCTTCCCAGCCTTTTCCTTGTTTGGGACATACTCCAGTCCCCTCATGATTGTTGGATGCTCTCCAGTATGTCCATGCCTCGCTCATAATGATGAGTCCAGGACTGATGCAGCAGTTCATTGCAAAAGGAGAGGGGAAGGATCAGATCCTCCTTTGACCTGCTGACAATACTTAGTCTAATACAGCCCAGGATTCAGGATTTTGCTGGCCTGTCTTGACAGAAGAGCACATTGCTGGCATATGTCCATGACTTCCTCAGGCCCTTTTCTGCTGCTTTCCAGCTGAGTGCCCCTCAGAGTCCGTACCAGTGCCTGGGGTTGTCCCTTCCCAGGGGGCAGGATTTTGCATTTTTAAAAGGTTCCTACCAATCCATTTCTACAGTCTTTCAAGGTCCCTCTGCATCAGTTACTCCTCCCATTTTGGTGTCACCTGCAAATTAGCAGAGTACACTCAAGCAAACTAGCAATGTCAAACAAACTTGACACCATATCTTATTCAAAATAACAGTATTTTATCCTACTGTTGTTATTAGTGTATTTTGTGATTTTGTTCTTAGTAATTAGTTAATGTCAGGTTTATTAATAAACTATATCCTTGAAATTACTTTTACAAAGATAGTAGAAAAACAACCATAATTGGCAACAATTTCCCACTTTATTTTTCAGGGATTGGCTCATCATCAGCAATGACTATGACAGTTTAGATTAGTAAAACCAGAATGGCTTTACTACTAGCAGCATTTCTTACGCTACCACTTACGTTTCTGCTTTGCAATGCAGTGGGGAAAAACACATCTGGTACTTCTGTTTTTAACTAAAACTTTTTAAAATAAGATATTCTCTTACCTCCTTAGTATGTCATGCAATGTGCAAAGCCAAGGAATCCTGTCCTAGAAAGAAGTTAGTTAAAAATTCATCAGAAATTACCTTGAAACAATTGCTTCTAGCATCTCAGATACTTGACTAGCGGTAAAAATTAGCATTAAAATTTACAGCAAGTTCAATTTTGAATCTCTTTCTTCCTACATAGATTTGCTACCCCTGCCTGAAAGCTAATAAGAAGTCCTAGGCATCTTATGAATAAGATGCTTATAGTGGTATAGTACTTTTTACATTACAGGTCCCTCCAAGTATATGATGGAAGTAATATGTATGCAAGTGTATCGTGCACCTCTGAAGGACAAGCAACTTATCTCTTGCTTCTATTATACTATTCAAAGGTACAGCTAGATTTGTTATTTCTTTTCCCTGATATAGTGTCAAACACACACCCAATCCCCATTTTGGACCCAAGCTGAAGCTTTCAGAAACAGACAGTTCTAAATTTAGTTATCTGCAATAATTACAGTAATTTAACAACTATAAAGCACACCGGCCCGAACCCAGAAGTGCACCTTATAGTCCGGTGCACCTTATATAATGTACAAAGTTGCGAAATTTGCTGGCTCCCGGAGGTGCGCCTAATGGTCATGAAATTATTGTATATTTATGTCAGTAGCACTCACAAATAACTGTAACCACAACCACAATTTCTCAAAACTTTTGCCCATTACTAAGGCAAACATGAGTGATTGATCAGGTGCTTGCTTAATCTGAAATTTTAAGCTGCCACAAACTTCAGTCATGCCTAATGAAAACTCAACAAATGCTCCCATTTACAGTAATTTCACGACCATAAGCTGCACCGGACTATAAGGCACACCCCCAGGAGTCGGCAAACCTCACAAATTTGTAGATCATATAAGGCGCACTGGACTATAAGGCACACTTTTTTTGCAGTGAGGAGCCGCGCGGCGTGCAACAAAGTAACAAATTAGTAACAGAATCGCGCCATCATGGGTTTACTGGCATGTGCTCAATTCGCAAACATTTTTCAAAGATCGGTGTAGCCTTTAAATGCAGCCCCAAGTGTCCTCCCCTTGCGCGGGGCCCCGGCACTCCTGCCCACCAGGCGAGGTGGGGCTCGGGGCGGCCACGGCTCGCGGCTGCCATGGTTCGGGGAAGCATGGGGTGGGGCCGCCCACTGCTCAGGGCCACCCTGGGCTCAGGCCTCCCTCAGCTCGGGGGCGGCGTGGGGCAGGGTCACCCCGGGCTCGGGCCTCCCTTGGCTCGGGGGCAGCATGGGACAGGGCTGCCCTGGGCTCAGGCCTCCCTCAGCTCGGGGGCGACACGCGGCGGCGCTGCCCTGGGCTCAGGGCCGCCTTCGGCTCAGAGGCGGCGTGGGACGGGGTCGCCCTTGGCTCGGGGCTGCCCTCGGCTTGGGCCTCCCTCAGCTCAGGGGCAGCATGGGGCGGGGCAGCCCTTGGCTCAGGGCTGCCCTGGGCTCGGGCCTCCCTCAGCTCAGGGGTGGTGTGGGGCAGGGCAGTCCTTGGCTCAGGGCCGCCCTCAGCTCAGGGCCACCCTG
>PYHW01009175.1:59654-106017 GCA_013186435.1 Turdus rufiventris | reverse complement strand
GGCTCGGGCCTCCCTCAGCTCAGGGGTGGTGTGGGGCAGGGCAGTCCTTGGCTCAGGGCCGCCCTCAGCTCAGGGCCACCCTGGGCTCAGGCCTCCCTGGGCTCAGGGGCAGCGTGGGGCGGGGTTGCCACTCCCTCCCTCCCCATGCGGCTCCCGCTGGCTGGGGACTGCCTGGTCCCTTCCCCCCTTGTGGCTTGGCTCGCAGCTCGCACTTCTGGGTAGGCAAATTTCCAAACTTTGTAGATCATATAAGGCATACCGGATTATAAAGCACATTTCTGGGTTCAGGGGGAAATTTTAGTCAAAAAGGTGCGCCTTATAGTCGTGAAATTACTGTAATCTTTCAAAGCTGGTACTGCTGAGTGAGCACAACAAATGACAACACAGACAAATAAATGCAACTAGTTTTTGTTGCTGTCATCTCACACTAACTTCTCCTTGGCATTCAAGAAGGCCCTCACAATTCTGCACCTCTCCGAAGAAATGCTTTCCTCTTGCACCATGCACCAATGGCTCAGTCATTCAAGTTTACAATGTTGATACAGGCAGCATACAGACTTCCAACCACTAGTGAAAGATCCAAGTTTTTAACCAGAATCAAGAGTATTTTTTTTTCAGTCTAAATTGGCTAAGGGCATCTTCCAAAAGATTTGAGGGACTAAAAAAATGTAGAAACCTTGCAAAAAAACAAGTGGAGCTTTGCAAAATTCTCCTATTACAGCTAAATTCTCAAAGTCTTTTTCAAAAGATCCCATTACTGCATCTTGCCCTGTTTCTAAGCTCTGTATGGTTTTAGATTGATTTCATATGCTCACCAGGTAATATATTTATATTTATATTCTTTGTTTAAACATCCTTGTCTACATTCATAAGTGTAGATTTCTCTACAAGTCATGGACATGAACTTTTAAAATTTTTCCTGATTCTGTACAGGAAAAGTGGCTTTAACTGTAAACCACTGTGATGGCAAATGGAAAAACCCTTTTTTCAAGCTATGCCATTAAGCTATTAGTACTTCAAGTATTGCCAGCTGGGCAAGAGAGGGAACTGTCCTGCTCTGCTTTGCACTGGGGTGGCCTCACCTTGAGTCCTGTCTGCAGTTTTGGGTGTTATAATTTAAGAAACATAAAGATATTAGGCACCATCCAAAAGGGGACCTTGAGGAGCTGAGGGGCCTCAAAGGGAAGGTGTATGAGGAGTGGTGAAGTCACTTGGTCGGTTCAGCCTGGGGAAGAGGAGTCTGAGGACAGACTTCACTGCACTTACAACTTCATTGTGAGGGGAAGAGGAAGGGCAGGCACTGATCTGATCTTTGTAGTGACTGGTGACAGGACCTGAGGGAATGGCCTGAAGCTGTGTCAGGGAGATTTACGTTGGCTGTTAGAAAAAGGTCCCACTACAGAGGGTGGTTGTGCACTGGAACAAGCTTCCCAGGGAAGTGGTCACAGCACCAGCCTAACCAAGTTCCAAAGCATTTTGTCAGTGCTCTCAGGCACATACAGCAATTCAGAATCATAGAATCATCAGGCTTGGAAAACACCTAGAAGATCATCCAGACCAACTTTTGATTGAATACCACAATAGTAATTAAACCGCAGCATTAAGTGTCTATTTGGGTTTTTTTAAACACTTCTGGGGTGATGACTCCACCACTTTTCTGAGTAGCCAGTTCCAATGCCTAGCCACTCTTTCAGTGATGACATTTTTCCTAATATTCAACTTTAACCTCCCCTGGCACAATCTGAGACCATTTTCCCTTGTCCTATTCCTTGTTACGTGGGAGAAAAAGGTGACTCCCATCTCACCACAACCTTCTTTCTGGCAATTGTAGAGACTGATAAGGTCTCCCCTGAGCTTCCTTCTCTCCTGAGTAAAAATACCCCCAGTTCCCTCAGCCGCTTGTCACAGGACTTGTGTTCCAGACCCTTCACCAGCCTTGTTGCCCTCCTCTGGACTGACTCCAGCACTTCAATCTCCTTCCTGAATTAAGGGGCCCAGAACTGAACACAGCTCTCAAGGTGTGGTCTCACCAGTATGAGGTACAGTACAAGGGGACAATTGCTGCCCTGGTTTTGCTGGGCACACTAATAGAGGTGAGGATGCCATTGGCCTTCTTGGCCACCTGAGTATGCTGGATCAGCACTCCCAGGTCATTTTCTGCTGGACAGCGTTCCAGCCTCTCTGCCCCAAGCATGTAGTCCTGCCTGGGGCTGTTGTGACCCAAATGCAGAACCTGCCACGTCACCTTGTTGAAACATATGATTGGCCTCAGCCCATTGATCCAGCCTGTCTGGATCCCTCTGCAGAGCCTTCCCACCCTACAGAAGATCAACACTTCCATCCAAATTGGCGTCACCTGCAGACTTACTGAATGCAATCAATGCCCTCCATACTGTTAATAAAGATGTTAACCACGATTTGCCATGACACTGATCCCTGGAGAAACCCACCAGTGACTGACCATCAACTGTAGCTCCATTCACCAACACCCCTCTGGGTGTGATCACCAGCCAGTTTTTAACCAGCAAAGTGTACACTCATCCTAGACATGAAAAGCCAGTTTCTCAAGAAGGATGCTTTGGGAAATAGCATCAAAGACTTTACTAAAATCTAGGCAGACTATATCCACAGCTTTTCCCTCATCCCTTAGTTCACCTGGATATAGAATGAGGTAAGGTTACCTTTCCCAAACACTGCTGTCTGTGCCTGATGTGATGGTTGTCATGCACATGCCATGTAATGTACTTAATCTGTTCCATAACCTTCCCTGACACTGAAAGCAGACGTACAGGTTTGCAGCTCCCTGGATCCTCCTTCCAGTCCTTCCTGTAGACAGGCCACATTGGCCAACCTCCAATCATCTAGGACCTCCCAAGTTAACCAGGAGTGGTGATAAATGATGAAAAGTGATGTGGG
The DNA here is from genome assembly GCA_013186435.1 of Turdus rufiventris. Classification (NCBI taxonomy): domain Eukaryota; kingdom Metazoa; phylum Chordata; class Aves; order Passeriformes; family Turdidae; genus Turdus; species Turdus rufiventris. The sequence continues at coordinate 103,101 of PYHW01009175.1, read as the reverse complement.
AGAATGGTGACACATTTTTGGAGTTTTCTTGTGCAGGGCCAGGCAATGGATTCTGTGGTTCTTGTGGGTCCCTTCCAACTCAAGATATTCCAAGATTCTATGATTTTAAACTCTATGATTGGATTCTATGGATTCTCATTGGGTTCTATGAATCCAAAACTGCAGTTCTGTGTGTAGACTGTAGAGGGGGAGATTCCTCACAAATCCTGAAACAGCAGCATACCATTAGTGAGCCTACAAGCATTTAATAAACTACTTTTTTAAGCAGAATCATTTTTGACACAAGAAGCCACCCTCACCTTATGAGATGCAGACCTGTATTTACTGTCAGACTAGTTTACATAGTAAACCACAATCTACATCAACAAGATGTACATGAAGTTACAGAGATAAATGTGTGGATGATTTTTTTATCCAATGTACCTCATCATTTAGTGGTATCCCTTCTGCCATTTTTTTCTTATTCTCTAGAGGATGATAATCGTCTCCATCGTAAAATTTCCATCTCAACTAAGAAAAAAAAATTAATCATGGATCATTCAGCTAGATCAGGTGAAGTAACAATGACTTCAGAATTTACAAAGACGACACCTAAGAAATTACAGGCTTCTTGCAACACAGTATGAATCACTGTTTAGAGCATGATGATTAGCAAATCAAACCGAAGCACTAAGGCAGCTTGGTACCAGCAACAGCAGTTGCATCACGGCACTGAGCCGAAGTCGGTGCAGGCGACCCTGCGCTGGCCCAGCGCCGCTGGGGGGACCAGCAGCCCGGGCAAAGGCCGGGGCCCTGGCGCTGGGAGGGGCCTGTCCGCTCCGGCACGCCTCCGAGCCGGCGGCTCCCACACGCTCCTACCTTCTCTGCCAGGCGCGCCCCGACCGTGGTCCTGCGGGGAAACACAAAGGGCGGGTTACGCACCCGGACCCCGACCCGCACCGCCGGCTCCGGCAGCGCCGAGCCCCCAGCACCGCCGCTGCTCCGCCTCCGCCCGGTACCTACTTTCCTGAACCGCTGACGCCCAACACCACCAGCAGCACCATGGCGGCCCGGCGCTCTCGGCCGCTGCCCCCCTTGCCCTCCTGCCCAGCCCGGCCCGGCCCGCCCTCTGCCCCAGCTGCAGGAGGCGGGCGCGGCCCCAGCGCGTCCGGGAGGGAGCGCCCGAACCGCCTCCTCCTGCCCGGCCCTGTTCCTGCTCCCTTTCTGTGGGAGCCCGGGACACCCCGGTCGTGTCCTCTGCGCCTTCCTGTGCTGAGGTCGCCTGATCTTCTCCCGACTCCCCTTTGTGTCAAGCTTTTCAGTCTGGTCGGGCGTTTCTCTTCCAGCCGTTCCTAGCACAGTATTCACCGTTTGCAGCCTCAGCAACACAAGCAAATTTAATAGAAACAATAATTTCTGAAGTGCGTGTTAAAATGTGCTTGATGACCGCTGAATTCTGTATTATCCTTTGGTGATAAAGCTCTGCTTTTAAAATGTAATTAAGCTGTCAGCCATGCCATGGCTAACTCCATTTTACTATTTCTTAAAGCGTTGATCCTGTCACACTTTTAAATCACTGAATTACTTGGTGGGTAAGACTGGAATGGACCACTCATGGGGTCATCTAGTCCAACACCCCGGCGCAAGCAGGACTCTGTAGAGCATGTTAGGATTCTGTCCAGGCAGCTTTTGAGTATCTCCAGTGGGCAGCGGGGGGGAGGCTCCACAACAGGGCAGCCTGCTCCATAGCTCAATCACCTTTGCTGTAACAGAATGCTTCCTGACGTTCCTGTGTTTCAATTTGTGCCATTGCCTCTTGTCCTATTGCTCAGCGCCACTGAGCAGAGTCTGGATCCATCCTCTGGCGTCCTCCCTTCAGATGCTGATAGACACTGGTGAGGTCCCCTCAGTTGTCTTTTTTCGAGGCTGAACAGGCCCTGCTCCCTCAGCCTTTCCCCATGAGAATGATCTAGTTCTTCAATCATCTTCATAGTCCTTTGCTGATCCGCTGCAGGAGCTCCATGATTCCTTTGCTCTATGAAGCCTAGAACTGGACATGGCACTTGAGATGTGGCCTCACCAGGGCTGAGAAGAGGGGCAAGATTATGCAAAATTGTGGGAATTCTCTTAGCATGCTTTTGTAGACTAAATTCTCAAGTATTTTTGCTATTATGTACATATATGTGACCTAGCAACACTTTTAAACCTCTGTAAGGATCAAATGCAGTGATACTGCCAACCAGCATTAAAGTTTTCCTGAGTGGCAGAGAAGCATCTGCTGCGCCTGTAAGAGCTGCTCCACCTGGGACAGTGACTTCAGGAGGACATGATATATGCCCCATTCATACTTTTTATATCAGTCAAACCCTGGAATAAATTTTCAGAATGTACATAAAATCTCCCAGTCTGCATGAAATTTTCATTCCTGTGCACAGCACTTCAAATAACATTATGTATGATATTTTTATCTTTTTTTTTTTAATTGTTGCCTGTCTCTGACCATTTAATTGAGATCTGCAACTGTTGTATTTCATGTACCTATTAAGAAATTCTTAATGAAGACCAGAACCTTCAAAGTTATTAAGCTGTTACTGAAACAGGCCAGTTCTTAAATTACTAACAGACTGCAATGATTTCTTTAAGGTGCCATGTGACTGGATACATATTTTGCTGTAATAGCTGTACGATTGTGCTAAAGTAGTTGAATTTGCATGCATCTTTTCCATTTGTTGGCTTATTAGTTGTGAGACAAGGAAAAATGCATCATTTGAATGAGAGTTCCTGGGAGATCCAAATGAACAAGCTCAAAAATACCAGCAGTCACTTTGACCCTGGTATGCTATTCCCATTCCCAGAATTAGAACTTCTGTTTGGTCTGTCACAACAATTCCCCAGATTTTGCTAAAGTGAAGAGCACCTGACTAGCCTGCCTACAGTGCATGCCAAATGGCTTTTGTTGTGACAAAACATTGCATTTTGGAAAAAGAGCAATTTTAGATTGGTTTGATTCTATCTAATAGCTAATATGCAGAACTTGATTCCAAATCTCTGATGTAGTTATACAAAAAAACCATAAAATAGTTTCATGAGTTCCACAGTACATTCACATAGCTGAAACAGAAGACAATGGAATGTAAACACCTGTTGTTTTAGTTATTATATTTGGCAATAGGTGAAATTACAATATAATGGTGAAGGATGAACATTCTGGAATTAAAAGCCAAAAACTTCAAGAATACTTACCCATCAAGTACTTCAGTCCCAAAAGAATTTTCCAGACACTGTATCTTTAAATACTTTTAAAAATGATATTTGGTATATAATATGGCTATTAGGAGTATTTTCAGTGTCTTTCTGGGTCTTTCTGGTTTGACTAATTGTCTAATACTAAATTTATGGAATTCAGTAAAGCTTCATTTCTACTTCAATTAGCTGCCTAATTTTAGAGAAGGGTAACATGAAATTTGAATGAGAGAATTTAATTTTCCTGCAGTTATTTCTGTTTGCCTTTACTGTATCTACCTCCTTCCCATAGATACTAGGAAATGTCTGTTGTATTCAGAATATTGCCAAACTCAAAGCAGAAAAAAAACATTGCCGTGGTAATTCCTAATGGAAACTTACCACAACGTAATGGTGAACTACTGTTGAAGTGCACAGGCCTTTTTAAGCTGGCCAGGAACATCCATCATCATGGACATCTGCTTCTTATAGAAATGGGGGCTTAGACACATTGAGTAATCTGAGCTTCCTGAATCTTAAGGGCAGTAAGACTGTTTTTCAAGCAGCTAAGGCCTAAATTTATGCAGTCATTTAGGGGTTCAAATCAAATCCTGAATATGCACTGATAGTAAACACAAGGCAGAGAGTGTTAATACAATATGTTCACTCTGAGGAGAATAGCTGAAAGAAGCTATAGTGGTGTTCTGTTGGTCACATTTGGTCCTCGTTGTGAAGTAAATAATCATCAAATTAAGCTATGTTGATTGGAACTTTACCAACAATTTTCAGAATTTGTTTTATGCTATGCGAAGTCAGTCAATACATTGTCTGAAGTCCTTTCTGAGGAGAATTTAGTTCATAATGGCTTTCTCCACCCAATTGGATTTGCCAGTATTGAGGAAAAAAATAATCAGTTTGATAAATTAATCAAACTTTTGGATATTTGGGATCAGTAAATCAAACTAAAACTGTTAAATGTTTTTTAAACCATACTAAGTATTTGTATATATTATCTCATCCCTTTTTTTTATACTGAATTTCTGAGCTTTAGGGTTTGATGTTCATGAAATAAAAAGGAGCGTTGTAAATAACTCTTCTTATTTTTCCAGTTTGTGGTACAAAGACAAACAAAAAAAAAAAGAAGGAAGGGGAATGGGAACAGCTTTTCTTTGTTGCTTGTGACAAAAGTATGTTTTCAGTTTGGTTGCAAAGCTGAAGGAATGACAAAATCATCTGAGCCTAGTTACAGGTAAAAGAGGCATGCGGTATTTCATACCATTCTACAACCTGAACCTGTCCTAGCTCACTAATTTCTGTACAGGGAAGCCTAAGAAAACATTTATCTAAAGTTTAAATGCATGTAGCTCTAAATAAAGAAGTTATTGTTAAATGATTTAAATTTTCCTAACAACAGCAAAGGAAATACTATGACTTGCTTATAAAGGCTAGCTGATTGACTTTCAATAAAATTAATGTAGATAAGAAATGGAAAATTAGCTGGGTTTTTACATGACTGTTTCTTAGTTTCTGAAAACTTCTTCATTTTATGGACTTAATTTTATCAGTGAAATCCTATTTAAATCTTTCAACACTGACTCCAGGTTTGCACAAAAGTCCTACCGAATGTAATTGAAATTGAAATAGAAATCAGTGTTTTACCATATAAAAATTTCTTCATGTTATGCTACCAAAACCAGTAGATTAGAATAAATACTTCAGAGAAGTGCTCAAAAAAGCAGGATTGTCTGAAACACTTAGTTTATAAAATAACATTTTATTTATCTACCATGTTGACAATATAAAAATTGTGAACATTAGTTTCAGTCCAGAGGAACAACTAGCGCTCCAGCAATGTGATTCAAAAGTGGCAGCCAGAGGCAAGGGGTTATGTCTGACACTTGGAGCACAGTCAGGAAAATACATGGATTTTTCTGCCTGGGTGGGGAAAGCTGCTAGCAGAGATAGTGCACAGATACTGCTTGCAGGCCACAGTCATGTGCAGTCTGGAGTAATTTCAGTGTTACTGTAGGGACAGACTGGAAATAAAGAAGACCACAGAATTACAGAGCGACTATTTTCTTTTCTTTAGTCTCTTCAAAAAGAAATCAGGCAGAGCTGAAAAGGGCATCTAGGAGAGCTTTACTGTTTCTATTCCAGTCCATGTGAGAATATAAATTGCTTCTACAGGAGTATTTTGTTACTTTAAAAGATTCTGTCCTCCACTGGAAGTACAGGTTTTGTAACAGATTTATTTTTTTATCTTTTCATCTTGTATTTGTCTCATAAGACTCAGGATGGAAAAGTTGCGCAGTCTGTATTTCAACATCACTTACAATACCGACAGTATGGCACTGATGTAGAACCATTAATTTCTGAAGTGCTCAAAGCATTAGTAATATGGAGCCACCTGCTGGCTCTGGAAAGGGGCAGGGAGAATATGTATCTTAAAATGTTTCTTCTAGGTAATAAGATAACTATTTCTGAGCAGTTACTGTTGAAGGCTTTTGAAGCATGCTGTCTTAGTGTCTCTGATGAATTTTTTCCATAGTTTCCATAGTGTAGTTAGTCCACATCTCTTCCCTGGGTAGCCAAACCTCCATTTTGTAATCTCTTACAAGCACACTTAGTTCTTACACTCCCTCGTGTGCAAGGAGTTTCAACTACAAAGTAAATTGCAACTTCAAATTCTGTCCATATAAGCTGTTACACGGTTAAAAGAGTCAGACCAATAAAAAGCAAGTCTGTACAGTAATTTGAAAAGGAATTAATGATATAACCCAGAAGCTATAAAGAGAGCTGTATCAGAAACGGAATATTGTTGCATATTATTATTTAAAAACCAAGGTGCTAATTACTTTGTAACAGATTCTAGATACAGATTAGATGCTGACAAGATGAAGAAACTTGAAATGCATGTTGTATATCGTACATGTTTTTCCTGTAATGCTTATTTTGTACTCAAAATGCACTCAGAACCTGATATAATTTTGCAAAGCAGTAGTTTTATTTTGCTGGACTTTACCTTGATTTATGCAAATTAAACATGGTGCAAAATGTGATTCCTCATATAGATCTCAATTTTGAGGATCATTCCTGGGTGGAAAAGTAACGTAACACATTTGAAATTAGGCAACTACCACTGCAAATAAATGGTGTAAAGTTCAAATCATATGATGGGGGTATTAAAAGTCAGAAAAACCCCAAAAGAAGAAAAGGATCTATAAAACCAGCCAAAACTGGTCAATGCACTCAGAGGTCTTTCAAAATGTATGTGCAGCAGCCATGGAAACAGGATATTACTGCAAGAGAATTCTGTCCATGAGCATCCAAATTCCACCCAGTAACAAGAACAGTATAAAAGGATACATAAGAAGTTATGGTGGGGACTATTTTTCTGTGCACTCCTTAAGCAGGGCTTTTGGGATGCTAAGAGGTCTTCAAAGCCTGGCTCTGAATATTTTGCTGGACTGGCCACCAAGTAACTGATGCTAATGTATTTTTTATATATTTTACGATGACTGCTATTGTTATAGTAAGGATCAAATTTAATCCTACCTGCAATAACAATGTTGAAAAAATGTGGTTGTTTGTTGTAACATTAGACTGTATTTGAACTGTAGTTTACTAAACATTCATTTAGAAAAATTCTATAAAAATAAAAACTGTTCAAGCTGCAGACATTATTGCAAATATATCTCTTACCTATATGAAAAGAGAACTTTTTTGTTGGTCAGATTGCTATATTCTTTGTCTATGCATAAATATTGTCAGGAGAATGGAGCTGTGATTTACGGCTATCAAGAAGAAGAGAGTGCCTTTTTTTGGATTATAAAATAATTTTTAAAAATTAATCATAGTCTAAGAGATATATGGATGTGGCCGCCACTCTGCACTCAGCATGAGACAATCAGATCCTTCTAGGTACTTAATTAACTGTAGACCTCTGAAACCCCTGGTTTTGTCACATGCAGAACCTGTAAATTTTTCAGCAGTGGTAGCTGCTGGGTTTCTCTGAGGCTGTTAACAAGCCTGTAAGAGTACTGCATGGATTGTGTGAATACAGCTAGAGAGAACCTGTAGTGAAAGAAGTTTTTGGGAGCAAACTTGGTCTTCAGAGGAGAGACACTTCTTGAAGATGCAGCATGGGAAACTGATAGAGTGCACTGCCTGCTGTAGTCTTCCAGAGAAGGATATTACACTCACTAGGTTAGAATAACTGGCTATATATTCCCTGAAAATAGAAGAGTGTACCAGAAAAACATTTTGACCATACTGATGAGAAAGTCATGTCAAGTCCCAGGACACAGTGAATCACAAAAATTATCTCACTGCCTTCATACACTCCAAACCAAAGGCTGAAAGCTGACATTTGCCTTTTTGGTAGTTGTACTATGTAGATTAAAATCAATGTAAAGTTTGCTCTCATCAGCAAATTTCAAGTGTGGTATTGTGCAATCCAGTTTAACTCAGACAAATGCTGATTGGAGTTTGAGCTTCCAGATGACATCTGCAGGAAATTTACTGAGAAGTTTGTACAGTAAATTCATCCGATCATTCTCTGTTGGAAGGGAGTACTGCAATGTTCTTCATGTACTTTGTTCTGAATCTTTGTAGAGATTGATAAACTTAAGCAGTGGAAGAAAATATCTGGTTCTGACTTACCACTTCTCCCCCTGTAAGCCATGGTTGGGGTGCACAAGTGCACCTAAGGAATGCGGAGGCCAATAGGACCATCGGTGCCATGCAGGTTATGATACAGCCCTGCAGATTTCAATAATACTCCAGGTCTTTATTACTGGGGCAATTGTGGCCAAATATATCACAGATAGCCGTGTGTTTTAAAATGGATTTTAGGGAGTGACAGCTCCCTTTGGAGTACAAGCATGAAAATCCTGAGTCTCTTTATACTGCTGTCAAATAATCTAGTATTTTATGTATCTTACTGCTTTCTCATTCATGCAACAAATGCATGATGGTTTTGTACTGATTTTTGTAATGCAAAAGAAAGTAGAAATCCTGTGTGAATTAATGTTTCACCTTCTGACTCAACTCTGCCCCCAGTGAACAGCAGAACTTTTGCTATTTAAATATATTTTTCTTTGTAATTTATGTATATTGTAATACTCTTAGGGTTTTTTAGATATATGCATTAATATTTATATACAGTTTTCAAGTTACTGGTGTAATATTTACATGCAAGAAACCTTTAATTTCAAGATGCAAACCCCTGCTTTTTTTTTTTTTTCCAAGTAATTTTTGTCTGAAGTGATTTTTCTAGATTACTAGTTAAGATTGAAACATGTGTGTGGAATCCCTTATGTGTGGAATCTCATATTTATTTTCATATTTTGCACGCTACCTGGTATGCCCAGCCCTTCAATTACCTCATGACTAATTTTAGCTTAGTTACTGGTTACTTAGTTACTATTTTACAGTTGTACAGTGTATGTCTCAGAGGTAATCCCCTTGAAGATAAAAAAGCACATGCAAAAAAATTGTGGCCTTGGTACGAGTGATTTATTGGACTTGTGAGCCAGTTCCTTCAGAGGTCATTCTGGTGTGTCACAGGATCTCTAGGACACCGAAGAAGCCATCTTTCCTGTGGACTTTGTGTGTTTGAGCGCCAGCTCAAAGGCAAAACTCACACTTTCCTGACTATAGGAACCTACTCCCTGAACTATTGATTCATTGCTAGCTCAACCCCCACATCCCATTCTTTAAAGTACATTCTGGAGAAGCCTAATGCCCAGAATATCTATCTTCAGCTGAAATATTTTAGTGTTGGAGTTGCTAATCTTGTTGTAGAAGGGAACTGAGTAAAATCTAAACTGTCACAGACTTCACAAATAAGTCACTGTTTACTAATGGCACGTGATCTCCCAGAAATGGCTAATTGCTGAGCGTGCTAATGAGCTGGTCTGAGACCCCGTGAGAAACCCATGCCCGAGGAAAAGGGCAGGTGTGGGCCCTGATCGAGGAGGTGTGTGTCGTGCAGAGCACTCCCATGGGGACAGTGATTTGTGTACTTGGCCTACCCGTGCTGGAACTCAAGGTCTGACCCATGGCAGGCAGTGTTTACAGCCATAGCAGTGGTATTTGTAGATTAATCTTCGAGTATTTGGGAAAAACCCTCACAAATCTGTATCAAATATCTATATATTTGGTTAAATTATTAAACATTATTTGAAAGAGTTAAAGTTGCTGTTATTATCACTCACTGAAAGAAAAATTCTTGGCTATCATATTCTGTAATTTGGCTCCATGCAGAATCATCCAGATATCAAACTTCTACTCAAGCTCATTAATGCTCCTTGCTATGCCTAAATATAACTTTGTGTCTGGCAGCAATTCCTAGGTTTCCACTTAAGTAGGCTACTGTCCTTTGGACCATCCACATGTACTCATCCCAAAGCAAAGTCATTCAGTGACTACTTAGATGAAGAAAGAAAGGGAGTGGGGCTATTCCACTGAGTGGTTTTGAGACTGGTGAATCTAGAACGCATTTCAAGCATGTCTGCCCACCATCAAGCAGTTCTTGCAGTTGGCATCTCCTGGTATTGAGATCTCTTGTTAGAACTTCCAACATCTGCAGTACAAAACCAGGTGAGTGCTTCAATAAGGCTCACAATAACATGCCATGATCTTGGCAGCAGCAGCAGCAGTAACTGATAACCTTCCCCTGAGTCAGATGTGTATTCTGCAAGTGCAAGCAGCATATTTTCTTATCTACTCCATCACGTCAGCATTCTCTGAAAACTGAATTCAATTTATCTTTGTTATCTTTATTCATCTTCAATTTTTATCTTTGTTTATCTTCAATTTATTTATGTTGCTTTGTGTTTTCTTATATTTGCCACACTTGTTAATTCCTCAAGAGCCTGATTTTTCAGGTGATCTTTCCAAATGCTAACTGCAGGAGGACTGTTCGGCCTCCAAGATCCAGCAAAAAAGGATGCACAGTGATATATATGTGTTGAGGTAAGCTTTTTGTTTATTTCTGCATAATTTACAATGCTGAGACCTTTAAGGGCCTTCTATTTATAAGGGAAAATAAAAAAGCGTAGAACACTTTTTGAATAAGGAAGGGGTGGTAGTCCAAATATGTAAAGCAAAATTAATCTGATGGATTTACTTTGTGAAGTTGCAACTGGGCAGAGTGCTTGGTTTTCACCTTGGTTTTCAATTATTTGGGGTTTAAACATTGGTTTTCAACCAAAACGCTTTCACTTGCTTGGTTGTGGGTTTTTTTGGTTGTACTTTGTTTTTTCTCTTTGAGTGGTGCATTTTTTTTTTTGCGTTTGATTTTTTAATTTATCTGATGTCTTCCTGTTAGATGGCTACCAAATTCTATGAAATAAAAACTATTGCTGTGGTAGCTGAAACATAGGTTACCTGTCTCACAGAGTTCTTGAGCACCTCAGGTCAACATGGTAAGAGGTATTAAAGAGGAAAATAAAGTGACCAAAAAGACAAGAGTGACCTGCTTTTACAACCGCCAAGTAAAATCCTGCTGAGCTCTGTGCTCAGGCAGCTGTGCTGCTGTTGGTACACACTAGGTTACACTTGCTGTGTGACTTGGAGATGCAGATTTCATGTTGTCATCACTGTTGCTGCAATTCTGAGAACTCCTGGAAAGCTCATCCCTCTCCATGTGGTCCTGAAGGTGAAGCAAAACCCCCTTCAGACAGTGGTAGACTATGACCTGCTCCCTAAATCTTCATCGTTGGCTCAGCTCCCTCTTATAATTCTCCTTTTAGGTGGAGAAATGTGTACTGCAGGGACTGAAGTAGAGCTAAAATACTTGGCTTAGAAAGAAAAGATTCCTTCTCTATGAGAAGCAGGAAAATCTGTGTCACCTGAGAGTCAATCTGCATGTGTGTTTAAATCCTGCTATTGAGTTCCCGTGTTGCAGAACTGTAAGACATGAAGAGTTATTTTATTATTAGTGAGTGGGTGTCCACATCTGGTGTCCCAGTTGATAAGGACCTTCTTCCATAACTTGTGGGCTGACTGTGGCTGCTGAGGTGAATAATCTATTTTAAATACTCACTGGTTTGCTTCACTATTCGCTGTGCAATTGAAAGCATTTATCATTTCTGAGAAGCATACATTTATAGCTTTATTTTTATGTTCCACATTAAAGGGCTTTGCATATTTATTAGCTGATGGTAGCGAGCATTATCTATTTCTCATTTGTTTGTGGTTGCCTGTATTTCCTGCTGTTAGCAGTCCAGCAGAAAGCCGAAGGAAGAGCTTACAGCAGTAGCAGCACTTAGGCTTTTACACAGGACTTTCAAAAGAACAACACATTCACACAGAATTATTTTCAAAATATGGACATTTACAGGTAATCACAGACAACTAGGCAAAATAACTGAAGTGCAGCTTCTGTGTGGCAGTCAGTGCTTCTTTTATATTTGTAAACTTTCAGCCATGTCCCATTTTGCCTTGGCTGTTTTTCATTTCATATTTCAAAGGAAAGTGCTCATTTTTTAACACAGTTTTTAACCCTGTTTCAAGGCTGGTCAAGTTTAGTGCTTGCTTTCTGCCAGCAATGTATACACTCTTCTGTGATGGAGAACATAATAGTGAAACCACTGGATACTTTATTTTCTTTCCCACTAAGACAGCAGATGGGGTGTGACTGCTGCTCTCTAATGGGTCATTTTTTTCCCTGAGGAAAGAATTTTCCAAGGCTTGCACTCTTACAGTAAGTTGCATTCTGTTTTCTTCTGTTTCATTAGGATACACTCATCTTTGGGGTTTCCTTGTATGACTCTATATATGTATTCCACAGGCTTCTCCTCTGCCTCGGGCTGTGTTGGGATACGCCAGAGACTCACGCCGTGGGCGGCCAGGCAGCGTGGGGACTCCACTCCCGGCCGGCAGCCTGGGGGATGTGCCCCATTTGCAGGGCATCGGGCATTCCCACGCGAATACCAGTCGCTCAGGTGCACTCAAAACCGGGCGAGGCACGCCCGTGGAGGGGAAGGCGAACAACCGTGCTGACCATTTCCCTCTCGGCGCTGCCAGCCCGCCGAAAGGGAGCCGCGCGGGGAGCGCAGCGGGACCGGCGAGGCGGAGAAGCGGGAGGAGCAGGTGAGGGCGGAGAGGTGCCCCCCGCGGGCCGCGCCGTGCCGTGCCATGCCGGGGGCGGGCGCAGGAGGATGCTGAGGCCGGGCAGCGGAGCGCATCTTGACGCAGCGGCGGCCCGAGCCGGGGCGGGCGGGCGGATGGCGGGCGGCGGCGGGGCGCCGCGGGACTGAGGCGTGGGTGGCGCTGCCGCCGCTCCGCGCCGTGCCGTGCAGCGCTGTGCCGCGCCGTGCCGTGCCGTGGTCGGCTGGGCGCCGCTGCAGGCTGGCCCCCTGCGGCTGCCTGCGGGGCGGCAACGGCGGGCGGGCTGCCGGGATGATCCGGTTCCGGAGCTCCAGCATCAGGTCGCTGAGCGCGGAGATGAAATGCACCGTGCGGCTGCTGGACGACTCCGAGATCTCCTGCCACATCCAGGTGCCGGCGCTGAAAGGGGTGGCGGCGACGAGGCGGCTTTGGGGGGCGGTGGCTCCGGGGGCCGGCTGCGGGCGGCGGCTCGCGTGTCGCAGGGCCCGGGCGGCGGCCGGGCTCGGTGGGCTCGGCCGGGCTCGGGTCGGCGGGCCGCGGCGGGAGCTCTGCTCCCCGCCCGCCCCGTTCTCGGCGGGAGCTCCGCGTACCTGCGGCGCGACTGCTCCGCCGCTGCCCGGCGCTGCGCCTCGGCGCTGCACCGCACAGCCCGCAGCCTGGCCGGCCGCTGCTGGAACCGTGGGGTCCGCCGGGCTCCGGCACCCCGGCACAGCGTCCCCGCGGGCGGGAGGAGCGCTCTGGGCTGCGGTGGCCCGGGCGGGGAGGGGAAATCCCGGCGGCGACTTCCTCGTCCCGCGCGGCGGTAACGGGGCGGCCCGAACGGCACCGCGGGCTGCGGAGCCGATGTGCGGGAGGACTCGCTCTCCGATACCGGGAAAGAAAGCCCTGCCTTGGAGGCAAGGCCCATGGTGTGCGGGAACCGCTGTTACCGAGATAGCGGGCAGAGTTCAAAATGAAGCTCTGCCCCCTCTTCCTCTTCATCTAAGACAAAAGATAACTTGGAGCTGGCTTTTCAGTGATAGTAGTTGCTGTGTGGTTGGGAAAAAACCCCTAGCTTCGCTGTATTCCCTTTACCGAATTACTTAGTCCCTCTTTTTATTCCTTCAAATAATAAGGATAAAGATGCAAACAGTGAGGAGTCTGTGATTTTCTGGTGGAGCAGCAATGTTTGTAATGTGTGAAAGCAGGGGTATTTCAGGTTTTCTAACAGGAACAGTAACTCTGGTTACACTATGGAAGACTTAGAGATTCTTACAGATTTAACTGCAAGCATTAAGATCAAGTTACCCTCTGAAATTTCCATAGCGTTCACAGAATAACAGAGATTAAGTTGACATCCAGATCAGAAGGTGTGAGTGGTCTTTTAGGAAGTTGTTTGTCACTCACAGTTGGTATTTCTGTCTCTCTGACAGAAAAAGCTCTTACAGCTTTAAATGGAGTTGGTAATCTTACACTGAGACCATTACAGCACCTCCAAGTGCCCTGAAAAGTAAGTTCCATTTTTGCTTGAACCAAACTATGGTTTTTGTTAGTTCCAGCAGAGCTATTTAACACCAGAATAGAGTAAAACAGTTCCAGTTAAAAAGAACCTAAAACAATCACCTACTCCAACTGCCTGACTGCTCCAGGGCTCACCAGGTGCCCTCCTCAGGCAGCTCTACAGAGCAAAGAGGTTACCCCTGAGCCTCCTTCTCTCCAAACCAGACAAACCCAGAACCCTCAGCCACTCCTCACAGGATGTGCCTTCCAGCTCTTCCACCAGCTCTGTTGTTCTTCTCTGGACCATTCCAGGACCTTCCCACCCTTGTCAGCCTGTGGAGCCCTGCACTGCCCACAGGACTCAGGGCGAGGCTGCACCATGGCTGAATCCAGCAGGATGATCCAAATGACAGCTGGAGATGCTGTGTCTGATGCACCCCGGGATGGGGTTTGCCCTCCTGCTTACCCCGGCACACACTGCTGATCACCCTGAGCTGCTGCCAGCCAGCTCCCTCAGATCCCTTCTGCAGAGCTGCTCTACACACACTCCTCTCCCTATATGTGGTTGCATGACTGGATTACTCCTGAACAACTTGTAACCCGGAAGTAACAGGAACTTACTGAAAATGTTTAGTACATGTATCATTCTAGTGCTCTTATTAATGAAGAACATGGTTATAAGTTTTATTGGGTAAGAAGCAACATGGCCTTCAGAGTCTTTTCTTGGAGCTTAATGCCAGATTTACATAATTTATTTGGCACCTTTAAAAATTAATCTCTTTAAACAATCATAAATTTAAGGTCAGAATCTGAGACGTTGTTATGACAGCTTTCTAGATTTGAACAGATTTACACATGCTAAGAGTATTCCCTTCAATGCCTACAGGGTAGAAAAAAAAGGAGTTACTTTAGGTGTTATGTTGGGCAGGGTGAGGCAACGGGTTCAGAACCAGTTGATGTATTGCATCATTGTGGCTCATTCTGCAGGCGAGAAAAAAATCACTGCTGAAAATGTTTTAACTATTAGAGTTCTAAGGATAATTCTGAAGATTGAATTCTGTTGTAATCACATTAGAACTTGTTTTCCTGAGTCTGCACACTGACAGAAACATTTAAAATTCAGGAATAGCTCAGGTTGTTTCTTTATCCTGTTGTGTGCTCATAGCTTTTAAGATACTAGACTGATGAATTTCAAACTACTCAACTTTTTGTCTGTAGTCTCTTTGTCAGACCTGAAACCCCCACTTGCCTGTTATGTACACATTGATGCATGTACATATTGATGCATGTTCACTGGGACAAAATAGCCCAGATGATGTGCTGCTGGGTTAATAGTAGAGATGCCAGAGTCGTGCCAGCTGGAACATGTTGGACAGCTGCGTTTTGGTCATTAAGAGGATAAGAAAGCCTAATTCTACAACACTGAGAAATGCCATCAGAGTCTTTTAGGGACACAAAATGCAGTAAGGAATATGACAA
The DNA here is from genome assembly GCA_013186435.1 of Turdus rufiventris. NCBI lineage: Eukaryota > Metazoa > Chordata > Aves > Passeriformes > Turdidae > Turdus > Turdus rufiventris. The sequence continues at coordinate 87,825 of PYHW01009175.1, read as the reverse complement.
CTGAAATTCTAGCTGTGCATTTTCAGGGAAAAGGGAGGGGAGATATACACCTAGTCTGGATGGTGAGGTGTATAGGTATTTGCTGCAGTTTAGCACACCAAATTTTACCAAATGCTACTTTCTCAAGTATATCTTCTCAGCAGCCAGCTTGTACACATAGATTAGTATCATAGGACCTTGGTTCTACTTCTGGGCAGAGGTATATGCTAATTTTCAGATGTGCTGTAGATCTTTGGCCCTACAAAATATGCAACCAGAATTGTATGTTACACATCTAAAACGCTGGGAGGCAGTTTTAGGAAAAATAAGCAGGAACAGATAGATTTAAAAGCTCCATATGCATATGTGTGTATTTTTTTCCTTCTTGTAAATTCCTTGTAAATTTCAGTGTTTAGGTAGAAAAAGAAGATACATTTTTCTTTTTATTATTAAAGTTCTTTCAAAGCAGTGTTTCATCAAGCTGCCAAGCTGATGAAGTCTGCTTTTGTAAATTACATTTTTTAGCAAATACTCTAGTGACAGCGTATGGAGTGGTGTGGGGAGAATCAGAAGTGAATAATGCATTTTCAAACTCCAGCCAGCTGGTTATTGAGTTGTGCAGCTGCCATGTAGGTCACCAAGTTGCTCAAGGCTAGGTTTGCAGCGCAAAGGTCAAGATTCAGGGCATAGTCCTCCTCATCTGAGAGACTTTGTGACTGCAAAATAGATGAAGTGGTGACAGACACAAGAATGGGCTGGGGCCTGAGGGACACCTAACTAATTCTTGTGGTGATGTTTATTTTCCCATTAGTTTTGTTTGTGAGGGCCTCTGTGACCTATAGTCAAACAGTCTTAAAGCAGCAGTAGAGTGAAGCTGCTGTGGCACAGCTAAAATTGAGAGGTTATGAAAAACAGCCTGAAGGGACTGGTCACTGTCTGTTTCCATTTGTAAGAGAAAGAGGTGACCCGCTTGTGCAGCCTGCCTGGTAAAACACAGAACCAGGGTTTGAAAGAGGGCAGTGGGGGAAGAAGGTCTTCAAAACTATTGGAAATTAGTCTGGAGCAGCAAGAAGACCTCCTTTCTGGACATATTAATGAGATACTTCTCAGTCAACAACATAATTGTTTTGGAGGCTTCAAGCAATATCTTAAATGCAGCAATTTAACCTTTTAGTAACAATAGCCTGGATCAATCATTTGCTCACTCCTTAATTCAAGTTTTGCTTCACTCCTTGAGATGTTCAGGTTCAGCTGTGTACAACTGGAGATAAGTTTGGCACGACTGAAGCTTTTCTCTCATTTGGAGCTTGTTACTGAAAGTGGTATGAACTTTTCTGTCTGTGTGTTTATTTGTAGAAATACTGCATGACTGGGTCTTCTCATGCCTCAGCCCATGTATAAAATTGTGCTGTAATGGAGACTTTTTAATGACACAGGTTTTGCTTTGTGTGAGCTTTCCTATACAAAAATCTGTTTTGATATTCCCAAAAATATCAACTGGCTACAATACTGATTTTTATTTTTTTGATTGTATGTAAATTGGTATTTGATTGTTGCTTAAAAGGAAAAAAATTAATTTCTATGTGTCCAGATTCTGAGCAAGGAAAAGATGTTATTCTAAAAAATTGGTTTAGGAATAAGGGAGAAAATATATCAGAATAAAGCTTGGATTTACTCATGGTCTGTTCTTAGACCATTTAACTTTTTTTGCAGAATTTAAAGTGAAGGTGATAAAATCTGAGAAAGCTTACTTCCTTCTGCTGCTGATGGTTCAATAGTGTAGAATGGTCTTGTGCTTTGCTAATCTAATTTTGGGAGCAGCTTCTGTGCAGTTTTAATACTGCTGCTGTACTTCGCCTAATAATTTGCTTGCTTGACTCTTTTTTTTTTTTTTTAATTTTCTTTTAAGTGTAACATACACTGTTCTGTCAGCACATTGATCACTGAAAAGTTGCCTACTTACTTAATGTTATCTGCTTGGTCTGTGTCTTGCAGGCAAATGTTAATTTAATAGAAATCTGCTAATGAGAGAACTCTGTTAAAAATTCCCATCCCTCAATAAAATGTAAAAACCAAAACAACATGCTGAAGTAGGCTGTGAAATAGAAGTGTAGTGACCACAGGTCTCACTGTGAGGGTATGCTGAATATCAATGAGTTTAAAAAAAATAAGTGGGAAGGGAAAGGCAGCAAGAAAAGGGAAGGCAGAATGAAAATAGTGGAGAGGCCAGAGATGAAAAGAAGGCAGAGAATCATAGCTGCAGAAAGGGAGAGGTTAAGGGATTATGTAGACAGAAGGCAGGAGATTTAGTGAATTTATATTTATCCTATAAGCGATGTCAGAAGCATAACCAGCAAGCTCCTTGAGCTGCTGGATTGATACTGTAGCAGTTCAAAATAGTAAGATGAGATAAGGGAGGAGATGCAGGTTAGGAAGAATTATTTTCTGTGTTCTGTTGACACATTTTAGAAACTGCTCACTAGGGCTTGTACTTCTGACTTCGAGCTTGAGCCTCTAATTCTAGTTACGAGGGGATACTCTTGGTGAGAGTTCATGAGAAGACTCTTTAATTAAGCTAAGCCTATGAGTTAAAGCTATCTCTGTTGTAATTGCATGTGTTTGATTAAAGTTGCTGTAATGTATTTATTTTCTGTTTGTTTGTCTGTTGAAGTGTATTTATTTATTTGTTTTTATACATTAATAGTTCTTAAGAATGTGCTCTTAGCTCCTTCAAAGGCTGAAAAGGAAACAGGAATAGAATGTACTGCTAGAGGATTATTAAGGTGCTGGGAGTTTTCATTCACAATTATGAAATTAATTATCTTGATGGATTTTAATATGTGTTTCTGAAACTTTGTATTTGTTTTACATAAGTTTATTAGTCTCTGATAAAGATGCATACGTATGTATAATACTGCTATATTGCTATCAGTACATGAACTCTGATGTTCTTTTTTGCTATATTTGAATGAAAATGCTCACAAAGCTGGTTTATACAGGATTTTGTCCAATATATTCTAAATTGCTGCTGAACAGCTTTACTGTTGGCTAAAGCCTATTAATGATGAATTAGCTTTTTTCCACGCTCTCATGTTGTCTGATTAATGATCAAAAATCTGAAAATTTACTGTCCTAAGGACTATAATCTTGCCTTTAATTTTTAGCTGCCTGTTTGCTTTGTGTTGTGATTGACATTGCAATTCATATTTTGATTGCTAGTAAATAAAGTCATGTGTGCTCAAAGACTTTCCCAATTCATGGTTGAAGAGAAAGATGTGTTTCAGTATATAGAAACAATGTAGGTGATAAGTAACTTAATATATTGTTGGGTTGGTGCTGAAGCCTGGAGTTAAAAAAAAAAAAAGCTATCAAAAATACAGGTATCCTTTCACAAAGTTGTCTATAAAAAAGGAACAAGCTAAAAGGAGAGTTGCTGGTTCAAGATGTAGGTATAATCTTTTCACTTTTACCTCCTTTCATTTTTCTTTCAGCTTTGAAAAAAAAATTTTACATTCTTTATAGTCAGGCATGTTTTAACTGAGCAGTAGAAGTGGAGCTGAAGTAATGATAAAAGGCAACTGGAAAATCAATAGCACAATGCCGCACAGCTTATATCTCCAAACTGCAAATCATAATTTTGATCCTGTGCAGTAGAAAAGTAGCTCCTGTGAGATACAGAACGCTTTGCAGGAACTTCATGCTTTGTCTTGAAAGGGCTTTTGGCACCTCACCACAGTTTCCTTGTACCTTGAGACACTCTTATCTATGCAAGCATCTTCAGTGCACTGATACAGATTGGATAGAGAAGGCAGCCAAAAACAATAATATAGCAGAATTAACTGGCCAAAACAATCAATTTGTAAGGAAATACTGTATTTTCATGTTTTTCTAGACTGAGTTTCCTATAGAGGTCAGAAATGATTTAATAGTGTATATCAATGCTTCTGAACTTTGAACAAAAGGAGAGATTAAAGCCTTTGCTATGGGAAGGTGAAATAGAGTCTGAATGGTTTTTGCTGGTCCCCTGTAACAGATATTATATTAAAATCTCAAGTTTTAAATACTTAGATAAAAGAGTGGGAAAAATGGAAGCTGATTTTTCTCTTCCTCCTGAAAAAAAAACCAAAACAGGTGTGTTGGAAGACTGGAAAGCAATTATCTCCATGATGAAATGCTTGTTTTCTGCAGCACAGGTCCTTGTTCTTCTGGGTATTTTGGCTTATTAAATCAAATATACTGAAACGGTTCTCTTCATCTTCTGCTTGTTGTCTCTCTCTTTTTGCACTTCCCCGCCATTCTCTAGTATGGAATAATGTCACCCTGTTGCAATGTTCATAACGTCCAGATAATCCTTCTCTTCTTTTCCTGTTAAAGTCAAGCTGTCAGCATACAACTTTGGCTGTGCCTTTCCCTGCTGCATATGGAATATATCTCCTTATAGTTCTTCCTTCAGCTGAGGCTTCTTGTCTGTTCCTTCATTTTTGATTGTTTAAATACTGCCTCATTTTTTCTCCTTAGCCTTGCTTTCTCAGACACCCATTCTAGACCTTACAAATAACATTTTTGTTCCTTCTTCTTACTATGCTTTTATTTCCTTGTCTGATAGTAAAAACACAGTTTTCATAATTCAGCAGTAAATAAATTAATATTAAATCTTCCTCTTTCTGGCATGAATAATAATAAAATAATGATTATGATAATTATAACTACAGCAGTCCTAATAGCTACATCACACTTTTATTTCTCCACTCCTCCACTGTCAGTTTATGTTATCTTTTCCAGCTACAGGCATTCAATTCCTAGAAGTGTTTCTGTTTTCCTCTTTTCAGGGTCTAACATGTTTCTGGTGGAAGTATATTGATAATCAGCTCTTGACATTTCAGTGTGCTTGCCATTTCAAGACAGATGCTGTTCTGTGGCAGTAGTAAGCCAAGTGTGAACAGTAGTGATCATATTTGTGGTTGCTACTTATGGGAGTTACTGGAGAATGAACACTGATGATCTAGTACTATTCCATTTAGAAGAAAAGTTCCCCTCTGGAAACTTGAGAGAAAATGTATCATACCGATCTGTATATGGTCAAGCATATGTATAAAATTTGTCAAGGCTGTTCATGGTCAGAAATGAGAAGAAAAAGGGCAGTATACCTTAAGTTTTTTTTCATCAGAAGTGTTCACAAATGGAAATAACTCCTGCAATAGGTGGAAATCTGGTAACTTGAAATAATTGCAGTAAGATACATAAGTATTAAGTGGATGTAAAATCATTGCTCTTTAAATGCTTCCTTTGGAAAATATGTCAAATGAGTCAACACCTTCATTAAAAATACTGTTATTTTTCCCTTGTTTACTTGAATCCCAGGAAGAAGTAACTGATTTTAAGACAAATTTTGCTCCTTTCAAATATGTTATCTCACAATATTTTCCCCATAGAAACTCTCTTTGGGTTAGAATTGTACTTTAAAAAACACAAACCAAGATTATTTCCATCTCAACAATTTTTCCCAATGTTGTTACATGTAAACTTGCTGTAAAAGGGTAATGTTACAAAGATAACTTTGGAACTTCTGGCAGCACCATGTAAAACCTTTTTCATGCCATCAGTCTCTAAAGCCACTTTTCACAGTTTTTCATATAACAGAAAGCTAAAAATAGATGCAATTACAAAATGAAAACAAACACAGAATATCCTCACCTTCCAAACCTAAAATGCGTCAGAAGAATTTACAACGGGACATAATAATTTATTAAATATGAGTAAGTCATATTAAATATGAAATTGTGAGGATATTGATGCATGATGCTCAGACTGCAGTGGTGTGTATTCCTTTTGTTTCCAGGTGCAGAGACTAGTCAAACACTTTTGTCTCCAAAACAGAGTTTCTATGTGTGAACTGCCTTTTGGGAGTGGCTCCTGGACTCTTATCTACCAGTCACTACCTGGCAACTAGTCAGCAAGAATACTAATTAGGAGAAACAGTACTGTTGTCAGGCAGTGTCCTAGCACTTTGCCTGGCTCGAGTGGTGGATTTAAATTCCAAAATGCTTGGAGGGTTTTAGTAGTAGTCTTAGTATAGATGCAATCTCCATTTTTAAAAAGCTAAAAAAGAAAAAAGGAGACTTTTTTTTTTTTAATGACTGGAGATGTATTTCATAGTTTGATACTAAAACGTGTGAAATGATAGCTGTGTTCATGACACTTTCATTTTAAGTGGAAAATCTTAAGAATTGTATGGTGGAGGATCTTAAACAGTTGTTGCTTGTTAAACCAGGAGTCACACTGGTTTTAGTAGGTGCTTACAAAACATCTGCACTTGGAATATGTGGCTGTAATCTTGGATTTGTACCTGTTCTGTGATGACAGTTTTTGGTTTTTTTTTGGGGGGAAGGTATGGGATGTGTCTATGTGTTGTTCCCTTTGAGTACTATTAGTAACAAAATCTAATACAAAAGTACTCAGTTAATGGTGTTCTGTTTTCATTCTATGGACAGCTCTAAGCCCTATAGAGGACTGATAAATGAGATGTGTTTACCTGTTTTTTTATTTGAAGAGTACTTGCAAAAATGCAGAGAAATTCTCTGCAGAGTGCTATGCATGCCACAGAAATGCTACAGAACATACTTTAAATCCTATTTGTTTAGGCTTTTCAGAACAAAAGGCAGCGGATCTTTCACATGCACCCTATAATTTAAAACTAATAAACAAAGATGAGTACTGCACAGTCAGAGGATGATAGTTTCTCTAGTGTTTCATGGGACAGTTAGCTGGGGTGTGAGTTAAACCCTGAAGCTGTGCTGTGCCAGCCTGAGTTTTAGTGACTTCAAGAATTCGAATTTGGGTGGAGTGCACCCCATGCATTGACCCTGCTTGCTCCTGCTCTATGTAAGTTTTCTTTAGCTCCATCCTTGGAAATGGAAGGGAACAGCAGAGACTTTTACAGATGGTGCCGTGAATGATTCAGTGCGCAGATCCAGCCACTCAGATAAAATCACTCCAGCAGCTCACAGTGCCAATGTCAGTTGCTAGGTGCATATCCATGGAGGTTTTCTGTTTTGACTGGAGATTCCACTCACATGTCCAGGATTTCCTGAGTTTTCTCATGGTCTGGCAGTTGGTACTTAACAGCCACCAGAATAGAGAAGAGTTGAGCAGGAGTTGTCAGTCTCCAAACCAAGCCATGCTGCTGGCTCGTGGGATTAAAGCAAGAAGAGTTGCACATCTAAATGAAAAAATATCAATCCACACAGTTTCAGGACACTGTGTTCAGGACAGTTCTGGTTATTTTTTGTGTGTGTGTATTATATGCACCAAACAGGTAGCATTTTTCATCCTCTTGTCTTCCTGAGAATCAGAGAAGATTCTTGCCCAGATGAATTTATGTTGTAATATCAGTGAAAACACAACAAAGGAATGCTTAATTGTATTGTGATGATGAGACCTCACAAAATAATTCGTACAGTTGCCCTGAATTTTAATTTAAGTGGGGAAAAATGCTGCTGTAAAAGAGAAATTCCAGCAGCAGGATGTTGTAAATCATGCTGCCAAAGGCCAGTGTCCACAGAGCAGACAGAGGCAGAAATCAGCGTTATTTGAATAAAGGGAGAGACCCCTGTGTCTTCTTTGTGATCATGGGGAAGAGAACAAGACTTCAGTTTTGTAGATATTTCAGTTGTTATGTGGCAAAGTGCCAAGACAGCAGTATTGGTTACATCTTACCAGCATTTGTACCTGCACTTCTGTTTCATTCTGTTAGGCAGAATTTCTTTCCAGTGAAAGAGCACACGGTTTTAAATCTACAATCACAACCACTGAGTTAATTTTTACCAATCTAATATGTTCCCTTCCTTATTCTATATTTCACATTTGCTTTCAGGTGTCAAGGGACGAGTTCTTCTTTCAGCTGGGTTTGTGAAATAACTTTCTATCTCCTGACTCTGTTAGAGACTCATTCATCTTGTGAATGTAGGAAGGCTGGGTTGGACTGGAGAGGAAGGGGAAGTAGGAATTGCAGTGATTCTCTGTAGCCACAGTGGTTTTGATTGCCACTCCTGCCTTTTGGCAGCTCCTAGCTTACTGCCTTCTCTATAACGGGCAAAGATATAAAATCTGTGCCTAAACACTGGCTCTCTTCTGAGGGCAGGATCTGACTTGCCATTTGCACCTCTTTTCATTACCTGTTTCTTCAGTCCACCAGACAGTTTTCAGTCCTTTTCACAGATTCTCTCTGAGGCACTTCCAGGCTATGATTTCTACTTTTTCTTTGGAAGGACATTATACTTTCTTGGAAACAGAAACCTAGATTGGTTGATAAACAATTCCCCAGTTTGCTAATTCCTGTAATTATTTCACAGGGATTAATGAAAGAATTGTTATAGATTCTGTAAATCATTTACCTGTGTTCCATGGACTTTTTTCAGCCCAAGGTACCTTTTTTGGATCATCAATTTGATAATAATGATCTGGAGTTAGTGTTTAGACAGTGAGGGCTAGAAGTCATGCAATATTTTTGACAGATGTTGTTTTTCTGTTTGTGTTTTGTTTGCTTGGTTGGTTGGTTTAGTTGTTTATATTTTCAATTGTTTTGTTTGTTTGGCTGGTTTGTTTGTTTTGGTAATCTTTTGGAATTTATTTGCTCCATAAATTATCTTGACTTTCTTGTTATATTTTGTTGCTCTTGTAACATACTCTCTGTGTAACGTAATGTGTATATCTGTGTGTTTCTGTACACTCTGTAATTTTTCTATAATAGTCTGTACAGTTGTAAGGGTTTTATAATATCCTAACTGTCTCTGAGGATTTTTTGCAATTCTTTTATATGAATCAGGTTTTGCAATAACTATGTTGTACCTTAAAAACTTTAATTTCTACACCTTCTTGCTCATTAACTAGGTTATTTTTACCAGATTAATTTATTTTAATTGATTTTAAAATTTAAAAAACTTAATTTTCATAGTCTGCTTGGTTGATCCCTCTCAATCCAAATGACATTTAAAAATATCTTTCTCAAAGCTTTAATGGTATTTATGCATTTTAAAACAGATTTAAAAAACTTACAGTTAAAACTTACAGTATTTATAGTACAGGTTTTTGCCCGTTCTTTTAATTTGCGGTATCATATGAAATCCTGAATGATACTGGGGTGGTTCAGAAATAGTGGAAATGTTTCTAGGTCCTGCAGGTGCTTTTCTAAAGCATGAGGAAACCAATAATTTTTGACAGCTAAACCTCCCATTCTTCCTGTTAAAACTCAGCACTGCTAATATATTATATGGTATGAATATTCACATATTTTAATGTTTCTTTTGTTTGTGTGTATGTGTTCATGCTGGAATTTATTTACACACCATATCCAGGAAATGGTATATAGTTTTCTATCATGATGTCATAAGTAATTCCAAACAGATATCTCTGCTTTGAAAAATAGACACAAATGGAATGGTTTTTCATTCATAGTTCCCAACATCTGCTTTTCCACAATTCTTTTTTACTCTTGAATGCTCTTGTGTTTCTTTGTGCCCAGAACTACCATTGTAATCCAAACCCTGTAAGAAAGCAGTATTTTCTTTTTAGATTTTCCATACATAGTCTGTGTTCTGATGATGGAAGAACTTACACTGCATTTGATATCTTTCAATTAACCTGCTTTTAGAAGCTTTATTTTTTATTGTTTGGAAAATTACAGGGAAGATGCAGATGTGGATTTAGTTGCCTTTATCTTCTTTCTTCTTCTCCCCACCCTTTGCAGGAGGAGGTTTTGGTAATTTTGGAGGGCACTGATTCCTAAAAATTATTTTGATGCCCTTCTTCTGTTTAGCCAAGCTGTACTTTGGTGGTACTCCAAGAAGGATTAAAATTCTACCAGGTGTTAGGAGGCATGGCCCAAGAAGTAATGCATTATTCTTGATTCCCAAGCAAGGAATTGGTTTAGCTGGTGATGTCCTCACTCCTCTCCTGCCACAGAGACAGTTCTGTGGTTCCCTTTCTTTCTGTCTCAGTATCACTAGTATAATTTTTATCAGCCTCTTTCCCTTGAAGCAAAACTCTGTGTTTTCACACTTGGTCACAAAGGTAATCTGTTGAGAAAAGAATCTCTTTGTTCTGTTCACTGCATCAAAGTGGGTTTTAAACTGCTTTCCTTGTTTCTATTTTTCTTAAGGAACAAGCAGGTAGGCACAGTGACATGCAAATTCTTCCTGAAATTCCTGATTCATTGACTTTGCAGTAGTCAAAGAAGACAAGAAGAGCTATGACTGTGGTGAACCTGCAGAGCTGGTTTGTGCCCTACATAATGTTTGGCACTTCTCTGAGAGATGCAGAAGAAATTGCATTTTCTAACCTCCCTCTGCCTTCTCTGTCTCCAGAGGATTTCCTGCTTACGCAGTAACCAAAGCATTTGCTGGAGAAGGATTCTGAGTTTTTATCCTGCAGACTGAATGATGCAGAAAGATTAAGAATCCACAGGGAAACCAGTTTAACGAATTCTGTTTTCCTCTTGTGTCCATACAAATTTGATATTGCTTTGTAATTAAAATTCAGTCTGCTTCTGCAGGATATTGTTTTTCTCATTGTGAGCCATGAAGCTTTGCCCATGCATTCCTGAAATAGATCAGCTAAATGTATGCTTAAGAAAGGAGGGAAATAAAAGAGAAAGTACTGTCCTCCCAAAGGTTCAGTGGGATGCCTGTAGCAGCATTTCTTTGCAGAAATACTATGAGTTGTCTTGCTGAGAGAGGGGTTTCTGCTTTATGAACAAGATAATTGCATATTTCTAAGGTAAACATCATTCTGATACAATTCATGAATGCTAGATATTTTATGCACTCACTGAAATAAACAAAACAATGCTGTCTCAAGCACTTAGTCTGTGGTTAATGTGCCTGCTTTTGCATATCCTTCAGCTACATCAGAGATCAAAATGAAGTTCAGCACTTGAGGGCATGTGGAGAGGATTTTAGACACTCTGGTGGAAAGTGTGTCTGTAAAGCCTTAATCATTGCTCCTTCATCTATGCAGATTTGCTGCTGTAATATTGATTACATCCTTCACCTTATTAGTGGCTCAAATGTAAAAAAGCATATGCTAGTAGTCAAATTTTGTTCATTATATAGGGAGACCACAAATGTCGAAGCCTACAAAAAGTATGAGGGCTACAGCTACAGATTTGGCATGGAACACGCTTTCTGTTCAGTAAATGAAAAATGATTACAACTCTGATTTTTGTGCACTGCCACATCCCATGGCTGGTGTGACAATTTGGTTTAGCAAATTCTGGAAGAGTTCTCTGACAGCGAGGCATTTAATAAAATGTCGCAAGATATAATGGTGAAGTTGTATGTTGAGTGACTCCCTTTATCCCTCAAAGAGTTTGAGAGTGTGTGGAGGTACAAATCACCCTTTGCTTTCCATCTGCCTTGGTTTTGGTCTGGAGACTTGAAGCGTTTGGCATTTAGGACACAGAAGTAGTAGTTGGTGAAAAATTAGACATGAGCAATAGGAACATTTAGCCAGAGAGGGCAGTTATTGGAGTTCAATTTTATGGGCTAACAATACAAGATTGTAGAATGTCTGAAGTGGGACTGTGCAAACCCAGGGTCATTTCCAGGGCTGTGCCTGGTAAGTGGGCTGACTGATGTGGCCTGGTCCCTCAGAGAAATAAGGGGTACTTCCCATGAATTTTGTGGTTTTAGTGGGACTATAAATCCCCTAATATCTATTTATAATACTCCTACGGGGCATGCTGAGAGGTGTAGATTTTAAGAATTAAAGGAGATTTTAAAGATAAAGCTACTGCTGGGACCGGGGCTGTAATGGCTGTTTAATTTGGAGAACTTTCTGAGTTCTACAAGAAAGACGAAAAAATTCAAAAATCTGAGATAGAATGTTCTCCCTTCTATACATGTGGATACATTCATGTGGAATATGCTCTCTGAGATTTGTATTTCAAAAGAAACCTTTAGTTCCTCAGGTGACTGTACGGGATAGAGTGTCTTGCACTGTACTGGAACTTGTCTGCTACAGATCTCATGGATGAGAGTGTGCTTAGCTATGAGTAGTGTGGAAAAATGAGTTACCACTCTTATTCATGGTCTGCCGTCTGAGCCTTTCCCATTTTGCAGAGAGAGGAGATGAAGCTTGCATTGATCACAGCATAGCTTCAATACTCACTCAAGTTTCACAAGGTCACTGTGTCCCCCAAAGTGCTCAGGAGAGAAGCTGACATGAAGGCTGTTTCTACACTTCCACTGCTCCAGAGTTGGTGGGGTTTAATTGAAAAATTTCCTTTTCTGCGAGGGGTAGATATTGTGTCCCCGAGGAATGTTAAGCATTAAGCTTTTCTGTATCTTTGCCATTCTCAGAAGCTACGACCTTGTGTACCGCAGTGTTATTGCCAGACCTCAGGCACACCAGATCATCTGAAGCACTCTATTTTCCAATATTGTTTACAAGACAACCATTTGGAAATACAAATAGAGAACACAGTACAGGAAGCATTCGGAATTTCCAGAAATCACACCATATGCCTCTCAGGGGCTTATAATTTGGTGAAAGCAGGATCATGTTCTTTCAGAGCCCATTGTTCCTCAGTGCCAGAATTGTCACAGATTATCAGTCTACCCTTTTCTTCTTTTTTACAAAAGGGGCTGATGATAATTTTCCTCCATGCTAGTAATTTGTTTTCTCTATGATGTTACCATTTTATTTTTGCAGAACTTGCCATTTTAAAACTAAAAATGTGTATTATGGAAGTTTGAACAACTTTCATTAAGAATACTTGTTATTTCATTTATGTAATTTAAAAAAGCCACACCAGACAACTAACACTCAGATGCTTCAGTTGTCTCTGTATATCTAATGAATGCAAGCAGCTGAGGGCCAACATGCAAATGACAGCTTGAAACAGAATGAAACATGTGGAGTGCATTTCCATGGGCAGTGACAGCAGTGCTTACTGCATTATCATATGATCACAATAGTGCCACAGAGCCTAAGGCATGGATAGGGACCCTATATTGCTAAGCAAACACAAAGTAAGATGAACTTCTTTGTCATGTCTAAGGACACAGACAGAATGGAATAGTATATTACGTATATAAATAAAAGAGCTTACTGCCATTTAGATGAGAAGTTGTACATGAATCTGTATGTGCTCTTGGTTCACGACAAATGGGAGGGAGAACATAGCAGTCTGAAGCCTTTTTGCCAGTACATGTTAATATGCTACATTTGACAGTGTTCACAAAGGCAGGCAATAATTATTGAATCATCAAATATAACTGAGTTATTTTCTGAGCCACGGTTCTGAGCCCAAGTCTTTAAATTGAGACTGTTGCCTAGATGAGCACAGTAGATGAAGAAAGAACACAGGGCTGTGTGGTGTGGTGGTCTCTGCATATTGCCATCTTTGCCAAGAAAAGAGGGGATTAGAACATTATAATGAAATGTGTTTTGCATTCACTTTTTTCTGCAAAAGATCTGACCAGGATGGAAAGGCAGTTCCCTCTTTTGGAAGTTTCAGAATAGTACTGTGGGAGCTGAGAAGGATAAGTGAATGTTATCTTCTCTACTCATGAGGAAGGAGACAAGGAGGCTTAAAGAGAGAGGGTCCTGATAGGCTGAGCTGCAATTGGGAACAGATGCATAAAGGTCATCTGTAGATAATCATGTTCGTGGTCCTCTGCTGGACTTGCCCCAGGAGCTCCATATCTCTTTGGCACTGAGGAGCCCAGAACTAGACACAGCACTCCAGCTGTGCCTCACCTGGGCTGAGCAGAGGGTCAGGATCACTTGCCTCACCCTGCTGGCAATGTTTTTCCTAATGCACTTCAAAACATCACTGTCCTTGGCCACCAGGGCACACTCCTGGCTCATGGACAGCTTGTTGTCCACTAGGATCCCAGGTCCTTCTCCACAGACCCACTCTCTAGCTGATGTGTGGGGTTATTCTTCCCCAGTAACCCTACATTTGCTCTTGTCAAATTTCTGGCTGTTCTTCTTTACCCATCTCTCCATTCTGTCAAGGCTGCACTCTGGGGTATTGGCCACTGGTCCCAACTTTGTGCTGTCAGTGGCCTGCTGAGAAGGCATCTGTCCCTTTGTGCAAATCATTGTACTCAGTATTGAACTTTGGGGGCACCACTTGTGACAGGCCTCCAGCCAGACTCTCTGTCACTGGCTGTTACATTCTGGGATCTGCCATTCAGCCAGTTCTCAGTCTGCCTCTACATACACGCATCAAGATGGTAATCCTGACTGCCTTTTACGATATCATGGTACCTGCAGCCTTGCTGAAGTTCAGGTAGATAATATCCACCATTCTCCCCTCATCCCTCCAACCAACTGTCCCATCATAGGACATATACAGTAATTTCACGACTATAAGGCGCACCCTTTTGACTAAAATTTTCCCTCAAACCTGGAAGTGCGCCTTAAAGTCCAGTGTGCCTTATCTGATCTACAAAGTTCAGAAAATTGTGAACCTAGAAGTGCGGTCTGCAAACTGAGCCAGGACCCGTGGGAGCTGCGGCCGTGCGGGGGGAGTCGGGAATTGTGGGAGCCGTGGCCACCAGGCAGAAGAAACCAGGAACTGGCGCAGCTACCGGCCAGGGAGAAGTGAGGGGAAGCGGCGTGGCCGTGGGGAAGCTTCAAGAAGCACCACGGGAAAGCGCTGAGAAGTGGCGAGAAAGTGCCGCAGAAAAGTGGCAAAAAAGAGTCGAAAAAGCGCCCTGAAAAGCGGCTGAAAAGTGGCGAAAAATCGCTGCAAAAAGCGGCCGAAAAAACAGCCAAAAAGCGGCGAAAAATTGTCGCAGAAAAGTGGTGAAAAAGCAGTGAAAAAGCACCGCACGGAATGTTTGCAAATTGAGAACCTGGCAGTAATTCGCTACTTTGTTGTGCGCCGCGCAGCTCCTCGCTGCAAAAAAATAGTGCGCCTTATAGTCCGGTGCGCCTTATGGTTGTGAAATTACTGTAATCAGTTTTTAAGCATGACTTCCTTTTGGTGAATCCAGGCTCACTACTCCTTATCACCTTCTTGTTTTTCACATGCCCAGAAATGGTACCCAGGATGAGGCATGCTTCTGGGGACTGAGGTGAGGCTGACTGACCTGTAGTTCCCTGGATTCTCCTTTTTGCCTGTTTTGAAGACCAAAGTGACGCTTGCTTTCTTCCAGCCCTCAGGCACCTCTTCTGGTCACCATGATTTTTTTCAAAGCTGATTGTGAGTAGCCCAGCTATGGTGTCTGTCAGCTCCTTCAAGCATTTGTGGGTCTCCCATCACTCCCATCAGGGCCCATGGACTTGTGGATATCAGGTTTACCTAAGCAATCTCTAAGCCAATCTTCCTCAACCAAGGAATAACTTTCTTCCTCCAGACCTTGTTCCTGGGTTGGGGATTCCTGAGGGCTGGTCTTGTCAGTAAACACTGAAGCCAAGGTGGCATTCAGTATTTCTGGTTTCTCTGCAGCCTCTATTCCACACAGAAACAGGCTCACACTTTCCTTTTGTTCTTGAAATTGTACTTGAAAAATCCCTTCTTGTTGTCCTGAATGTTCTTGGCCAGACTAATTCCAAATGGACCTTGGCTCTCCTTGTTGCATTTTTATATACTCTGACAACATCACAATATTCAGCCCAGGTGGCCTGTCCCTGCTTTCCTCTCCTGTCTATGTTTGAGTTTTGGCAGGAATTCCTTCCTCATCATGCACAGGTCTTGAGCCTGGATGAAGTGATCATTGAATGTTGGCTCTCTAGGATCCTTCTTCCCTGTAGAGCATGTTCCATGAAATTCTTCAGCAAAGTTCCTGATACTGAAGTTAACTCTCCTGAAGCCTAGGACTGTTTCATCCTCAAGAAATATAGAATTCCATGATCTTATGGTGACTGTAATGGAGGTTGCCACAGCCTTCACATCTGCAACCAGACCTTCCTTATCACATAGTTTAAGGTCCTGCAGCGCAGCTTTTCTGGTTGGCCTTTCCATCACTGGTAGCAGAAGGTTTCATCAGCGCTTTCCAACCACTGCTTGGATTGTTTGTGCTTTGCTGTGTTGGGCCTACAACATATTTTAGAGTGGCTGAAGTCTCCCATGAGAACCAGGGACTTTGACTACTTAAAGAAATATGCTGAAGGAGGAGACCATGGAAGAGATCTTTGCATCATTGTTTGGAAAGATCTCAGTGGAGCAGAATGGCATTTGGCAGGCTAGAGCATATGATATTGGGAGAGCATATGATATTGGGATAATATAGTCACATAACAACAATAATGAAAAAATGTCTCCATTTATTATACTTTTGTCTGCTTAGGATGAATAATGATTATTCGTAGTACGAATATGATTTTAGGAAACAAAGTAGATGTGTGTTGTAAGAGCATGAGCTTTGTCGTACTTCAAAATTAGCTGAACAAGTAAGGGGTTTTTAAAAGCATTTCTTGACAGGCCAAGGATGCATGGACTGTGAAGCTGGTTGTGTATTAGGTGTACTTCCAAGAAGGCAATAAATCTCTGGATGCTTAGCAGTGGAATCCCATTTGCAATTAATAAATGATATTTTAATACTTCTTTGCATTGAATTTGGCTTGGAGAATTCTAACTGATTGCTACTGCCCCATTGTGTGCTGGCAGGGTCACAGATTTCTGGATGATATTATCTATATTTATACTTCCTGTGTTTAGGGGTTATCTCCAGTATTATCTACAAGTTTGAAAGCTGAGTTTCAACTCTATTGAGCACTTAAATTACTATGCTTTTGCTAGTAATCGCTATGCTTTTATACAAGAAATCGTATGTACTCTTACCTTGAGAGGTATGATTTTAAATTCTTTAAAAAACGTTACACTTTTTGACAATCAAAAATGGCTGGCATCTCTAATGTTAAAACTTTAATGTGAAAAACTCAAGGGTTTAGTGAAGTGTTAGGGAATATTGTATATAAAGGTGCAAGTGCAGGTGAGCTGCTTATTGACTTCCAACGTTGTTTGCTGTTTTGGAGAAAAAAATTGAGGTACTATGGAAAATGAAACTCCATTTAGGAAAAAAAGGGTTTCTGTTGATTTGTATAAGGCATTTGACTAGCTTAACTTGAATTAGACTAGATTAGTTTACTAAACTAGAATAGTTAAAATTAGACTAGATAACAGGCTTTCAGCATGAGGCAATCAGCCTATATATTAGTGCTGAAAGACAGCAATAAAAGGAATGTCTGCTAGAAAATTGCAAAGATAAATAACTTTAATATTTTTAAATGAACATTTCACAGTTACCTTTAAAAGATTGTTTAGTGAGATTAAAGATTGTGAAGAATGCCAATTCAGTGTATCCGTTTTCTATTCCTGAACAAATATCTGAAGAAAAAACCATTTCAATGCTTGCTTCATTATTTACTAACTACTCAGAAATATTATGTGTAAGGTTCAATGTGGTACACCTGATTTATGAAAGTGATTTTATTATTTTACAGCAGATTTATCCTTAACTTCATTGGCTAATCAGAAGCACATGTAAGTGTACATAGTGCTCTACTTACCGCTGATAACAGAGATGTAGGAGAGGGATATTCAAATACTGTACCATTTATTGCATCTAAATTTTTGTATATTGAATTTTTTTTTTATCAGTTATAGGTAAGCTGTATGACAGATTACATATTGTTAACTACAAAAAATTAATGTCTTTGAGTATGAAGGCACATAAGTTTAGGTACCTTAAAATGCATTGATGCCAATGAAGTAAGCATGTAAGTTTTTGGATTGATCCATGCTTGTCCAACTCCTAGCAGAGTGGATTTGGAAGGAACTTAGAAATTATGTGTAGTGCTTTACAGCTAATCTATATTACTGTTCTGTGGGAATAGGGTTATGATTTGCATCAGCTTTAGGCAAAATTATACCATGAATAATACACAGAGCTTGCACAATTCTTTAAATTTTAGATTAAGGCGTGTACAACTTCTATTTGTTTAACCAGTTAGCAAAATCCCTTTGAAGCAAATCTTTAATGCAAAACATCATGCAGGAAATAGATCAGTTCTCAGGTGCAAACCACTTCAAAAGCTCTGGGCGAGAAACAGAACTTTATATCTAGCAGTTCTAGTATGGAGAAATGGTTAGATCTTTTTGAAAAACTACTCCAATGTGTTTTAAGGTGAGTGGAACGAAATGGTTCCAATGCAGTCAGTGGATGCAACATGGTAGAGGATATGTGGAAATTACATGGATTATACACAAGTCACAAGGCATAATTTCATTTTGGTGATGGTCTTCATTTTTTTAAAACATACTGTAAGTAGTTTCTCAACTTGCTGTGTTGAAGTTAACAGAGGTTTGGAATATTGAATTCTGCTCTAATGGTACAGACCTACAGTCTTGGACTTCTCAGCCAGAACAACAGCTAATTTAAATGTTACACCTAGCATCTTCAGCAATATTTCTTCAAGAAACTGAGGATTCACTATCTAAATCACAGAAGAATCACATGAGCTTTGGAAGTTAATTTTATGCAGCAGTTCTGAACTGCTCTCAGGCCAAATAATTTGTGTAAGACTATGTAGCTCTCACAAGGACAGTCTTACTCAAGCACTCAGAATGCTGAAGTTGTTCGCTTTATGTACTATAATAAAACTGATTTTATGCCTGATGGAAACAGCTAATTAGCTGGAGTTTCCTGTAATGATGTTAGTCCAGACTGCAATTCTGAGTTGCAATCAAGGAAAAAGGGAAAGTTACAAACCATTCTGTTGTCATAACAGAGTGTTATTATCAATAGTTGTTACAGATGTTTTGCTTCATTTTCCCTGCACAATATTAAGGATTAAATAATCAAATACCTAGTGGAATCTGAAATTTGAATTGTTTAATAGTACACCAAATTAAAAAAAGCATACAACCCTTTCTAAAATGACAAACCTTAGAAAAGATGTCTATTTTCAATAGTATTTCTATATACAATATTTACAGTGACAGCTTTTCTTTGAACAATTGCACAGATTTTTTACCTCAATGTTTGTAAAAATTTCGGAAACTGGTAAGAACTGAAGAAATTATCAGAAAATTATGTAAGCCCAGGAACATACATGAAAGTAGACAATCCACACCTCCAAGTCACTTCCAAGCCATGGTTTAATTTTAATTAATAGATATTTATTTTGTTTACTTTTCAGTGGAATTCTAGTGCTCATCCCATTAAAACATAACACAAATGGAAATGATGTCTAGCTTTAGGAAGTCTTCAAAATGGAAATGGAAGTATTGAACCCAGGCTTGGTGTTATTTAATTATTTAAATTACTAGGTATGTATATTCAATATAATGACATAGTTAAATGGGATAATATTTTTGAAGAATAGCAACTACAGACAACCAATCTAAAGGAAAAAAGTGCAAATATTAAAATGGTATTTTTTATTTTGTATGTCAGTAGTTTCCTGGTTGCTATTTTAAATCACATGCACTTGCTCAATGGTTTTCAATGTGTATAATGGCTGAAGTGCCAGCTTGGCTTCAGATTTTACTGACAAAAATTAGCAAGCAAAAATCCTGACTAGTTTGGAACTGAAGATCACTCCTTGCTACTGTAAATTATCCCTGATGAGGGATTACTGTAAACATTTCCACCTTTGCAGTTCATCTTGTGGGCTAAATTCTGCCTTCACATGCAAATGTCTGTGATTGCAGTCAGTGATTGCACGGTGCAGGGTAGGTCAGGCTGAGAATGTGCTGCTGCACTGTTTTGTGTTCCTGGGCACTCGTGCCACTAACCCTGTAAAACAGAATGAATTATCAATTTAAAGAGAACTTGAAATGCTGTGTTGGCTGTGTTTTCCTTAATTAATTGTTGTGCTTAGGAGGAGACAAGTATAAATGTCCCAGATATTCACATTTACTGAAATAGATCCTTCAACATAGGTAATATTCTTTAAAGAAAGGTCACAAAAGTGTGTCACTCCAATTTTTGTATTATTTTCTTTTTATCATTACAAAATGATGTTTGAAAGTACTTTGCAGGAGAGAGATAGTGTTAGATTGGAAATTAATTTTAATAATAACTAATTTTATGAGAATAGGACATCAGTATTTTTGAAGATACAAGTCTTACTCTGCTGATGAACTAAAAGTAATCAAGCCCGTTAATAATATGATTTTTGTAAGTAATTTAAGAGCAAGCTTTTAGCTTCTTCCATTTTCATAAACCTGTTATAGCCTGTATGAAAGAGCTAGTAAAGTGTACTTAAGTGTGAGTCTCTAAATGCACTTATTTCAGTTAAAGAGAGAGAAATTTTGGGGGATGCAATTTCTCATGAAACATAATTTATAGAAAGGATTATTATGAACATTTTAATGATTCCTACTCAGTATTTCACTGAATTCTATATAGTAATACTAAAGGTTGAATTACTGATCACAAAGATGTCCTTGTATCAGCAAATTTTTTTAGGTAAATTGGAACCAGTACATTTTATTACTTGGTTGTAAAAACATTTACAGTAATTTCACGATTACAAGCCTCACCTGATTATAAGCCGCATTTCCGGGGTGTCGTCAGCCTTTAGGTCTTTGTCCATATATAAGCCGCACCAGATTATAAGCCGCACTTTCATTCGCAGCAGGGATCCGCGTGCAGCTTTCAAAGTTGCCAGTTAGTAACAGAATTGCGGGATCACAGAGTTTACTGACTTGGCCCTGCGCGGGGTGGCTGCCAGGGAGTGGCCCCGACCCCACTTGCCGCTCCCACCAGGAAGCGGGGGAGCGGCGTGCCCGATCGCTGCTGCCGCTGTGCTTCCCAGGGCCGGGCAGCACTGCTGCGCCCCTGTGGCCAGGCAGCGCTGCCGCTGTGCCGCCACTGCCTCACCACCCGGGGCCGGGTGGGCTCTGGCTCAGCTCGGGGCTGCTGAGAGCTTGGACTTCCGGGTTGAGAAATTTCCAAAATTTGTTCATATATTGGCCACTCCTGAGTGTAAGCCGCACTTCTGGTTTGGGAGCATAATTTTAGTCAAAATGGTGTGGCTTATAATCATGAAATGACTGTACTTATTTATTTGTGTGTTTCAATGTATTTATTTGTTTATTTGAAAGAAACTATACGTGTTTGAGGGGAGAAAAGCAGAAAGTGTATATGTATCACTCATGGAGAACTTTTAATTTTTACTGGGATGCAACATAATTTAGCAAAATTATCCTTCCTCAGGCAGTGTTACCCACTGCTAGTATTACCACATCTAGTGCATGCGTATGATATTCTGCACTGAGGTATGTCTCAGCCATACACAGAAAGGACGTGTTTTAATGTATTTATCTGTTTTTTATTTTTAGGGTGCTTTTTTAAAATTTAAGGGTAGGGCATTTTTTTATTTAGGGGCAGTGAATTTAAATTATTCTGAAAATCCTTGCAGGCTGGAAGCTGCTATCATTATCTGAAATTTCCAGCTCAATTATTTGGCTCCGGAACCACTGCATAATTTAAAAGAGAAACCTTTCTGGCCCATTACCTGTTGGTGTGTGATTAAAGTCTCTGTCATTTAACATCTCTGGTCTTGAATCAATTCTGTCTGGGGTATTATTGAGCAGAGAGTGTTTTCATTTCCTCACACGCACCTGCACACTCACTCTTTATAAGGATATCTTGTCTCTTGGGATGAAGGCAGGACCCACGTTTTGCTCTTGCTGAAGTTTTTAGCAATGTAGTGTTAAGGAATCATGGCATTGCTACACATACTTCACACATCCCTTTGTGCCTCTGGACGTGATGGAGGGCTGACAGTGGTGGCCTGTGGCTGTGCTGCCAGGGCTACTGACTATGCTCTGGTGGCCTCTGCTTCCTGGGCTGCTAACAGGTAAGGATGGCTGCTTCCTTGCTTTGAGACAGGACAGCACTTCATCAATAGCTTGGAGAAGGATGGATTTCAATGGGAATGATAGTGAGGGGCTGCACAGGATAGGGATAATTTGCCATGGCAGTGGGGCAAAATCTGTGTGTAGCTGGGGTCTCCTGAATCTCTCTGGGAGAGGTCCATGAGGTGGGCAGCTGGGATCCCAAGAACTTGCTTTGATGCTGATGCAACAAAGACAAGATTATATTTGTGTAGAAACACTTGAGCTTTCTATGACTTCATCTTCTTCATGTGTTTCCTTATCAGCTTCACTGAGCATTCTTTCTTTGGGCCTATAGAATGCTTTCAAAACAGTTCTAGTCCTATGTATGCAATTTTCAACATCTCAAGCTGGCAGCAGTCCAGTTACAATATACAAATTTGATGTGTTTCCATTCTAGTCACTATAGGATGCCTCAAGGTATAGTTGTAGATTGAATATTAAGAAGTGCTTACATTTTTATTGTAGAGTAGTGAGCAAGTTCTGCCAAAAAATATCTGTGGAGTATTTTCTTTTTCAGTGTGAATTTCATATTATTCTTTTTGTTTCAGTTAAACAGTATGTCTTGGAAGTTTTTTCACGGTAGTATGTATACTATGGTTGCAGATATACTTAGGGTACAGAGTCTTCAGGAATGGGACAGACTCACTGGTTTAAGCCATACTGAACACAGTAATTTCACGACCACAAGGCACACCCTTTTCACTAAAATTTTCCCCCGAACCCGGAAGTGCGCCTTATAGTCTGGTGCGCCTTATATAATGGACAAAGTTAGGAAATTTGCAAGCCTGGAAGTGTGAGTTGTGAGCCGCGGGGGGAGCTGGCAGGGCCATGGCTGCCAGGTGGAGGCAGGGCGGAGCCCCAGCAGGCATGTCCCGGCCCCATGGAGGCAGGGAGGAGCCCTGGCAGGCACACGCTGGCCCTGTGGAGGCGGTGCTGATCAATGGCAGGCTTGCCCAGGCCCAGTGGAGGCGGGGAGGAGCCCCAACAGGCACAGCCTGGCCCTGGGGAGGTTGGGAGGAGCCCCGGCAGGCATGCCCCAGCCCCAGGGAGGCTGGGCAGAGCGGTGGCAGGCATGCCCCGGCCCCGCTGGGTACAGGTGGGCCCAGGGGCCCGCAGTGCCTCTCCTGCCAGGTACAGGTGGGCCCAGGGGCCCATGGCTGCCAGGTTGAGGCGGGGCTCCGGCCAGCAACCACACAGGGGGAGCTGGGGGCGGATCCTCGCTGCAAAAAAAAGTGTGCCCTATAGTCCAGTGCACCTTACATGATCTACAAAGTTGTGAATTTCGCCGACTCCTGGGGGGTGTGCCTTATAGTCTGGTGCGCCTTATGGTTGTGAAATTACTGTACTTGAAACTTGATTAACATGGCACTGGTGAAATTCAGCAAATCTGAATTAGGCCTTTACCTCTTTGTTTTCTGGATGATTTTTAGCCAGGTTGTAAGCAATCTTCTTGTATTAATCTAAATTCTCTAATTTATTACTAATTTGTAGTAATCCAGAGGCATTTCTTCAAATTTTTAATATAGTCTCAATTGTTGGCCCTTTCTTTTTTAATTGCATGCTGAATATGTCTTCACAAAAGGCAAAGTATTCATATTCACATGTAATATTGCAAGGTCTGTATTTTCTACTATAGTCAATCTGTGGATGAAGAATGGAATATACTGAATCCTTCCTGGAATTCTTTGGTTTGTGCCTGTTCAGGGTTTGCTATTTTTTTTTATTGCTCACTAACAGAGAAGGTCTCACATGTGAAGTTATCATTTGTATTGTCTTGGCCACAGTGACCATGAAGTGAGTGAATTTAAAATTTCTGTTGTCAGGAGGAAATGTGGCAGCAAAACTTCAACCCTGAACATGGGGAGAGCAGACTTCAGGCTTCTCAGAGAACTAGTTAGTGAGGTCCTGTAGGAAATGCTTTTGGAGGTGCTGGTGTACATCAGTGTTGGTCACTTTTTAAGCACCTCCTCCGAAGGGCCCAGGAGCAACAGTTCCCAAATGTCACCTATCAAGCAGGCAAAGTGGAAGGCTGGCTGAACAAGGATCTTCTTTTAGTGATAAGGCAAAAAAGGAAGGTGTAAGCCCAGTGGAAGCAAGGTCAGGTTACATAGAAAGTATACAGAGATGCTGCTTGTCACTGTAGGGAGAAAATTTGTGTGGCCAAAGCTCAACCGAAGTTGAAGCTGGCAAAGACTGTGGGGGATAAAAAAATGGAGTTTTAAAAAAATACATTAATAGCAAAAGGCAGCACAGAAATGACATTAGCTTATTGCAGAATGAGGAAAGTCAACTCATGATCAGGGACACAGATAAACCAGAATTGTTAAATCCTTTCTTTGCCTCTGTCTTCAACACTGATGATGGGCTCTGGAGTCCCAGTGTCCCGAGATGGAGGACTGTGGGTGTGACAATCATAAACCCTGTGACTCTGAAGTTGTGAGGCATCTGCTGCTCCAGCTGGATCCCTGTGGCACCTATGGGATTCATCTGTGAATACCA
Organism: Turdus rufiventris; assembly: GCA_013186435.1. NCBI lineage: Eukaryota > Metazoa > Chordata > Aves > Passeriformes > Turdidae > Turdus > Turdus rufiventris. The sequence goes on along the minus strand of PYHW01009175.1, from coordinate 63,482 downwards.
AAATACTTGATACTGCCTCCTGTCATTGTGAGATCTTGCTCAGTGATTTTTGAGTGATCTTGGGAATCTGAAGAGTTCCTAGTTGACTGAAATGGGTGAAATGTCCTGATTTTCAAGAAGGATCAAAAGGAGGACCCTGGAAGCTACAGTCTTGTCAGTGTCCCTTCAGTGACTGGTAAAATTATGGAGAAGATTATTCTGGGAATTACTAAAAACACTAAAGTGTAATGCAGTCACTGGTTGTAGCCAGCACAGCTTTGAGAGCAAAGCCTAATCTTCTGTTGAACTTAATTTTATATCATTACAAGGTAACCCACTCAGCTGACCAAGGGAAGTCAGTGAAGTTTTCAATACTATCTCTCACAGGATCCCTCTAGACAAAATGTCCAGCCCAGAGCTGGATAACCTCATCATGGGATGGGAGCAGCTGGCTCATGGGTCAGACACAAAGGGTTACAGTGAATGGGGTGACATCAGACTGGGCACCTGTCACCGCTGGGGTTCCACATGGCTCCATCCTTGGCCCTCTGCTCTTCAACATCTTCATAAATGACCTGGACACAGGACTGGAAGGGATACTGAGCAAGTCTGCAGAGATACAAAACTGGGAGGAGCTGGTGACTCCCTCGAGGGGAGGGAGGTCCTGCAGAGAGACCCTGGCAAATCAGGGGTCTGGGCAATCAACCATATGAAGCTGCACAGGTGATGTAATACCTGCTTCTGTGGAGGAAATTAATGACTTGTATTATGACTTATCCCAGTTTCAGAGCCTGAACTGAATTTGCAATTACCAGTATGTCTTTTTGGTTGCTGCTGCCTCATTCAGCAAGGTATTGTGACTTATCAACTTGAAACCAGTATTTTACCATCTGCCACTAGTTGAGCTCTCTTCCTCTTTCTTCCCAGCTCTCCTTCTCCCTCCATATATACTCATTCTGAGGCTAAGAGGTACTTTCCTAACACACTGAAGACAAATTGCTTATTTTTGTGCAATTTCTCAAAAAAGATGATTTGTAGAGAGATTATAGAAGTTTGTTTCTAGAGGGCTGGATGTAGCACCACTGGAATGGTTCGCAAGGACCAGCGTCCCAAAGCTTCATTCACAGGTTTTGGGTGAAAATCTCATATCCCAATGATGATCTGTAATTATTTCATGAATCACCCTGACTTGGTCACTGAAATATTTAGTCTGTGAATATCACAGTTAGCAAAGAGCTACGTAATTAATTTGAGTCTACTAAAAGTAGACCTTGATTAATTCACTGTCCACAAGGACAGGTATCAGAGAGTAGTTTCTCTATGCTGATTCCAGTGCCAAAAGGCACTGCATGTTCTCCAAGCAATTGGGAACCGAAGCAGCATGTTGCAGCTATTTCCAAAGCCCTGGGAGAGTGGGGGAAGAATTTCCTGCCAGAATGTGAAAGGCATGGCATATCTGGGCCATTGGTGGAGCCTTGAAAAAGTACAAGCTGGCTGTGGACCAGAATTTGCCATTTAAAGTAATTTTATGCCTTGTTTAACAGGTTGGAAACCCATAAGCAGTAGAAACCTGCAAGAAAATAGAATTGTTGATCATCAGCCACTACTTTGAAGACACTGAAGAATTAATTTGGAAAAAATCTCAAAATAAATGTAGGATTTTGTGCATGTAGTAGGTTTACTTACATGTTTGCACTGCTGGGCAGATACTGCTGTCATTTTACAATATATTACAGCACTATAGCCAAAATATAAAATGGCAAGTACTCTTACTGACAGTCGCCTTCACTTTTGTTTATATACTCCTATATATTTTTTACTTCCTTTGTAAAATCTCTTTTTGCTAATTTGTAATGATTCTTACTGACAAATCTTACTCTGAGAAAATGGAAAGAAAGAAAGAGAAGGAGGAGTAAACTAGAGCAAGAAAAGTAAGAAATGAAGGAAAATGTAGAAAGTGATGCTGTAACAGAAACAATTAAAAAAAAAAAAGCACCTGCTTCTAAGGCTTTAAAGAAGCATAACACATGGTAGGTTACAACTTTTTATAGCTTTCTTATTTAACTTCTGTCAATTAATTCTGGATCTTTTCAAAGAGTCATAATAATTTTTTTTAATACTGGACTGTTGAGTCAAAGTTTTCTGTTCCCTTGTTAGATAATATCTGCTCTGTACAACTGAGAATTTTGGCATACTTAAAGTATGAGACAACTGCATTAGTGGCATTTTTTGCATTTAATTATAGAACCATTTAAGTTGAAAAAGGCCTCTAAGATCATGAAGTCCAGCCATAAAGATAACACTGCCAAGTCCACCACTATATCATGTCCCTAAGTGGGATGCCTACATGTCTTTTAAAATACCTCAAAGGCTGGTATTCTCAACCATGTACTTGGGCAGCCTGTTTCATGATGAGGAATTTTTTCTGATATCCAGTCTGAACTAACCTTTTAGTGTTGATTAGTAGAACATGAGTAAAAGTTGCACCTGCAAGCTGTGAAAATGTCTGGCTAAATTCAACTCATATCTTCAGGGCAACTTTCAGAAGTCTGTTTTCCCAGAGTCTACTTGACTCCTCCTCCCTTCTGCAAATGGCACCTCCCTCTGCTGCAGAGGTGATAGAAAGAGCCATTTCCAGCAGGGGGTAGAACTACTGGTGTGCAGATCAAGTCTCTGTATTAGTCAGTTTCTCTCTTTAACAGAAACATAAAATAAAGTACTGCCTATGGGAAACCACGGGCATGACCAGCTGAACTGTGGCGAAGTTGTATGCTAGCAAAAGACAGCATCTGCTGTGTAATTCTTGTCAAAAAACACTATTAATCTCATTGGAGCAGTATTTCACATAAGCCAATTTTCTCCTTTTGCCTAGCTCAATAGGCAGGGTTAATACTGTTTGCTAGGCAAGATATGTTAGTATATATTAAGTACTTAATACAAGATTAAGTGAAAAGCCTTGGTATGGTGATCAAATCTGTGAGAAGATGGTACTGGCAACTATGGAGTTGTAACACAACGTTGCTTAAAAACAATATTCAAGACATTTCAATATGGTAGTGAAACTACAGTACTGAAATTCAGTACTTTACAATTACAGTAATTTCACAATTATAAGCTGCACCTGATTATAAACCTCATGTCCAGGTGTTGGCAAGTGTCTTGGGTTGCAATACAGAGTGTGATAAAAGGTATCTATTCTATCAGCATCTGTTGAGGGTAGGGGCAGTGATCCTTATCTCCGCGGGAGATATTCTGCTAATGGGCCGTCCATTGAAACCAGGCAGGGCATTGTTCTTTATCTTTTCACAACACATCCTTCCTCCAGTGAGTCATTTTCTGGTAAAGGCCCATTGAGTCTCACTGTGTGACTGCTAAAATTACTTCATCCCATTGGAAGTTGCTCCAGCCAGGGGGAAGAGCCCAACATTTCTTACCAAGATAAAAAACAGAGGTTTTGGGACACAAAGGTAGCCCCTTTCTCCACTGGACTCCAGAGAAAAACCAGATTTCTCCACATCACGACTGGACCTTTAGAGGGAAACTGCACCTTCTACAGGAGCCCTGCTTCAATCACATCTGTCACTGCAGGAGGACTGCAACCACCATTTAATCAAACTTCTACCAACACCCTGCCTGACAGGGGTGTCAGGTTGTACTCTGACTTTGTCAGGGTTTCGACTTTGTTTCTTTGTAGTACTGTATTTCTATTTTAATTTCCCTAGTAAAGAACTGTTATTCCTAATTCCCATATCTTTGTCTGGAAGCCCCTTGATTTCAAAATTCTAATAATTTGAAGGGAGGGGGTTTACATTCTCCATTTCAAAGAGAAGCTCCTGCCTTTCTCAGCAG
>PYHW01009175.1:45744-59604 GCA_013186435.1 Turdus rufiventris | reverse complement strand
AGACACCTGTCCTCCAAACTAAACCAGCAACTTTTTGTTCTTTGTCCATATATAAGCCGCACCTGATTATAAGCCTCACTTCCAGGTTCGGACCAAAATTTTAGTCAAAATGGTATGGCTTATAATCGTGAAATTACTGTAAGTACTGTAGCCAGATGCAAAGTAATTTGGATCAAGTGATTTATTTCAAAGTGTGTTAGGGAGAGGAAAATAATTTGAATGTGGAATGTCAGTGTCCTGGTTTTGGCTGGGGTAGAGTTAATTGCTTCTCAGTACAGTGCTGTTTGGGATTCATCAAGAGAATAATGTTGATAATTAATGCTACAATGCTGGGAGGAGCTGTTGACATCCTCAAAAACAGAAAGTCCCTGCAGTGAGACCTCAGCAAACTAGAGATCACCAGTCACCAACTGCATGAAATATCATAAAGATGTGCAGGATTCTGCACCAGGGATGGGGCAACCCTGGATGTGTGGACAGGCTGGGGAATGGGATGCTGGAGAGCAGTGCCATGGAAAGGGACCTGGGGGTCCTGGTCGATGGCAAGGTGAACCTGAGTCAGCAGTGCCCTGGAGCCAGGAGGGCCAACCCTGCCCTGGGGGGCATCAGGCACAGCATCACAGCCGGGCATGGGAGGGGATTGTCCTGCTCTGCTCTGAGCTGGGGCAGCCTCACCTCCAGTGCTGGGGGCTGGTTTGGGCACTGCAATATAAGAAAGACTTTAAACTACTAGAGAATGTCCAAAGGAGAACTATTAAGATGGTGAATGGCCTTGAATGGAAGCTGTGTGAGGAGTGACTGAGGTCACTTGGTCTGCTCATCCTGGAAGAGATTGAGAGGGGAGCTCACTGCAGTCTACAACTTCCTCATGAGGGAAAGAAGAGAGGCAGACACTGTGCTTTTGTGCTTAACTCCGAGTAAAGAATTTCTTTCAAGCATCCAAGCTAAAATGGCATTACCAATTTAAAAACAGTGCCCATTTTGCTGTCACTACATGCCCATGTTAAAAGTCCCTCTCCCTTCTTTTTCTTAGCTCCCTTAAGGGACTGGCAGGCCTCAATTAAGTCTTCCTGAAGTCTTCTCTTCACCAGGGTGAACAACCCCAAATCTCTGTTTGTCTTTGCAGGAGAGGTGCTCCAGCCCTCTGATCATCTTCACTGCCCTTTGGACTCGATCCAACAGGTCTGCATTGTTCCTGTGCTAGGACCCCAGAGCTGGATGCAGGGTTCCAGCTGGGTCTCACAGAGCAGAGCAGAGCAGAGCAGAGCAGAGCAGAGCAGAGCAGAGGGGCAGAATCCCCTCCCTCCCCTGCTGCTCACGCTGCTTCGGATGCAGCCCAGGACACGTTTGGCTTTCTGGGCTGGGAGTGCCCATGACTGGGTCATGTCCAGCCTCTCAGCCACCACAGCCCCCAAGTCCTTCTTGTCAGGATTAGTCTCCATTTGTTCATCCACAGCCTGTGTTGGTACTGGGGTTACCCTGACCCGGGTTCAGAACCTTATACTTGGTCTTTTTAAACCACATGGGATGTCTGTGACCACAGTTCTTGAGCTTGCTCAGGTCCTTCTGGATGGCATCCTGTCCTGTGGGTGTCAGCTGCACCAGTTGGCTTGATGTAGTCTGCACATTTGTTGAGGCTGTGCTCAATCTCACTGTCTGTGTCATTGACATAGACATTAAAGAGCAGCAGTCAGAGCCTGATGGACACCACTCATCGCTGATCTCCAACTGGATGTGGAGGCATTGAGCACAACTCTCTGTCTGTGTCCATACAGTCGATTGTTTATTCACTGAATAGTTCATGTCTCTCCAGTTTGGAGATAGGGATGTCACGTGGGGCCATGTTGAAGGCCTTACAGAACTCTAGGCAGATGGTATGTTGGTCTTCCTGATTGTTGGTGCCGAATCATAGAATGCCACCTTACTGGTCACAATTTACCTTTAGTAAAGCCATAAGGCAGCTTTGGGTCACCTTGTCTTTTATGTGCTTTAGCAAATCTTCAAGGGACATCTGCTCAATGGTCTTCCCAGGCACAGAGATGCTGTTCCTGGGCTGTAGTTCCTGAGATCTTCCTTTTAAAATGGGAGTGGTTTCCCTTCCCCTTCATGGAAACAAAACATGGTAGTTTTTTCGGATGAATTGTGTATAAAGACTTAAGGGACAAAAAAGGTGTGAAGTACCGCCCTATATGTTGATGATTCCTTGATTAATATACCCCATTTTAATTCACAAGTTTAACATTCCTGAACCTACTGCTGTGCACCAGCATCAGCTTACTGCAAGCAATGGTTCAACTTCTGAGCCAGCTGAAATATCTTTCAAGACACATACTGCATCAAAACCACTAATCTACATCAACCAATAACAGGATTAAAAATACGTCAAAACAAAAATTCAAAATGTAATTAAGCTAAAGATATAATTAGGCTCCTCCCCCATGCTCCCACTTATACTCTCAGGAGCTATCACAAATTACTTATATGCAAAAAAGTTGTTTGTATGTATGAAGGCAGGAAATATTTCTCCTTTCCAAACACGTTGTGAAGCCCACATGTATGCAAACCCTAAGGCATAAACAAATCATCTAAGAAGCATGGTCACATCAGAGTTCTCCTGACTCACACATTTAAGTACTGACAGAGGCAAGAGGATGAATGATTGTAGAGCATTCCTCCCACAAACACTAAAAATAGTTTTCAAAATACTGAGTGAAGTCCAGCCAAGAAAAGGAGAAGATCTATTTTAAGACAGAAGAACTTCATTTCTGTCAGGGTGGTTTCAGGAACAATATTAACATGAAGCAGAACAACTTTTAAATTGTGAGGTTCTGTAATTGGTTAGCACAAGATACATCCAAAATATGTAGTAATTTTGATTACAGGAAAAATAATACCATATTAAAGAGTTTCATATGCAGTACCTTCAGCAACTTTTCTTAAATGTCACCACCATAGGATTATAGAAAAACAATTTTCACTCTACCAAATGTTCTTCTTGTATTACATTTCAAGGGCTAGCAATATATGTTGATACTAATACAATAGTTCTCACAATCAACCTCAATTTTGTTTGTTTTTCCTCTTACCCTCTCCCTTTTCCTTTCTAATGGAAGCAATTAGAAGTTAATTTCCCGAAGAACAGCCGTTAGGGGATACACAAGAAAGCTATTAAAAAAAAAAAACTCACCAATTTCACTCATAATCACTCATAATCATATTGGTATTAGCAGATATCACAATAACCTCAATCTCAAAATACTAAATGCTTCAAAGGTCAACAGTCCAATGATGTTCCAGCTGGACAAGGGTAACAAATGCAGATGCACTTCCATATTATATTGTGAACTTCTGAATTATAGTGATCTGATCCTAACATCTGATACTTATTATTTGAAATTTAATATACTGGAATTAGAAGTCCAACTTTAGAATAATTTTGAGTGTCTATAATTAGGAACATGCTAATATAATAAAATGTTATCATTTGGTCTGGATTGTCCTTACTTCTCCTTTCTCTTTTTGCCTCATCCTAGCATCATGCACTACAGAAAAACCCTTTTGAAAGTTGTAAAAATGTGAATTCTTTTTAGAGGCTAATTCTTACTATGGAACATTTTCATAATGGGCTAAGAATAGGCCAAAGTCTTGCTCCTGGTTAGCCTGTGTGGTAGAAACCATGAATCTTCATGGAATTCCTCAAACTGGGATGTCATACTGCAGCTATGAGAACAATGCATGTTCATGGGGAATTTATTGCTTATGCACAATCTGCTTGGCAGCTTGTCATCTGGAAATGCAAGCATAATTGCCCCCAAAAATGAGGACTGTGCCTGCTTGCAGAAGCACCTCCTCAGCAGGAAGGCTTTCACAGTGCCACCAGTGCTGTCAGCACACACACTGAATGCTACTGAACAGCATTCCTGGGTGAATTTCAAATGGCCTGACATCTTCCTGCCTTAGGACAGCTTCTCCTTGTTGGGCTGGACCATCAGACAGAGCAGTAGGTCAATCTAGGTGCCATAGTGTAAATTTTAGTTTAGGAGCCTTCTCACGAGGTTCAGTTGTTAGCATTGCTTTATTAAACAGCTTTCTTTGATGCCAACAGACGTGCCTCTGTCTGGAAGAAATTTTCAGATTTAAGACTGTGTCTGCTCCTTCTCCCTACACATATGCCCACCTACACACACACACACACACACACACACACACACACACACACTCTCACGCACACACACACACACACACTCGCTCTCTCTGAATCTCCCCTCCCTCTTTGGTATGTATTAAATACAACAAAACAATCAAAGAAAATGGAGAGTAGTTTGAAATGTGAGACTAACAGTGTCACAGACATTTGACATACATTTGAAATACTTAGAATTATAAAGAAGAAAAACATTATGACTATAAGGCTTCGTACCTACTTGGTGTCAGCATTTTTATACCCAGCATCTCTGGACTTTGAGATTTTGAGTCCAGAAACCAGTTTGGAACACCTACAATCCATGAAGATTTTTATATGATCCTGGAATTTTAGGTTGACAATTATTCTTAAAAATGTCTGCTAGCCATTGCATTTTGCAATATAAGATTTCTTATTTTCAGTTCTGCTTTCTTTTCCTCCTCACATTATTTCCTCTGCCTGTTCTTGCAGAATTAATGGGACTAAAGCAAATGTCCATTCCAACTGGAAATTTATAATCACAGCTTTTAAATGACATGCTGTGTTAATCTTCAGTCACTCTAGATTCAGATACTAATATCAGCTAGAAGTATATTGAAATTACAAAGGCAAGAGCATGAAGCAGTAGTCACACTGACCAATTTTGAAATAAGAGCAGTTTCCAGTGGGTTTTAAGTGATTTTCTGATATTTTGATTATTGAACTCTTCTCCCAGATCTTCTCAGGAGCAGTGGAAGTCATAGTGAAATGTCATTTCTCAGAAAACATGCAATAGCCACTTGAGAACATTATAATTTAGCAGCAATGTTTCCTGATTTTCCAGTTAAGAGGAAGGTGTAATGGGAAAATACTGGAGCTAAGAAGGAAGATGATGAATTTGGTTTTTGCTAACATCTCCTGTTAGCAGCTGCCCTTTTTCTTTCTCTTAGAAGCTAATGCTACACCAGCAGTAGCAGCAAGGGATTCAACATTTGGCGTATATTAAAGCAGCACAGTGCAGTGCTAAGTAAAGAAACACCAGCAGCTTGGGGTGGGACTCTTCTGGCAGAAACCAAATGATTGCTTGGATGAAATTCAAGTTTCTGTTACTGGCTTAAAATTGGCTATACTGCTCATCTATCTAAGAAAATTCAAATACTAGCAAATACTGAGCTAAACAAGGCACCATTTTCTTAATATAAACATTTGAAGTGTGAGGTGTAGTTTGCAAGCAGAAAAGCTTAATGCACTTTATCACTTCATCACTTTGTATCACTTCATGCTTTTTTCATTTTAAATAATTTTAATTTTTATAACATTTCTGTAACTTTATATCACTAGCTTAACTGACTGTCATCATATAAGCCCAGATGGCAACTAAGCATCAGGCACACACTTGTTCACACCCCACTGCACCTGCACCCTGGTGGAATGGGAAGGAGAGTGAAAAGGAAAACTTGTAGGTTGAGATTAGAAGAGTTAAGCAACTGAAACAAAGTCAAATATATAGAATTAATAATTGTTTTTTAAAGAAAAGCATAGAACTCAAGGAAAAATAAGTGATGTATAATACAATGGCTCACCTCTCACTGACAGATGTGAGACACCATTGTTAAGCACTTATCAGACCCCTTTCCAGGTAACTCCCCTACTTTATGTATTGTGCAAGATGTTCTGTGTTGTGGTATATTTCTTTGGCTGGCCTGTGTATGTCACTTCTTCTGGCTATGTTCCCTCCCAGTTTTTTGTTTACCACCTGATTGGAAAAGCATGAGAGACTGAATAAGTGCTCGATTTAGGATTATGATTGCCCAGACAAGCTGTGGATGCCCCATCCCTGAAAGTGTTAAAGGTCCTGAGCAGCCTGATATAGTGAATGGCATCCCAACCCATGGGGTGATCTTTAAGAGTCCCTTTCAACCCAAACCATTCTGTGAGTCTTTGATTCTATCTATTGTGCATTTTTGATCTTGCAGTTTCCTTCCTGTAGAAGTCTGTAATTGCTGTCCTTCTGTAGAATGTGTAGGCACTGTTTTAGGAGGATCAGCCTTTTAATAGGTAGTTACTGATGTGATCCACTGCAGAACTGCTGACTGAGAGAGATTACTGCTAACACTGTGTATTTTACTCCCATGTGCTCTTCTGTCTTTTCCACTTGGGCGTGATATACTTTCAACTGTATTCAGAATTTAGTGTTAGAGGCAGAAAAATAAGTATGAAGGAACTAACAACTTTGGGTCTATAGCTAAAGAAGTTACCTGAGAGACACTTCTAATACATATTTAAGCATACCAATGCCCTTCTTAAAATTTAGTTATTTGTAGGTGAATATCTTTGCTCCTCCAGTTCTGTATGAAAGCATAAATTGTGTGCACTTTCTCAAGCAGTTGACCTAAAGAAAAACAGTCAAGCAACAAAATCCAAAGCTTTCCCTTCAGAAATTTATGCTTACTGATGTGGAACTGCACACCCGGATTCTACCCCATGCTTCACATTGATCCCCTCTGGGGTAATTTACAAGTGTGTACTTTTGAAAAATGTACAGTAATCCTACTTTTGAAAGTCATCTTTAAATTCCATACTAGTATTCCTTTTAAAAAGACAATTTATATGGAGTGAAAGAAGCTGAGTATTTTAAAACATGTAAACAGTTCTCTGAGTTCTGATGTCACAGTTATGTCAGTGAACTTATCCTTGTTAGGCACCAATATTTGTTACTGAAAGTTTATGTAAGTAAATTTTAGGAATGCAGTTTGCCTCTTTATAGATGTTTGCTTTGTTCTGGGGTCCCATGTTACGTTTTTAAAAATATTTGGTTATAGTAATTATTATCTAAAACAGAATTGTTTATCTCCATGAATTGAATGGCATCACTGTAGTACAAGGTCACACTTGTTAATTTCTCATACTTACACTTAAAAACTGGTATGCAAGTGGGAAACTGAATGAGTGGTGGGAGGATTTTCTTGCTTCTCCCCAACACAGTTTGGGAGAGTTTGTATGAGAGCAATGTATGAGATCAATGGGACACACGCCTCTATCATCCTTAAAGAACAGTGGGTTTCTGTTTATACCTGTTTAATTCAACCTCTTTGGTATTTTTTGCAGGGATTAGACTCCTGGTTCATGCATGTTTCTGAAGAAAAATTACTTACAGATGAATAATAGTCATTGGCTGATGCCACATGGTATTTCTCCTAGGAGACTGATGTTGAAACATGCAGGATTGTCATGTGGGGACACAAAATGGCATTTTGGCAAAATGTTAGTCTATTGAGGCTTGTTTTAAATAGTGTTAACAACTTGGTGGCACTGAGCTGGTCAGGTCCAAAACTGGTATGCAGAAGGATGAGACAGAAGAAGCGAACAGCAAATATAAGCCTACACTGCCAAGCAAGGTACATGTGTCTGTTGGCATCCTCTTGGAAATGTTTGAGTAGCTCCTTGGGAGCTGGTTTGTAGTGGAGACAGAAGAGGTGAAGGAAGGATTTATGTGTAGAGAGAGTCTCTCTGAAAATTCACTGATATTGTTTAGGAAAGCCCCTCATAAAATAAAATACCCAAATTTAAAAGTACTGTGGCTGTAGTTTTCAAAACTGGAGACTCATAGATTCTCAGGATATATATTTATGTGGGCAAAATATTGAACTTGTCTTTGCCAGGAGCCATTGAAATTCTCAGTCTCCCAAACTCCCAAACTCTGTTTCTCCAACTGTCTCAAAATGCCTTAGATTCCTGGCTGAAATAGGAAGCATTGTACTAATTACCATCACAAATATGATCCAAGAGAATTGTGTCTATTAATATTTATCAGAAGTGTTACGTGACAAAGATGGGGTCATGTATTAGGCTCTAAAATGAAGGACTGTAGAATTTTTTCATACAGATTGCTTTTGCCTTGGATACTCATGTTTCAGCCTGCTGAAGCTGGAGGTAAATGCTGAGCACTTCATCTCTGAGGAAAACACTTTTATAGAAGTTTAAGGGATGAACATTCAATGGTGTATATAAAGACTCTTTCCACTCTTTCCTCTTTGCACATTCAATTTTTTAGTAGTTGTCAATTCATTTTAAATCTCCATGAATTAAATAATAATTTTAAAAAAGAAGTGAGCCTCTTTTTCACCTTTTAAAAATTAGTATTTATGTTTTTTATTAGAAACAGTTTCTATCAGCAGCAATGACTTCACCTCCTTATTTTGTAAATCTGTAAGCTGTAGGACAATGTAGATCAATTGGTATCTAGTGCACAACCTCTAAGTAGGAAGATTACAAATAGCTTTATTGTTTTTTTTTCTTTTTTTGTTGCAGGTAATGCGAAACAATCTCTCTGTACAGACAAGCTTAGAATGGTGAATACACAAATAAATAGGATAAAGGAACATGAAAAGGGAGAAATACTTCTGCCCAGAAAAATATCTGAGTTTCTCTGATGAATCATAAAGGTGTTTAATTATTTTTTTCTTTCTTGTTCATTTTATCACCCTGAGGGAGCATAAACTGAGAACTCCCCCCATTTACTTTCTGTTGCTTTAGGCTTTCTAGAACCCCCAGTAAGGCATTTTCTTTTTTATGTTCACTTGCAATATGTATTCAATACAACGTCTTAAAATTTTGAGAAGTATCTGATTTTGCTTCTATATTTTAAAATCATCTTCAGCCCTTACTTACACAATTTTCATTTTTAACTTCCCCTCAATTCTGATGTGATCTTTAAAAATGCTTGGAACTGTCAGTACCTAGGAGAGGAACAAGTATTTCTGTTCTGCACTTGTAAATACATATTGTAATTAGATTTCCCTGTGTTTTTGTAAGTATAAGCACTGTCAAGTCATCACTGGTCAGTGCCAGTGTACAGTAATAATGGAGCATGAAAATGTGGAAAGAGGCCATGCTGGCAGCAATGCTGTCCATAACAAATTTTGCCTAAAAGAGCAGAGAAGAAAATCTTATTGTTGCAGGTTAGTGAAATTGGGAAGAATGTGCTTGATTTTAGTAGATGGTCTCAATTCTTTTACCTGTTCATGATGGTCGCTTCTGCTATAAACAGAGATCCTTAATGTAGATCATCACCACAACATGATGGATTCGTAGAATATTTTTGATTGGAAGGGACCTTTAAATGCTGTGTGATCCAACCTCCCTGCAATGAGCAGGCACAGGTAATGAGCAGAGAAAAGCATGATCCAAGTAGAATTCTAATATCTAGACCACTTGTGTGGCTTTGCATTTACTGCTTATTTTATTTTGACTTGTTCATGTTTTCAGTTTTCTGGCATTTTTTTAGAGGTTTCTTTGGCTGGTTTTGTTTGCCAGTTTGTTGTTTTCTGTGTGTGTGTTTTATTCGTTTTTTTAAAGGTATTTACAAGCATCCAATCTCCAGTGCAGAGGAGAATTGAGGAAGTTTTAAGATTATCACAGTGAATTTTCTGTTCCTCTTATTTTATTTAAATGGCTTTATTTTTTTACTTTAAGCAATTATTGTTCAATAAATATTCAGTGATGGATTAGCTAAATTCATCAAATGCTAAATACAAAGAGCTTTCTTACATTTGAAATATTTTAATAAAAAAATTGATATCAAATTCCTGTAGGTTGAGTTTTTAGAATGTGCACTTTCTTATTTGAAGTGTCTTTGGTGTTAGGTGTCTTTGGTATTAGTTGTGCTAAAATATGAAGAGGAACTGAAATTTCCTGGAAATTAAAATCAAAGAGTCGAAGAGTGTAAGGGTTGTGCAAAATAGAGGTTTGTTGTGTTATTCAGTTTCCTAAAGAATTTCAAAGAAAATTTCAAGCCCTGATACTTTTAAAATATTTAAGATTTATGCAATTTATTGGTCAACTTACTTTTGAACTAACAAACATAAAAGGAGCAGTAATTAATTAGCTTTTTCATCTCTAGAAAACTTTAAAATTAAACTTAATAATAATGAAATTAATACACAGACATCTTTGGTGTACAAGAAAGCAGAGTGAACAAATGAGGCTTAATCATTCTGTTTCATTGCATAATTTACTCAATCCTTTTGCCTTGAAGATGTCGTTCCTCTTGTTCTACTGGTTCCAGTTCATACTATTGCTGAACAGTGCTCTGATGTAATTTCCCATGGCTGCACAGTTGATACTGAGAACAAACCTACTTTTACTGGCTTTCCTTTGGGAATATAGTAAACTTTTCAAAGGCTCCTGCTGCAAGTAGGTTAAAGGGATACAGCAATCTGGAGTCAGTAGCTGTTTTATCCTTGGTAGGTCCATGTGTATCTTGGAATGCTACACATCCATGTGTACCCTGAGTAAATGAACCTTCACACTTGTCCTAGCTGCTGGTTAAGTGCTGGCAAAAAGCTTTATGCCTTTGCTCTGCCTCTTTCAAGTGTACTTTCACTGAATGTTGTGACTCCTGACATTTTTTCTGGTTTTTACTGCCCTAGTGAACAGTGTAATCCAGGCACACATCTTGCCTTTGCAAATCTGTCTGTCTTATGCTTTCTTCTGAGAATGTGTGATGTATATGTGTGGCATTTACCATGACATGTGCATGTGTTTCAGACCTTTGGAGGACTGTGTGATGGGCAGTGCAATGTTTAACACACTGAAACTGAAAAAGATTAAGTAGAGATTAACAAAAATATATAAGCACATGCAAAGGGAAACACAGGAAAGGGTGACCCTGGCTTACTCATGCTATATATACATTGAAATTTATTGAGTCCAAGACAAGAGAATTTGTACACTGATTTCTATATTTGACCCTCAGATTTGTGTATGATTTTGGGCTCCACAGATTAGCAGGAAGAGCCTTTTTGTGATGTGTGAATAGCAGCTTGCATTGTAGGCTGAGATGCTAGCCTGAGACTGCAAAATGCTGTGTAGTGCATACTTCTTTTCCTTTTTTCCTCCTCCTAGCTGTTAACTCATTCAGACTCCATCAAATATGAAGTTACTTCAGCAACTGACTCTCATAGAATTAGCTGTGACTTTTTTTTTTTTAAAGACCAGTGAGACTTTCAGAGATTTCTATCAGGAGGGATCCCCTAAAATCATCTTTTCAGATGTTTTTTTAAATCTGAATGTGTGTTTAGCTGCACTACTTACTGATTTAGAAGGGTTTAATGAACTTCTTCATCAACATTCTTCTCATACATGCATTTTTGAAAACCATGAAAAATTTGTCATGGTAACTTCAATGTCTGTATAGCTAGCCCAGAGCTGGTGTTACTGAGGCAATAGTAGTCTGTTGTTTTATGCTGATTCTGCTATCACTCTCACTCTTACATGCTTTAGGCATGGCTACCCTGAAGCGAGTTAGAATTTAATGTTTGAATGTTATTTTTGCATTCCACCATGTCACCAGTAAAGCTGGTGTAGAACCAACCACAATAAACTCTACCAAGGCAAAGCTGAGTCAGTTGCTGGATGCATCTCATAGTAATCTTTTCCTCCTCTGTTTTCTCTGGTGATTCTGTTTTCCCTTACCCTGTAAACTAGTGTCTCACCACTGGAATCATCTGCCCATCCTGGGTTGTAACAAAAAATACTGTCAGGGATGTAAAATGTTGTCCGTATTTCCTTTATGTGATCTTTAGGACCAATTAGATTGTGACTGATACCCAGAACAAGACCTTTAATTACCTGTGAGCTTCTCTGAGAAGCCAGTACAGGCAAGAAAGTTTCCAGTTTGCCTTTCTATTTGCCCTGTGATGCTTTTGGCAGGTACTAGAGCAGGGCTTTTATTAACTTAGGATGTATCTAGGAAAGAACTAGTGTATTTCCCTGGTCATGTTTCTGAAGACAGACATGCTCTGGCATTCACTGATGCTGCTCTTTACCTTTTCATTCTGAGTAAATAAATCCAGTCTTAAAAAGAAAATATGTACCTTTATTACTTAGATCAATGTAGTAGCAACTGTGATGCTGCTATTACCAGACAATTTTCCTCCTATATCCTTAATGCAGCTTCTTTCCGGAGCATTTATGTTATACCAATGTTTTTTTACATTGCCAGGAAACAGTCATCCTATTAAGATGAAAAGCTAATACGAATTTGCCCTCTGCAGAGGGGCTAATTGTTCTGGCTAGTCTGGAGCAAGACTGTCTTCCTGACTGAAATACTGTTATTAAGTGCATGGAATGGATGCATGATTAGATTATCAAACTAAATAATGCAGATGGTTTTCTTGCTGTAGTTTGGGTGTTCAGTGCTAGAAGAATACAATAAAATGGGGTTTGAAAGTACCTTATTTCTCACTGTAGCAAAATAGGCATCAAAATATGAGCAGCTATTTTTCACATGATAGGAAAACAAGTGGTAAGGCAGAAAATTGTCAAAACATAATTCATTAAATCGAGGCAATTTGTCATTAAACCTTGGATTACCAACCACAAAAATCTATTAAATGGAAAAGATTGTCAGATGCTTGTCATAGGTTATCAGCATAAAGACTATTTATACATTTGGTGTAGAATAGAGGCAGCAGATATTCTTGTCTTGCAGCTGCAGTTAAACGCAATGTTGATCTTCACAACAAAACAAACATTTTTTTGCAGTTTATGTTTTATTGTCTGTATTCATTAAGCCATTCCAGTAGAATGTGTTCTGCTGCTATGTAGATCAGATATAACTCTGTAATAAAGGGATTAACTTATCAATTTAAAATTGGAAACCTGTGACTTAAATGACCTTTAGATGTTTGCTTTTCTATGGTGTAGGCAGAAGAGTAATGCACTAGGAAAGCTGAAACTTTGTCTTTGACATGGATTATTATCTCTGTGCTCAGGAGAAAAGTTGAGTTGAATTCTCATTTATGTAGTTCTGGACACAATGCTGTTGAAGTCTAATAGTTTATTGGTAACTGTTTTGATTGCACTATTTCATTTAGCACATTTGCTATTCTTTTCCAACCATATACAAATCAGTCTCCAAATGGGAAAATTGTCTTTTAAAAAAAGAAGACTGTATTTATACAACATGTCTGCTTCTTTTCTCACTTCCTGGTGTTTTGAGGGGATGTGTGCACTTCCTTTGGCTTGGGGCTCATGTTTTCCATGTAAAATTTTGTCCTCAAGTTCAACCAGCGTTTCTTGCCCAGATTTATGGCAAATGATTCCTTCAGCAGTAGATCAATTTCACAACAATTTTAGTGCAATAATGGGATGCGTCGTTGTCACCCCCTGGTATTATCCATAACAGAGTGAGGTGTGGAACAAGAGAAGGGTATGACAGCTCTGACAAGATTGTGCAGTTGAGAGGTTGAGAAGATCTGCTCCTGTTGTACAACATGTTTTGAAATATTATAATTTTTCTTTTGGGGATTTGAGAAAGAAGCTGAAAAAATATGCTAATTTCTGTCTTAGTCTCTCAGAGTTTTTTTGTTTATGACCTTCTTTTTTTTTCCTTTTTTTTTCTTTTCTTTTTTTTTTGTATGCACAATGTAGTTAACCAATAATAATTGTGCAGTAGAAGAATCTCAATGTTTCAGCTTTCT
Organism: Turdus rufiventris; assembly: GCA_013186435.1. Lineage (NCBI taxonomy): Eukaryota > Metazoa > Chordata > Aves > Passeriformes > Turdidae > Turdus > Turdus rufiventris. Next base: position 45,957 of record PYHW01009175.1, on the reverse strand, counting down.
GGCAATTTCAAAGATCTCTGGCAGAACCTATACAGTAATTTCACGATTATAAACCACACGGATTATAAACTGCACTTCCAGGTGTTGGCAACTTTTTGTTCTTTTGTCCATATATAAACCGTACCTTACAATACAGAGTGTGATCAAAGGTATCTATTCTATCACCATCTGTTGAGGGTGGGGGCAGTGATCCTTATCTCCACGGCAGATATT
>PYHW01009175.1:28943-45375 GCA_013186435.1 Turdus rufiventris | reverse complement strand
AGACACCTGTCCTCCAAACTAAACCAGCAACTTTTTGTTCTTTGTCCATATATAAGCCGCACCTGATTATAAGCCTCACTTCCAGGTTTGGACCAAAATTTTAGTCAAAATGGTGCGGCTTATAATTGTGAAATTACTGTAATTCTAAGTGGCAGATGAGGGAGGGTGAAGTCAGCTGGGGAATGTTCTAATAAAAACAGAGAGAGTTTGAAATGGCCACAAGGAGTCTGAAGTGGATGGAACTGCCACCTGCTGTAAGCAGGATCTGTTTTCTGTGTTTACATAGCTGAGATTGTTTTGAGAACCTTGATAAATATAAAATTCAATTTAAGCATTCATTGTGCAGCTCTGAGGATTTCCCTTGATTCTGCCAGGAGGGAGGAGCCATACCTGTCTTTCTTCCTGATACAGGCTAACATCTACAATTTGAGCCACAGTGAGACAGGAATCATGTCAGTCAGAGCCAGGGCCGGTTTCCTGTGTTTTTATGGGAGGAAATGCACAATTCCATCCAAGGGCAACCTGCCCACTTGCCTTCAGTTTCATTAGTCTGTCATGAACTGACTGGGCGTTTCCGGTGCCAATATAAAAAGGATAAAAGGTATATCCAATCCCCTTTACTCTTTCCTTGGTGCTAGCTCAGCATCAGCTCTTCAAGGGCAGAGGAGACTTTATGAATTTTCAAATGCTTTTTTTGTTCCTTTCATACTTTTTTGTGGAAAGGATACCAATAATCTCTGCAGCTGCTCAGTATTTGAGGAGCTTTTGGGATTGTGAAATTTTGCATGATTTTGAAGGGTGATGTTGAAGAACAAGGTAGATGTTTGACATAGATTTTTGTGCATATATATTTTAAGACTACATTTGGTTGATCTGTAAAAAAAATTCACCCAATATAATGCTTCAAGTTGACTGGTCATAACTGTTTTAGGAACTCAATGAAGCAGGGATGAAACTGTACCTTAAAACTTTTTGAGGAAAACTGTGCTTAAAACTTTGGAATGTGCTCTGGCTTGTGATAAAATGAATATTATTAAATATGACAACATATATATATCTTTTAAAATAATAGTTTTTGAATGCTGTCAAATAGATCACAGCCCTTCATTAAATTCATTTGATGAAAAGAGATAGTGCTAGATAGGTAGCTCCCTTTTTATGTATTTTTTTTATTTTAGTAACAATGTTTTTGGGAAATTATGGTGCTCTGTGGTGCTGTGTTGCCAGTACAACTGAAGCACATTTTTTTCCAAGTTTGTTTTGTAAAGCTCATAATGCAGTAGAATTCACCAGCATCAGAATGCATTTTTTCAACCTCTTTTTTAAAAAAGCTTTAAATCAAGATTGTCTGCCTTGTCTGAAAACATGCTGTAGGAAAAAAGTGCAAGTATTTCATTTTACAAAAGATAAGGCTGGCAAGTATGAGACTTCAATTGAATAAAATGGTATGTTCCAAATTATTCAGATAGCCAAATAATCTAATGGCCTTCTCTAATGGTAGAATCCCTTAGTCCTTTTTCTTGATGTGTCTTTTGTATTTATATATGAAGTGTGTACATGTATGTACATGTATGGACAAACATGCACAAAAAATACGGGATGTGTATGTGTGAGTTGTAGCAAAGACACAGTATAAGCTAAAAAAAGAAATACCTTTAATCAGCTAAATGCATGATGAGGATCAGCATTTTTAATCTATTGACCATTGCTATGAGAGATTCTTTATTAAATGTTTCAAGATTAACATCTTCAGCCATGTATGAGTATGCACTGCAGAGGTTCAACAGGGTCAGCGTTTAAATAGGTAGTAATGTCTGGAATTACTGAAACAGCTTTCGGTCATCCTGTGAAACAGTGTCCTTTGGTAGGTTGGTGCTTCCTGATAGCTGTGCACTGTTGTCCACTTGTGCTTCTCTCCTGCCGTGCTTATAACCCAAGGCACAGATTCAATGCTCAGAGCATGCATGCTGATACTCATTAATATTTGTGCTTCTGTTTGCTGTTGAGAGAAGGTGACAAAGACAAAGCTTCAGATGAAGGGCTGCTGGGTTCCTTGATGTGTGATACCTGCCTGCATGGACTAAGGCTGGAAGCCCACTGTTGCGTGGGGAATGGGAAGATGGGCAGAACTGGGAGGGTTAGAGGAGACTGGGTGGTGAGACTGGACACAAAGCAAAGTGTCGTTCCTACATTAAACTAAAGTTTAAATGCCTTGTAATAAATAGAATCTTTACTATTTTCTTGAAAAATATATCCTGGTTTACTGGGTCATGTGTCTCTGATATGGTTTTGCTTAATTCTGGTGCAGTCTCTTTTGAGTTTCCAGTGCAGTCCATTCTGCAAGGCTCTTCAGAGAACATGTGAAAATGGGTGGGTTTGGGTTAATGGCAGCAGTGCACTTGGTGGCAAAGTCTTCAGAGAATCATGGAATCATAGAATATTCTAAGTTGGAAGGCATTCACAAGGATCATCAAGTCCAGCTATTAGGAGAATGGCTCGTAAGAGGATGAACCCACAACCTTGCCATTACCACACTCTAACCAGCTGAGCTGCTCTCAGTGTCTTCTCCTGCTCTCTGCTTTCCTTCTGCCTTCTGCATTCCTTGTACTTAGGGCACATTGCTAAGGATGATTGCGGCATCCCACAAGGAAGGGTGCAAGGCCATTTAAATGTCTGATGCTCTCTCACCAATTTCCATGCTGGCTTGTCTCTTGCTTTATTTTCCAAAAGTTTTTTCTGCATTGATGTGTCAGACAGAAAGAGAAATCCAAAAAGATATCTCGTGCTGCAAGACAAGAGACCTTTTCTTCTTTGGTGTCATCTGCTCATTTATGTAACTTATCCAGTTTTGAAAAAGAGGTTTATTATAAAATAATTTCATCCTGAGGTTTTGCAGTCAGTTTTGGCAGATCAGGTACAAAACTGTCAGAGCTTTGCTTCTTAGAATCTGCTTGCCAGCTTTGCACTGCTTCTTGCTCTTTCTTAAGACACTTTTAAAGATTTTTAATTTTTTTTTCACATAGGCCTGTAGTACCCATAGATGATCTAGGTAAGGAGAAATGTAGCCTTAGTTTGCTCCCAAATAAAAAGAAGTTCAGTGGAGTTCAGAGTACAATAAAAAATCTTACTTTGCTTCTTCTTTTGCAATAATATTCTAAGCCATTCACTCCTTTTTCAAGTGGCTTAGTTGTCTTCCTGATATTTGCTATTGCTCTGCTTCAATTCTAAATGTGACAGGAATTTAAAGAGAGGTGTTTCTAATGTAACAATGACCTAGGAACCAGCTGTGCTATTTATGAAAGTTAATGTATGTTATAATTTTTGTCAGATCTCCTTCCACTCCATAATCACATGTGTGAGAACAGGAGTTTAAAACCATAATTATGGTTTCTTACGCTTAAAAACCTGTTAACAAGGTACATTCTCTGAAAAAATTTACTTAGGAGAACTGTGCTCATTTGTGTACAGGAAGTAGCTTTTTTTTTTTAAATCTGCCACAAAATATAGTATAATGAATACAGGTGATCCTGTTAAGCACCATCTTCTGTATTTTTCTTGTTTTAATGGTTTTTGTGTTCAATTGTAACTGTGGTTAAGGGAAATTGATCAGAGTGCATAAACATCCTCTGCATTTTTCAATGCTTTCCCCAAATGCCAGCCACCGTGGAGCATATCAGAAAACTTCCACTATATAAACGCATAATCTGCAGTCTTTTTATTCCCCCCTTCTTTTTTTCATTGTTTCAGCCAAGAGCTAAAATTTTATAAATTTCAAAGATAGCAGATTTTGCCCTGGACGGGAAAGAATAGACAGACTAATATTTCTTTCAGGTCAGGAAAAGTGAGTTACATACATTTTGTATATAATTCAGGGATTTGCTTTCCATTTACTAGTTGGAAGGAAACATTTGCAGCATCCTAGGATTTATTTTGGGAGAAACCATCTTAAAAGGGATACAGGAGTAACTACCGCTGAGAAGAAAAAAGTATGATGAGTTCCCAACTTATTCAAAAAGGATACATTTTAATACTGTGTCAGTATGTTCCCCAACTGAAAAATGTGAAAAAGACACCAATTACTGAAACAGTAAAAAGTGAGGTCAGCTTGCCTTTGATGTCTGCGGAATGTGTGGGAACAGGAAGTCTGAGCATATGTTGGGAAGATGAAGATGAATCTGACACCATAAGGGGAAAAGTGAAGTCTCTTAAAGGTGAAACATTTATGGGGTCTGTAAAATCTATTGCTTTGTTATCTTCTCTTTTGTAGCTGTGTTTAATGGAATAAGTCTGTAGAGCCCCCTATTTGAATTTCTGTAGTGTGTTGGGTTTTTTGTGGAGATAGTTCAAAGAAATTTTGAAAGACTTGTTTTAAACCTATATTCTTATAAATTGTTCTTTAAAGAGTGGAAGAAAAAAAGACCATGGTTGTAATTTTGTGAGATTTGTGAGATGATGATTACAAATGCAAGGGTACTTCTGGTTATGCTATGAAATTGAGGTTTTATTTTAGGTAGTGCTACTGAGGCAGTTTGTATGTCTTTCAAGGACTGAATGACCTCCAGAATGTGAGAAAGAAAGGAAAAAAAAAATCAATCCACCTTTCCCTACTACAAAAAAAAATTGTGAGCTGGGAACTTTTTCTTTGGCAGGGAGACAGAAACTTGTATGACACAGAGAATGAGTTCCTCCCCTGATACCTGGCTTTTATTGAATACCATTGGGGTGCATTGTTGTAGCCACCATGTCCAAGGAATTCTTCTGGAGGACTTCTTTCTCCAGTGTTTTCAACCTACCATTAATTTGCTTTTCTGAGGATTGAATGGCAAATCTTATAAATTTAATGTTTATTCAAAACAAACATTTAACAACTGGAATTGTTAAAAGGAGGAGGGAAGAGTACTGATGAAAGATTCTTTACTGTGTAATTATTTCTGACAGGAAAATATATTTAACCACATGTGTCTATAAAGCACTAGTTGAGCAGCTTGGAAATAGTTTCTCCTGGTAAAATTATTCCTGCAGTCTGTTGAAAGAAAGTACAGGCATAAAAGCACTTTGCTGAGTGGGAAATAAGCCAACATGATTCTTGAAGTTACAAAATTTCTTCAGTCAGAGCACATGGGAAAAGTGATTAAGCATATTGAAATATTACCAAAGATGGATAGAAAGGAGTTACTTACCTGAGGCAGGTAAGCAAGATGACTAGTTAAAAAAAAAAAGTGTGTTGGTGGATAGATTTTAAATAAGTAGAAGGTGGGATATCTTTGTGTTTATTCTCACCCTCTTCCATAAAAATTTTTGTGGAGATGCACAGTAGGTATTATGAAAAGTGTCCTATGAGGCATATGTTTATGTCTGTCTGACAGTTCAACTGCATAGCATGGTAAGGATTCCTCAGTTAACTGAAAGTTTTTATCTATGCCCTTATCACATCAGATTACTGTGTGAGTTGCACTTTCAGCTGGTTCATTGGGAGCTGGTGACTTCATCACCATTGTCTGTCAGGAGACATTATTTGTGCAGCACTTATTGTGATTGGGTGTGCTCCAGAGAAGATATTGCCAGATCAATGACTACACAACTGGGTTTGTGATTCTGAAATAATCCACATAGTAATGGATCAAATTTCTGCAATACCTAGTTGTATATTCTGTTCATTATGTAAGTTGTTAGACATTCACATCACTATAATAGCCTTTCAAATGGACATTACTTCATGTTCCATGTTCTTACTTTTCTTCCTTCATTCCTCCCACCACTGCATGCACATCCCATGTCATGCTTGTAGGCATTCACTATGTGTTTCCTCATGTGAGGTGACAAACATGTAGGGATAACCCCAAACTGTGAGGGGTGTGAGGGGACCAGCTGAGGTGCCACTCTCAGTGCTTGCAGGTGTTCCCCAGCTTTACTCATAGCTTCTTTCAAGCTGTCCTTCTCTCCTCTTGGTGTGGAAGCAAAGGTGTGTCTGTTCCTGTGTGACCCTTACCATGGCTGGGGTTTAATTTGTTCAGCTGAGCCCTGAAATGTGCTCTTGAAGGGGCAGACTTGCAACAACCCCAGCTGGCTGTGGGCAGCGTAAGTTAGCTATATCATACCATGCTGAATGTCTCTTTTGCCTGTGCTCAAGGAAATGTCTTGTTTGGCTAGAAGAATTTTTGGTTGCTTTTCTTTTTTAAAAACACTTCTTATAAAGTAATGGCAGACTGCTACGCATCTGTTGGAAAAGGCGTATTTAAAGAATGGTACTTGGGTTTATACTTGAATATGTACTGATTTTTCTGTGTCTTTTGAAACTGCTGAGAAGATTCAGGCCAAGGGAGGGTTGTGGACCATCACCTGTACTGGGACATACTAGGTATTTTTACTAAAATCCTGGTTTGGCTTTTGTGTTGCTTTGTAGGTGGGGACTGAGAACTCATTCTTGAAACCTCTAATCCACTTTCCTAGATGTGGTTTGATGTTAAGAATGAGAGAAAGCAGAGTCAGGTTTGCTGAACAATACTGGGCATTGAGTAAAATGATAGATTTGTTGACAGAAGGTCTCAATTCCTTTTAAGAAATCAGTAGTGCCTCAGATGGCATCACAAACGCTGCGCTAATGGGAAGAAGAGAGCAGTTAATGCTGCAAGCCTCCTGTGAGGCTGACGATTGAGAGACACAAAACCTAAATGACTAAGCGTTGCTGATGTGCACAGCAGAAAATGAGCATGAGACCTGTAAGTGAATTTTGCATTTGTGGTTTTCTCAGTGCTTGCCGGCCCGACTGGAGGAGAATTTTGAGAGATGCAGTATGCAAACCGTAAATATGTATTTTTATTATTTATAACTTACCCACAGGTCAGAGTAATTTGCTTGCAGAATATCACTGAGCTCAAGAACCAATTTTGTGAAAGCTGTTACCTGTCATCACTTCTGCTGTCCAGATTTTACTGTGTAGTAGAATATACTTTTCATTTCCCACAGTATTTTACTGTTAGAATAGTTTTCATTTAATTTAATTTTATTTCATTCATCAATGGGACTGGTATTGTGGTGTAATTTTCTCCTTTTTCCCCTTCATCTGTTATTATTTGATCACTATCCTCATACAATAATATCTAATTTAAGACTGCATAAAAATATGCTGTCTTATGGACAGATCTGTCCATCTGTTGCAAATGAATAATGCAAATTAAAGAAAAATAAATGACCTCAAATGATCTTTGTTTTCCAAACAAGTTAGCACATAAGAGGTATTTGACAAGTATGTTTCTGACTTCACTGCAGCAGTTATTTCTGGTTAAATTTTCAATGTTTTGTATAGAATTTTCTCAGCTACCTTCACACATACAACCTTGAATTTGTTCTTCCCTTATTTCTCTTCTTTCCAACACATACATTATTCTTTTTTCTTTCCTTTCTCCTTTATTTTTAAGATATATTTTTATATTTCTTTTCCCAAAGAGACTGTAAATAAAGGCTAGTTTATGGGGTTATTTTCCCTTTAGTTCTCTTTGTTAGTATCTATAACTTGGGGCTGAACTGATAATTAGAAGCTTAGAAATTTGAGTTTAAAGACTGATATATTTGTATAAATTTTATTCTTTGATACCCATTCCAGGTTACCAAGAGAACTCTAACACCAGAGGAGGAGTATGGGTAGTTTTGTCTCAGACATAAAGCACCTTTATCACTACTGACTGCAAATTTCCCTATGAAATATGATGAGCATTAGTTCTCTTATGTTTTCTATGATCTATTCACATACTTTTATACATAATAAAATGTATTAAATAGCAGATTTAAAAATTCTTCCTTCCCAAAGTTCTAGAATTAGATAATGTTGATATAAATGATTTTTAACAAATATAGAAATATTTTCTAGTATATAGAACAAAATATACACTTTGCAAGAGATAACTAATATAAAATAATATGTGAAAAAGGACTGTTACAATAAAGTAAATGCCAGCTATTTTAATGCAGTGTCATGTTTTGTGCCTTTCATTAAAAATCATTAGCCCTTTTCCCCCCTTTGTTTTAGGTTTGTAGAAATATAGTTAATTCTTCACTGTTAGCAGAAGAAAAATCTGTGATAAATACTTTGTTTCTAAAATAAAATATTTCATTTCCAATTTGCTTGTTTTCTTTCAGCAGAAGTTTGTTGCCTTTTTTATTTTAACTACAATAAAAGAAGTAATTTATAACTGACTCTTCTTACAACTGAGAAAATTTTCCAGTTAAATGTTATATATTAGACTAGACTAGACTAGACTTCCACTGTATTTTCAAATAGCATAAAATACTGTAGGATGCTGATTATGGAAGGAAGGAATTCCTTTTAAAGAGTTATACCACTTTAGCTGAGGAATGAAACAGGCATGATTTTATTGTTCTATATATTTTGAAGGCATTATTCAATATTCTGTTCTTGTGCAACATTTTCATATATTCCCGTTGTTGTTTCCAAAGAAGGAACAGAAAAATGGCAAAGGACTTGTCTGTGTATGTGTCTTGTAAGTACTTTCTGTCATTTGTAGTGTCAGTGAATCCACAAATCCAAAGAGCCACAAGAAATTTGTGGAGGGCATTGGAGATTGTCAGGGTTAGGACTGGCCCAGTTTTGCTCCGTTGGAGTTGATTCTTTTCCACCTCACTGACCTTGATTGCTGCAGAATGAGAGTTCTGTTCCAGATTCTGGTATTTAGGTAAGACTTAAAAATTCATCTAGAAGATACTGAGAAATTCGGGCATACCTTGTTGTCTTCCTTCTTTCTGCCCTTAGCTCTCCTCCCTGTTCAGCTTCAAAGGGTTGATATTAAATTAGTCCCATTTCAGGGCACATCCCAGTCCAGTGATGCTTAGTGAACTTTTTTGCCACCGGAGACAAATGCAAACATGATGATAGCTGTATCAAAATGGACATGAATAGAGAATTGCTCCCAGATATCCTTTCACAGCCATTCTTTGATGTACGAGAGCTGGCCCCATGCTGAACTATGGAATAAATAACTAATGTCAATGGAATGGAAAACATATGCCTGTTGGGGTTCAAGTTATTTCTCTCATGAAAAGCCTAGAAGAAATCATGTCCAAAGAGAGGATGTCCAAAGACAATTTAAAAATGTGAGATGAGGCAGTCGAAGATGCAGTTTAGCTCTGTCTGTTGCTTTTGAAAATTATTATGTATTGTCAACAGAACTATCTTTTTCAGTGGGTAAAAATGCTTTTTTTTCCCTGATTGGGTTAGTTTTCATTCTATGGTTCTATCATGATTGTACTTCAATGCATGTATTTAATTCTCTTACATCCATAGAACTTCAAAATATGTTGCATACCAAAAAAAAAAAACCAAGCATACAAAATCAAACATCATGCTTGCCTTGCCTGAGAGGCTGGCTTTCCTTTGATTTAAACAGAAATGTTAGTTTTATTGTGCTCTGTTTGTTGTGTTGATGTTTTTTTGGTTGCTTTAATTTTTTTTTTTTGTTTTATTTTTGTGGGTTTTGTGAGTTTGGTTTTTTTTTTTTGTTTATTTGTTGGTTTTTTTGAGGTTTTGTTTGTTTTTTGTTTTCTTTTTTTTGGTGCATGGTTTTATGCTTAAGTAAGGTGTCAAGTGTGTTAGCAGCTTTACACAGAGGGTCACTGTAAGGAGCTGTTTGCACAAGTAAAGACACTTGCAGGATGAGGATTGAAATCCCCAGTACAAATAAATGCTGTGTTTATGACTCTGCACGCTTCTTAGTAATGCCAGTGGCTTTCTAACAGAGATAAGCATAGCTGGCAGGACTTCAGTGGTTAGATAACAGAGCAGAAACATTGTGTTTAATCTGCTTGTGATTCTTGCTCTGCCTTGTGACGACATTCAGATAAATAGATGCAGAACACAGTAAAGCAAATGCAAATAGGGAAAACATTTCACTGAATGTAAGATCTTAAACTGCTGTAAGTAGTTTCCCTCTCATTTTCAGATTTGTGAAGCAACCACAAAGGTTTTGTGGTCTCCCTTTGCGTCATTGGAGAACTGTTAAATTGTCAGAACAAGTTACACTCTGCCATGTTTTTTAAGTTGCATCAAGATAGTTGAATTAAAAAAAGAAATCCCCAAAGCAAGCATGAGATGGGGATAATGTGTTAAACTGCTCAAGAGCGACAAAGGTTGTTGTTTGCATTAGTTTCTGTATACCAGAGAAATTACCGAGGAATTAGGTTGCTCAGTCTTAAATTTGCAGAGTTGCAGAAATGGAAGCTGTAAAAAGAGTGTCTGGTAGGGGAAATGAAGTGTTTCTCCAGTTTATTACTCAGTTCCTAGAGCTAAGGAACAAACTTAGATGGTCCTGTGAGTCCATCAATGGAAGACTCTGTGTAGTCCTGTTTTCATGTCTTCTTGGAGTAGATTACACCACCTATTTTGCTTAATTCTTTTGCCACAGCTTCAAGTTTAATTTTATGTGTTTTTGTTTCATTAGAAACAAAACCTTTTCATCCAGCTTAAAAAGCAGTGCTTAACAGTTATTTACAAACTGACCTTGTGTGTTCAGGGATTTTGTCATTTACATGGCATTATATCCGTTGCATATGTGTTGGGGTTTGTTGTGGGACTTTAGCGGTATTAAGGTCAGATATTCAAATACAGCCTTAGGAAAAACATGCTCATCTTGTCTGTGCCTGTTTATCTAAATAAATCAGAAAGTTGTTCCTCAAATTATTTATAGAAATCTCCAAATTTTTTTTGTGTGTGGAATATCTACATTATTATAAGACTTTGTTTAAAGCCATTACATGGGTTACAAAATCTGAAGCATTTGAGATAGACAGATACATTTCAATTAATAGACTTGGAAAAAAGTGCCTTATTTAATGGTATTCTTTCATTGAAAACAATGCATTGATTACAATTCAAGACATCTCTCGCTTACAGACTTTTTGACTCTTGTTGCTGCCTGCATGTATCTTCTTTAATGCACAATAATTGGTGACTTCAGAGTGAACTGTAGTATAATTCTCAAATATTTGAGCTGGGAAAATTTTAAATTTACAACTTGATTTTTACTTTCAGATTCATGTTGATTGTGGCTGAAATTCTTCAGTGGTGTCTGAAATAAAGACTTTCTTTATTATGTAATTTTTTTCATGTTCTGACAAATATTCTAAAATGTAAGATAAAATTATTTTTATGAGTTGCTGCAAAGTACTTTTTCTCTATAGAAGGGTTTAAGGGTTGCTCTTGTTTGTATGAGTTTTTTTTTGTTTCTTTCAAAGATCACTTAATGGGAAAGCTATATGGCAATTGTCTTAAATTTAAGGCAACATTTTATATTCATTATTCTCTGACCCAAATCCATTCCTCTGCTCTGTTGTGGATGACTAGCTGTTCTTAATTTATGTTATCCAGATTATTTCACAAATCAGAATGAAATTTGGTTTTAATATATTCCTTTGTAGATGGTAGTATGTAGTAATGTGTAATAAATAGAAAAAGATTGTGATGTCCTAAAGCTCAGAAAAATTTGAAGCATTGTTAGAGAAATGTATGCAGTTTGCAGAAAACAAATTAACCACCATTGCCCATCCTTCTTGTCATACAATTTATTATGAATTAGGACTTGGTGTGATGTGTGACACATCAAGTATTATCCTCTGTGTATCAATTAAGATCTATTTTTTTTCAAAAATTTCAGGTGTCTAGAAGGCTTTAATAGTGGGACATTTACAGTTTCATGTGAGGGCTCTCTACATTATTCACATGCCAAATTAGCCCACTTTGTGCATCTTGGATATTGTTTAAAATGTAATGAACTGAAGGGGGTATCCTAACCAAGGGTGAAGTTATTTATTCTATTTATTGATGGAAGGCTTAAAGACTGCTAGAGCATGAATCTAGCTTGGAGACTTTTTGCTCTTTTTTGTTTAGTTCGTTTCCATCATCTATTTTCCAAGGAAGAAAACTAGGGCATCAATTCCTTTTAGAAACAGAATGTTGTTACTGGATTGATAAACATTATGTGTGCTGTACCATTTTATCAGTTTCTTCAGGAACTCAGAAATTTGTGATTATTTAAGTGACTGAAGCAAAGGGCTTTTAAAATTCATAGATTAGAATGTGAACCCCTAGTAGTTTGTTGTAGGAGATTGTATTTATTACTGACTGTTCTTCCAGTAACACCCTCTAATATGGATAGTCTGGTTTCCTCATTTCCAGTGTTTTGTAAAATGGATTTCGTTTGTACACTGTTGCTGGTAAAATCTGTTTTCATGTTTGATTGTACCTGAGTCATCTAATAGCAGTTATTTACCAGTCCTATTTAATTTGCTGAAGATTCATTTAAACCTGCAGCACAAAAGTCACATCTCTGTTTATAATTTTCGCTACTGCCTTTGTAATGAAATGCCATCATGCAATTTTGTCAATTACTTTTATGTTATTTCACAGTCACAAAACTTTCCAGACACTTACAAGATTTTAAGTTAGAAAGCAGGTAATTACAATATGACTACAGAAGTGTAGACCTTTGTTTTGTCAGCCACAGGGAGAGTGACAGTTTTTCTTTTGTATTGTTCAGTCTTTGACAGGACTTTTCCTTTTGAGGGAAGTTCTCTATGTTGTCTCTAGGATGCCCATACTTGTAACTGGGTACAGCACAAAAAAATGTCAGTGAATGTGTTAACCGCTCTTAACAGTAGACAAGCTGATTTTAAATGTCTTGAGGCTGGAAGGAAACAATTACAGAAGGAAACCTGCTGCATCTAGGTTACATGGGAAAAGGTAACAATGCAGGGTGGAAAGCGTGAGGTTGCATGAGCACAAGCTGAACAGACAAATTTGTTAACATCCTTTGACAATGGCTGTTTAAAATAGGAAAACAAAGTATGGAAGCACCATGTACAAATAAGGCAAAGATATCTCTAGGCAAATAAGAATGTATGGGAGAGTACAGGATTTAGATTTATAGGAGACAGAAAGTGGAGACAATAGGAGTAGAGAAGCAGGTGGCCTCCATTCCATTGTGGCTGGAAGTGAATTTGGCAGGAGAGGAGTTCCCTAATGCAGGCAAAGTTACAGCTGCAGGAGCCTCAGCATACAGAAGGGCAATGCATCTCTGTCAGGGCCTTAACTCAGGGTGATTTTTATTTAGGTATCTGTTTGTTGAGTGATGGAAACCAAAAGACAAGCAACTGTATCTATGTGAGAATTCCTTATTAATTTAAAGATAAGAGAACAAAGTTTAGTTCACGGATTGTGTTATTTTCTAACTCTCCTGTCTTGAAGCATGTCTCTTTTTTTTGCTGTGGGAAGCAGTAGATCTCACCAGACAGTGGTGCCTTCAGCATATGACCTCTGGCAGGACACAGTGCTGGTTTTGGCTGAGCTGCTTCTGTGCAAAATGAAGGTGTAAGCAATCAATACCCAGCCTTGTAAAGTACCATGATATGCTATCCCTTCAATTTTGCTTGCCATGCTCTTTATGGCTTATATTGTCTCTTAACTTCTTAAAAAAAGTTTGAACAAGGCATAGCATTAAAATGCAGGGACCTTACACTACTGTGTAGTGAAGCATCTTTGTCTACTTGGAGTAGTCTCTTTTAGGAAAACACCTTTTGCTGATATTGGCACAAATCACATTTCAGAAAAAGAGCCCAAAACCCTTCACATTAGCTGGATCAGAGAATAGACACACACTCTTGAGACTGAAAAAACAAACAGAAAGAAAGAATGAGATTGTTTGCTAATTATCATGTGTAACAGTAAGATTTGATAAGGCCATAGTTACCCAGTGACAATATAAAGATGAAAACCTCTCTCAGTCATTTGGGCATTCTTTGTACTGTAGCTCTGACTTAATTGAGGCAATTAAGGATCAGATCTCTCTTGCTGTGAGCACTGGGTAAAAATCCAGTAGAATACTCCCATTAAGATCTGCTGTCAAATTTTGGGGATTTAAAAAAACACAGAGTGTTTTGAAATTCTATATGTAAATGAGTATCTGTTATGCCATTATAGCATTATAGTATTAGAGTGGAAATATGATTGCTAGTAGTATAATAAATCTTATAAATTTGTTACCATTAGAGTAGGATGAGTTTTCCTGAGGTAGAGTAGTAATGGTATTTTCTTAATCAATTTGTGAATGTGCAGGGAGTATATTGATCATTATTCTCTTGAATCTTTTAGAGAAGATACGTGGTTAAATCCTTGTCCTCATCTGAATAACAACAAATTTCATATACCATTTTCCTTGACACTTTGCATAGATTTGTAGACAGCAAATTCAAAATATTCAACATAATGTATAATTTCTTTATCTTTTTACAGAGGGAAACCAAAGGTCAGTTTCTTATAGATCACATCTGCAACTATTACAGCTTGCTGGAAAAAGACTATTTTGGCATTCGATATGTTGATCCTGAGAAGCAGAGGGTAAGTATTTAATCTCTGACTAAATTTGCTTTTAAGTAAAGTGAATTGCTTTTTTAAGAAATAAGCATGTAAGTTCTAATGCAAAGTTATGTATCTCTGAGAATTTGTATTCAGGCTGTAATCTGTAGAAGTTCCTAAAGTGATATTATAAAATTAATTTTCCCCTCATTTCATGTACTATGATGATGATGATGATTATTATTATGTATTTTGATTTGTGTAGTTCTGAGCACTTATACTAGAAAAGAATCTATAGGCATGGCTCAGAGTCAGCACAGAGTAGCTCTAGGCTCTGACAGTGCACTGGAATTTGGGATTTTTAGTTTTCTCTTTGCAGATGATGTTTGGGATATGTGAGAAAAAATCCTATTATGTTTATCAGGTAAAAGCAGTCATGTTTCATCCATCTCAGGGTGCATGGACTTAAAAATCTGTAATACAGAAAACAGATGTCATTTGTCAAGTTTTGGGGGGAGTTCTTCAGTTTGGTCCTCCCTATAAGCATCTTTGCATGTCTGCAATAAAATTCTGTGTCCTGTGCTGTAGACAACTTGTGTATCTTTCATAGATGTTAGGTGGTTATGCAGGTTGTATTTTATAGGTGATTTGCTACTGCTACTCTTTGTGTGGCTTCAGATGACTTTTACTGTATGAGAGTAGGAGCAAATGGTGAACACAGGAAGCAGAAGTCCTCAGACACTGAAATTCAGAACTGCTTCTTCACCATGTTGTCCTGCTGGTCTCAATATTAAGGCTTAGATATGTGACTTTAAATATATTGGGTACATATAATGACATTTAATCTCTGGAAACAATTTCCAATTTGAAGCTGCTGTGAGTGCAGAGGAAAAAAATAATTTGTCTAGGTATCTCTTGCTCCTTGATTACTTCTGTCAAAAACCACTGTAATTTAGTAACACCATAAGCTCAATCTTATAGAATTGCCAAAGCTTTGCAAAGCTACCCCAAATAGTTTCCATTTCATCCCCTTTTTAAAATGAAAATAATTAGCTGTTAGTCTGACCAGTGTTCTTAATTCTTCATAATCATAAAAATTATAGAGAAGTTCACCTGTTTGGAATTGATAGGAAAATTAAGTGGAGCACTGGATTGGGCTATAATTAAGTAGGACCTAATAAATGCTTGCTTCTATTGGATGTTTTTCTGACAGTCACTCAAAATGCTACATAAAAGTTATTTTACTTTATGGAAATAAAGAGGGTCTTTTAAATAAAACCCATTGTTTTTTGTCAGAATACTTTAAAGTAGTGATATTTCAGGAAAAAAACTACAAAACCCCAAACCCATTGTATTATCCATTATATTATACCATATTTAGTTCCCATGTTTCAAAGACCTGTTAGCTATATATTGTTAGCTAAATTCATCTTATCCATCTTGAATAGACAGTTGTTTTATATCTCATAGTATAGTTAATTTAGTGCTAAGTTTATGGAAGATTATGCAGAAGCTAAAATTTTCTCTTGATTAGCAGCACAAGACGATTTGGAGGAAAAAAAAATGTTCTTACTCAAAAAATCTTGTGTTTTCATTTCCCTTTGTATCCCACAACTAGAGAATATAATTGCCATCATGTGTAGTATGGTGGCTTGTATCAACTGGTCCACTCTTCAGCTGGATTTTATTTAACAGACTTACCAAACATACATTTCCCATATGTGCATTTTTAAGTGCTGATTTACAATTGCTCTCATGTTTTCAAGCATATTGATAACTTCTCTAATTGGGCATTATTTATTTTAAATTCTATCATGAATTAAGACATGATTTACCCTTCTTTGTACAGACTTAACTGCTTTGTTGATGAGTTGAAAGCAACATACATTCTTACGTTATGTTACAAAATATGCTGGTTTTATATTCAATATCTTATATTGTCATCTTCCTAGAAGCCAAATAATTCCTTACTTCTGCTCCCCAGCAATTACAGTAATTTCACGACCATAAGGCGCACCGGACTATAAGGCGCACCCGCCAGGAGTCAGCAAAATTTGCAACATGTAGATCAGA
>PYHW01009174.1:304018-316344 GCA_013186435.1 Turdus rufiventris | reverse complement strand
GGAAGGGAAGGGAAGGGAAGGGAACGGAAGGGAAGGTAATGCTATTGAATTACGGTTTCTCCAAATGTTTCAATGAGTATATATATTCTTCATTTTCTGTTATTAATGAAAGATTTCTAGAAGTTGATTTCTTGATTTTCTTCGCACTTGTATGTGCAAAGGAATTAGATGGAACCATCACTTTGAAAAAGCTGTTTCCATTTTTTTACGCCATACTGATGGACACTTAATATTTTTGGCTCTCTTTTCATGAATATTGATTTTTCACTGATTAAATCTGTATGATAATTATAACAATACCTTTAATACTCAGGTGGTTGGAGCATGGTGCTAATAGCACCCAGGTCATTGGTTCAGTCCCCTTACTGGCCAGTCACATCAAATTTGGATTTGCGGATCCTTTGTGTCCCCTTTATCTCAGAATATTCTGGTGTCTGTAATTAGATAATATGTCCAACAAGTTAAAGAATTAAAAATGTATATCAAAATGATGTTGAAAAATTTTCTTTTAGATGTTTCATCTAGATTTTGAAAATTTAAATATACCCTATGAAATTGAATGAAATACTAAAATACATTAATTAGAATTAGTAAGGTCAAAATAAAAATTCTATGTTTTTAAGAACTGATTAAGTTAATTTTTTGATATCTCTCTGTGAAATATTTGTCTTTTCAAATCTGAACTTTTACCAAACCCCACAAATTTTTCCTTAAATACAGTATGTAGTTCTAGCAATATAATTCTTCGCAGAAATCTATCAGTGCTTATGAACTAAGAAAAGTAGATGTTCCTACAGGTTTTTTTGTTATTTTTTACCTTTTTAAAGTGCTAATGATGTGTTCTGCTGTGTGCATCAGATCTGAAGCTGGGATTTTGTCATGTTTTATCTCTTCTTGCATCATACCTGAACTCACCACATAAATGAGAACTGCAAGTACCACAGTGGCATGTTCTTTCATATTTGCCTGGTTCAGATAATGAAGTTTATACATGGTGAGAGGTTTCCTGGGCACTTCTGTCAGTGACAAATACAATTTAGGTGGCTCTCCTTCTCATTCCTGTCTCATTTATGCCAGAATAGTGTATCTAACTGAGAAAATGATCAGCCAAATACCATAAATTTCTCATGGTCATCTGAAAGAATGTTTTCTTCCCTTATACAAGACTAAGTATTGTATTGGGACAGCTAAGGGGGTACTGGAGAAGGGAAATTGAGGAGGTACCAGATAAGGAAAGGTGGCTTCAAAAGACGGCTGAGCAGTGGACAAGGAATATCTTCTGCCAAATGTTACCTTAAACAAATACCTATGAAATCTAAATCTGGCTTAAAATAGAGCAACTGGAGTTTAGAGATGGTGTCTTTCTAGGAATAAAGTTTACCAATTCTTTTAAATAATAGATTGCTTTAATATTACTCAGTGGAAAAAAACCTATACATATAGTTGGAGAACAGAGCTGTACATACCCTTAGGCAGTTTCAATTGGAAAACGGAAACAAAAACAGAATGAGACGTCATTGCCAATATGAACCTTTACTGATTACATTTGATCCTATGAGCTCTGCTGGGAAATACACAAACACTACATAGTAAACTTTCTACAGACACAACATTGAATAAACTTTACAAAGCTATGAATGCTCTTATTAAGAAAGGGCAAAATAGCACTTCCATGGAGCAAAACAGCATACTACTTCCTTATTCCCATTTTAAACCCAGCAAAACTTTATGTTTCAGCTGTTGACAGTCTCCTTTTGTCTTGGTAAATATTAAGGCTGAGGTCATGTGGTATAATTAAGGTCTAGAGAGTTTTTAAATTTTTTTTTTACATATACATGTTAAAGACCTTTTACCTCATAGTCCAAGGAAAGTTGTTTCTGTGGTTCAATATTCAAGATGTCTGTCAGCTTGATATTAAAATATTGTGATTTGCCTTCTGTCATGGTTTAGGAATGATATGGCCCAATTTGTTCTGAATGAAACAGCCCAAATTGTGATCTGCTCACTCACTGCCTCATCCACATCCCCTCGCAGCAGGATGGAGAGGAGGCTGGGAGGCACACAGGGTAAGCATCACAGGCTGAGATAGGAACAAATTACTGGAAAACAGCAAAGAAATACGAAAATAAAAAGTAACAATAACAATATAAGTAATGGAGGGAATCAGTGCTCTCTGACTGTTGCTCTGCCATACATCCCAGGCTCAAAGAGGCCTCTCATCACATTCCTGGAAGATGATATGAGATGGTACAGAATAACCTCTGGGTCCTAGTCATACCTGCTCTTGGCTACTGCAAAAATTAACCCTCTCCCTGTCCCTAGCCTGGTCTAGCTAGAACCAGCACAGCTAGTAAAATATTTCCAAAAGGCAGCACTGGAGTGCACAGTAAAAATGCATATCAACAGAGGTTTAGGGTCCAAGTCTTCTTATTTTATCAATTTATGAAAGGAAAAAAAAAAAGCGCGATGGGGGGTAAGTGCTCTGCTGCTCAGTTATTTAGACTGAAAATATCTGTGATGTGTTAATGAACTTTGCAATGTGAGAAAACACCTGAAAATACCTTGGCATGAGTGTTATACCACAGCTTTCATACTGGGCTGGCAGAGAGTACCTTAAGCAAGACCTTCTCCAGCATCCTAGCCTGTAACAAAATTAGAATAATGAAGATACATATTTTGTAGGGATCGTCTGAAGGAAAAAAATTGTCTGCAGCTGGAAATGTCTTGCACTGATTTCATTCAACTTCATAGAGTATACCACTGGCTGGGATTTTATTTTATTTCACTAATCTAAAGAATTTTCTACATTCAGAGGAGAGAAAGTTGATGGCTTCTTAAAATTGCATATTGTTGATAAAGTGTGGAAAACTTCTCTTCCTGAAAATAGTATACTACATTTAATGGTAAATCACCAGCAAATTCCATTATGTTTGTGGGCTTGACATGTGATGCTTATTAAATGTAGGAACAAAGCCACTTTATACATCATAATGTTCACATTAGAAATTCACTGCTTATAATTGTGCTGCAAGTGTGTATGCAATTTTTCTGAACTTATGAAATATATTTCTGACACCTCAGGTATTGATGATATTGTCCCAGTGCAGTAAGGGAGACTTAACTGATGTCTGCAAGATTTGATTTATTACAAGTAAATATGATTGCCTTCATAATCTTATTTTATTATGTTTGGGGCTCTCGCAGGTAAACTTCTAGTAGAAGGAAGAAGACTAGTTTTATTAAACCAGTCTATTTCTGTAAACCAAATCACTTCTTGACAAAAAATAAGAAAAGACAAAAAAGAAGTAAGGTCAAGAAGAAGAAGGATTAAGGATGAATTTTTTATGCCAAATTTCATTCCCTCACATGAGTATTCTGGAATGCTGAAAGGTACTTTTTGTCTCTGTTAGACAAGAAGTCAGAGAAACAATCTGTGTCACTGAACCTCTGTAGAATCAAGGCAAATGCTGCCACTAAAACTTGTGTAGTTGCGGCATTATTTAAATATTGCCTTGGAAAGTCTTACTGTACACTCGTGTGGCATCAGATCTTACAGTATTCATCAGAAGAAAACATTCCATACCTGTTTCTGTGCATTGTAAATTTTTTGTTTGGTTGTTTGGGCTTTTTAGTATATAAGAGGTGACAAATTGCAAAGAACAACTTTTTCCTAAGAAGAATATGGGATTATCTATATTTACATTTACATTTATGCAAAAAACCCAGAAAAATTCACGGTAGTATTCTTTATCTTTCAGTGATGATAAGCCAATTATTATCCAGGTTAAATACTGTATTATTCCCCTGTGCAAGCTAAAATGTTCTCCATATTGTCCAAAAATCATCTGTAGAGAAAAAAAAATGTTTTGTTCTCTTTTATATTGTTATAAATTAATACTGAGACAACCCACATAAGACAGTATAGTTGTAGGCACCTTATTGTATGAGGGGAAGATAAATAAAGTGACTAACAAAAAGAGTGGTCTAACCAGTATTTCAGAGAGCTGGAAAGCATCCTTTCCATAAAAAAAGGCAGCAATTTAATAGTTGGTTCATCAGAGTAATTATTGGATTTGAAAGTGATGACATGTCACTTCCTGTGAGATACCCTTTCCTGGTAAGATTTTAAAAGCCTGGTATGTATTCTATTACACTACACAGTCCAGTTCTCTGACTTATAAGACTGTGTATGCTCTTTTTGGCTACTAACACTTAGACCTCTAAATTTAATATAAGTCTTTAACTTGAAAAAAATTTGAAGACAGTGTGGAAAACAATGCTTCAGAGAGGTGGCTTCTTTACTTTTCTGCTCATGTTTACAAAAAAAAAAAAAAAAAAAGAAAGAAAGAAAAAAGAAAATGTGACTTGGTAAAACTGCTGTTCGACTTCTTTGAATAGGACTGGAGCTTTTGTCCCACCTGTTTTTTTATCATTAAGTTCTTTTTCAAATGCAAAAATTGGGAAAAAAATTGTTTGATATACCACCTCAATTCTCTAAAATCTAGTTAGACAAATTTTTAAAGCATTTTTGGAATGCTTACTAGTGTCTGATGGAGACTAAACATTTATTTTTAAAGGAAGAAAATTCAGGTTGTCAGAATAAAATGAGGTGTGTATGTAGGTTTAGAAATGGGAACTGAGGTTCTGTTTTTGCTTTGTTGCTTATGTCAGTGGTAGAACAGTCAGTTTGGATGGACGACATCAGAAGAGCACTGAGGGTAGAGCGTTATAGTGATGAAGTTTAATTTTTTTCTTGTATATGCAACTATTTTCCTATATGAAATTTATTGCATACTGTTGTTGAAAAACATCACCTAGAGATACTATTTTAAATTTGTTTTGATTTCTACTGTATTTGTGATGATTTCTATCCAGCAATAACACAGACCCATCTCCAGATGTTGCAGTTGTCTCAGACTTGACTTAATTGTTGGTGTTATATTGCTGTCCTTTAAGTGGTAAAGGTGGTAACTATGCCTCTACAGCTAAATCAGGGACAAAGGCCTAACTCTGCTTCACTGTAAGCTGAGTGCGCATGTTGTTTTTAGGGAGTTATTCTTACACCACAACAAATCCAGAATCACATTCAGAGACTGAAAAGATATAAAACCCCAGATGTATAAATCTAAGGAGCAGAAATTCCATCATATCCAAGAGACAGATGAACTTAATGTAGCAGCTCTCAGAAATGGGCTAGGAAAACATCACATTATTAATGGGGGTGTATGTGTGCGTTTACTTGTATGAAATACATATTTAGATGCTGCCAGTGGGAAACATAGCCCAGCAGTGTGTCACTATATTTCTTCAGTGATGTCAATTTCTTCTGCAAAAGGTAACAAAAAGTTTAGCTACTCTATAGACATAAGTCTCTGATATGGTATAAATATAATACATGGTGGTGGACAGTGTGATGGAGTTTCATTTTTATCCAGTAGGGATGACTGTACAGAATCCATTAGTGGCTTTGCTTTGCTCTGCCACCTGTGAGTTATGCGGTCATTCCTAACTCAAGAAAATGAAGTATGCTGTCCTTCCTGCCATCAGAAACCCCATATTTATGAACATATACAATCCAGAATATGTTAATGTTTATAGTACTAGCTCATCTGTGGACCTTCAGGTATACATGGAATAGTCAGAATGTTCATGTATAGGTCTTAATGTCTAGCTGTATACCTGTAATTGTATAGGCCTCAGGTCACTTTTCATGGTAAATTAATTAATAATTTTAACTGTAGATAGGCCAAAAGATGTGTTTTTACAGGGAACTCAACCAGCAGGTAGTTACCAATACAGTAACAAAGGCAAAAATTTCTGTTCTAAACACTCAAATTGAAAAATTTGGAATGTCACATAATGCAAATGACACAGAGAGTCATAACAACACATTATTATCATTTATATTGCTTCATTTCATGACACAACCACTGATAAATTGAAAGTAAAATGACAATAGCATCGTGAATCACTTTTTTTTCCCCTGTCTCTAATTTATATATTTAAATTCTTTCAAAGAATCCATCATTTCCTCATTTGGTAATTTCTTGTGAGTTAAAACTCTCTGTGACAGTGGATTTTTTAATACCAAAACCACATTCATTGCATAGAAATAAAAATTTTCACTGCTCTTGTTTCCTGTCAATCCAGTACATTTCATGTGTACTAAATTTACTTTAAGAAGAGGAGTACATGGGAATTACAATTTGAGATCTTGAGGTTGGTTGCTGTCTTATTTTAAATTTCACTATAAAATATTAAATTCATTCAGGACATGTGACTAAGATATTTGATAGGATAGTCTTCCAATTGCAATAGTACAGTTTTCTCTAAATTTGTCAGTGTCCTAGGTATATTTTAGCAAGCCTTGTTTTTATTGGTCAAAATTTTTTTCTAAATCTTTTCATGGGCTTTCATAAACTATGAAAACATCCATCAGCTAAGGAAGATTCAGTAACAAGAATTGAGGGAGTGAATATTCTTAGCAAATTCTCTACCACTTTCAGTTGAAAAAAGGAAAGATATTGCAGCTTTCAATGGCATCTTAAACCGTTGGTGTAAGACTGAGGCATAATATATGTCTTGTATTTGGGAAGCTTGGGGTAGGTAATGTGGGTGGTAAGTATGTGCAAAGATACATCAATGGGCTCACTACAATATTTTGATCAGCATTCACTGGTGTCTTGTAGAACAGGAAGTGGGAACGTTGTGCTGACTGCTCTGCTCACAATGGGTGCAGGCACTGGGGCTTCAGATTTCAGGGAAATGGCAAAGGAGGACCTTTTCAATCAAAGAAAAATTACTGTACCTTTGTTTACAGAAGATTTATCTAAGCAATATAATTATTCTCTTTGGTGTCAGAGTTTGAAAAGTAGAGTAAAGGGCTCTGGATGTTTCTGTGTACTGCTTAATAATTTCCCTCTCTTTAATGGTTTGATTGAAATGTTTTTGAATTGCATGTTTTTGTGTTCTTATTAACCATTCTTTCAAACCACTGTGGTCACTGTTGACAGTTAGGCTTTTAAACCAAAATCCACTAAAGGTGACATAACAATAGAAAATTTTTTAAATGTCTGTAAGAAGACAATGCATAGGATGTAATTTCCATTTTCTTTTTATGCAAGGGGTTACCAACACTGAAGGTCACTGTTCTTTCCTCACTCTCCAAACAGACACAAAAACTAAAAATCAAATTTTACAGAAAAGGTCTGCCTTAAATTGCTGTAAGGTAATTCACATCTCCTACAGATAACAGAATTTATTTGTTGAAAGTGCAACATACAGAAGGCTTTAAAATAAGGGATGAATTATAGCTCAGTACGTAGTAAAATCACACATTTTTCTTTATGTTGCAAGATCACATATCCTTAACAGAAACAAGTAAAGAAATTCCACTGAATTTTGCATGTTCTGGTATCTGTCTTTCTTAATTATTGATTATGGAGTGATCATCCATTTCTGTAAAATGTCATCATTTGATCATTTGCAGCATTCCTACATTAACTTTAATGAAAAGGGGGAGTATGGCAAGAACATTTGGGCATGGACCAGATGTATTTCCTGGCTCCATCTAAAAGCCATCTGCCTGTTTTTGTCCGAAATAATTACTGGGGTACATACCTCTGGTGTGTATATATATGTGACTCGCTGACAGTGTTTGAAGAGGCTATTAAGCCCTCGGTTTCTTATTCTTGATCCAGTTACTGAAGCTCAAGAGCAGATGATGTAAAATGTATCAGCCAAAGCATGTGATCTACAGCTAATTGTGGTTGCTCTTGATTCCAGACTCACACTTACACACAATTCCTTTTTCTAAGGACCTGAAAAGTCACATTGACTGTCCAATGGAAATGGGTCTGGAAATATATGCCCAGATGTTGACTTTAGGTCATTACTTTAAGAACTGCTTTACTGTTGGATAGAAAGACTTCTGAGCTGACTGGGGAGGCCTGCATTGTAGAATGATGTATGACTCACAAAGCTCTGTGTAAGTATTTATTTCTGTGATCATTCTGAGATAAGATTATACGTTAAATTTAAATTTTTTTTGCTCAATTTACTTAATTGTCCTTTATTCCTTAAGGTAACAATCTAAGGCTGTGTTCTCATGGTCTGTTTCTCAAAGATATAGGTTTACTCTGCACAAACTCTAAATAGACTGGAAATTTTGCACATGGGTTAGCTCAAGGCTGAACCCAAGCTAATAAATTCTGCCTCTGATTAGTGCATATTAAACTGGGCTTTTTCAGCGCTGAAATTTTATTAGGGCTTTGCATTCACACTGTTATGGTCAAGAAGAGCATGGACAGACCAAGCTTGCTAAACAATTAAAAATTTGTTCCTCTTGCTCGCAGTATTTTTCATGTGCTGTATCTTTGAACACTTCACATATGCAAAACTTGTCTGACCTAAGCATACAACTAATGGTATTTCCATAGATACATTTTTTTTTTTTTATAGCTTGGGCAAAGTAAAAGTCTTTATGCTCCCAAAAAAACACAGCAAAGCATGAATAGGAAAAACTTCTTGACGTCACCATCTTTTACTGTCCATAAGTGTCCATAGACACACAGAAATTTTCTATTCAGTTAAATAAAGTGGTAAGTGACTGAAAGCAGGGACTTGTAATGGGAAATGCCTCAAATAGAGGCAACTTTATGACTACTGTCTAGGAAAAAGCTGAAGATGTGTTGTTCATTCTTTTTAGTTCAGAGAAGCATGTGGTTCTGGGACAGAATTACTGGAGGATCATCATGAAAAAGTATTTTCTTTTTTGCTGTCTGTACAGAGATGCTAAGGCAAGGAACTGTGAAAAATTATTAAAATCTCTACATGCATTATAAAACCTGGATTCTTCAGCTACGTACACAAAAGGATACATAGTATATCTGATGCTATTTAGTCCTAAACAGCATTCATTCCCTCCACTGCAAAATGCAAACCTAAATTCAGACAAAAATGTAATATTTATTACATGCCAGTGTCAACACTAATATCCATCCAGTGAAGCAAACAACTTCACCTGAAGCTGACAGATGTCCAACATGGTGACTCATCACTTAAAATAGCTATAAGTAAGTCAGTGGGACATAACCAAGCAAAATATAGAATAAGCTCAGTCTTTCTGACACAGTGGGGTTGCCTGTTAAAGACGGAAACTATAAGGCATTTTTCAAAAGCAGAACTACTTTGAAGGTGCCATTGATCTCACAAAGGTGAGACTGAACCACAAAGATGCTTCCTTTAAAGTGGAAGACTTGCATCCTTTAGTTCCCACAGGCAGGCTTGACATTGAATAAGTCCAAGGAAAATCCTGCATAGTCCTTCAAGTAAGGAAAGAAATTGCCTCATAATACATAGCAGTCTGCCCCAATAGGAATCAAGAACAATAGGGGTAGAAGTCAAAAGATCAATCCTAACCACATTGTGAAGGTCTCTGCCAAGAACAGGCTTTCTATATCAGATGCTAATCCTCAGATACATTTCAATGTCTTTTTTGCGCCTGTTGCTCCACATAGTGTTTTTTGAAACTTTTTACACTGGTCAACATGTGTATAGATCATCAGGCAAACAAATTTAAATGTGATTGCCAAGGTGAGGAAAAGGAGTGGGAGAGGCAGGATTTTGAGGAAACATACATAAAGAAGTTGCTAATTATGCTTCTAGGAGAAGAATCAAGGCTTTTAGTTTTCCTGTCCCTGACTATAACAGATGTTTGCTTCTCACATCCTAGTGAAACAGGAGGTTTTCTGGATCCTGGTTTTAATCACTTATTCGTGGTTGTGTGAATGCGGGTGTTTTCAGAACATCCCTGGACAGTTATTAAACCCCTGACCAGTGGAGGCTCTGCTACAGATGGATTTAATTCAAGACTGGTGCTATTATATTAATGGGTTTAATTTAAACAGGACCAGCCTTGCTGGCCAAATTACTGCCATTTAAATCAATTGGCTTAGGGGAAAAAACAGCCTGACCATAGCCATTAGCTTTCAATTTATTACTGTATCAGTTTTAAACTGGGTAAGGCATATTGCTCAGTGTCTGTCCTCCTGTCCTTTGGTGCTGCTTCCTCTCCCCACCATACAGTAATGAAAGACCTACAGGGCAAAGAAGGAAAAAAAAAAAAAAGAAAATCTGAAACATCACATTAATTTAAAGTCAATGTTTCATGAGAAAAGACCAGGTATCTTGTGAAAGAGACTCTCCATAGGATCCAATACTTGCCTTTGATGTCACCTCATTAAATTGAGATTCAAATGATCTAATAGATGTATTAGTTTAAAAAGACATTTTACTGCATTTTTTTAAGATATAAAAAAGTCATGATGTCTTTTTTTTTTTTAACACATTTCAACCTGATTCAAATAGAAAAGCAAAAGGTAAGAAAATGCTTTAGATGTGCTCTTTTGATTTTTTCCAATCTTGCCTGAATAAAATGGAATGGCAGATCAAGAACACTCAATTAATTTCAACACTGGGTGTCAGAGGGAAAAGGAGAGGGAGGAGGGGAGAATATTATAGATGAACAACACTTAACAAATGCATAGATTGGAAGAAGGAAATATGGGGGCGGGGGGGAGAGAGAGATAAAAAACCGTGTCTATATTTTATTGCTCTCAGTAAGATTTTCACTTGTATTTATAGGTGCAATTATATCTCAATGAGGTTTGTCTACAGTGGTGGCTTCACGCTAATTTTCTCCCTCACTGCATTCTTGGAATAGCCTCGGACTGTTTATGAACCAGACATATTGACCTCATTTACAGCTAGCAGTTTAAATTCATAATTTTTCCACCCACAATCCCTCTTTGACATTCCGGCAATGCAGCTGGCTCACTGAGACTGAACTAAAAGTCTCACACTTCATTGAACACCATTATGCGGCTTTATGCTTATAAGCCTGTTTCCCTCAGCTGCCTTTCGCCTTTGCTGGAGATCCATTTGGCCACAGGCCGGCAGCGATTAACTGGAAGAATCCAATAAATAAGCCTGTCAGCTAGCAGGCTCTCCTCACAGTGTCTACAAATCGACATTTGGATTTGCACTCTTTTTTTCCTCCCCCTTTGCTCTCCTTGCTTCTCTCGCCTGCCTCCCCCTCTCCCTCCTTCCCTCTCCTGCCTCTCTGCCTCTCTTTACTCAGCCCCCATCATCATCTCCCTCTCCTCCATCACTCACCCTCCCCGAGGGCTGCAGGCTGCCCCTTTTCTCCCCACTAAAAGGTGAGCTTGAAAGAAGGCTGTTGTTAGCATGGCTGGACCTTGCAAACAGTCCTTTAGTGAAACAAGTTGTTTTTGAATTATGTACTGTGCCAGTGCCCCTCTGTTTCCACATTTCAATTAAATTCTATCCCCCACACACTCCACGCTCCACACACTCAACAAACACACACACTCCACGGACACACACACACACGAACACACACACACACATCTCATTAACTCTTGTTGTTCCCCTTACATCAGACAGAGAGTACAGTAATTTCACGACTATAAGGCGCACCTTTTTGACTAAAATTTTCCCTCGAACCCGGAAGTGCGCCTTATAGTCCGGTGCGCCTTATCTGAGCTACATAATGGCAAAAATTGCCAACCCGGAAGTGCGAGCCGCGAGGGGGAGTGGCCCCGCGGGGCTGTGGCTGGCTGGGAGGAGGGAGAGGGGTTCTTCGGGGCTGTGGCTGGCTCAGAGGAGGAATGGCCCTGTGGGGCTTTGCTGGGCTGCGATGGAGGAGTGGCCCCGCCAGCCTGTGGCTGGCTGGAAGGAGGGAGAGGGGTTCTTCGGGGCTGTGGCTGGCTTGGAGGAGGAATGGCCCTGCGGGGCTTTGCCGGGCTGAGAGGGGGAGTGGCCCCGCAGCCAACATCGGGATGTGAGGAGAGAGGGGCTCCGCGAGGCAGGCCTGCCGGCATCGGGGTCGTCCCCCGCACGGGGGGGGGCGGAAAGCCTCCGGAATAGGGGCCGCCGCCACTTGGCGGGGGGGAGGGGGGCGGGGGTGGGGAGAGCCGTCGGCTTCAGGGCAGCGGCAGCACGGGGTGAGCCAGGGGTCTCCCGGAGCAGCGGGGCCCCACAGAGCGGCGGCGGCCATGCCCCGACCCCGGGGATAATCCACGGAGCGGCGGCAGCCATGCCCCGTGCCCGGGGACACTCCACGGAGCAGCGGCGGCCTTGCCTTGGCCCCGGGGACACTCCACGGAGCGGCGGCGGCCATGCCCCGGCTCCGGGGACGTCACACGGAGCGGCGGCGGCCATGCCCTGGCCCCGCCAGCTACAGGCCAGCCCGGGGGCCAATGGCTGCCAGGTGGGGGCGGGGCCTCGGCCAGCAACCGTGCAAG
>PYHW01009174.1:275813-286521 GCA_013186435.1 Turdus rufiventris | reverse complement strand
AAGAAAAAGAGAAAGAGAAAGAGAAAGAGAAAGAGAAAGAGAAAGAGAAAGAGAAAGAGAAAGAGAAAGAGAAAGAGAAAGAGAAAGAAAAAGAGAAAGAAAAAGAAAAAGAGAAAGAAAAAGAAAAAGAAAAAGGAAAAGAAAAAGATAAAGAAAAAGAAAAAGAAAAAGAAAAAGATTAAAAAATCACAATACCCTAGCGTATCTTTATTCTGTCCCCTGTAACTTTCTGCAGTCAGTATTGGATGATAAAAAAGTTATTAAAAGCGCCTTAGTAGAGAGAGGACAAATAGGCCTCTAGAAAAGAAAGTAAACCTAAGGCAAGAAACCTGAAAAGATGTCCTGAACTCTGAGCTAGTGTTACTACTGGGGAAAAAAGAAGGAACTGTTGACCCTACTATCTACTGGTTTTTTTNTTAATGAATAAGCAATTTCACCATCCTTTGCTGAGAACAAAGTATAACGCAAACGGTGACAATCTCTTGTAAATGTCATGAGTATTATCCATGTTAGTGGTGCCTAATTTGGGACAGAATTAGGATGTTTATAGGTTTTTTGTTGCATCTTACTTTATGACAAAAGGAGCCTTAAACTTATTATATGAAACACTTGATGGATTACTTCTCAGAAATGTACTTGTCTCTCAATCCAGCCAAATGGATAAAAATGCAGTCAACAAGGAAATGGATCCGTAAAGAGGTAAGAGTGCCAGTTTTTCAGCTCAAAGTTTCTTCAGCAAAAACAGTATACAGCAGAGCTGAACCTAGAAAGAAAAAGCTGTCCTGTTTGTCCCTGAGAGCACAAGCTTATCCTAACACTTTATTTCTGAACATCCTTTAAAACCTGGGAGAAAAATGAAAGCAGTAACTAACAAGACCTTTTGTAGGCCTAATTTCAGGTGGCAGATTTTACTTTTGTAATTTCTAAAGCCATTTGTAAGATGCTTTGCATCTGATCTGCAGCGTTTTACTTATCTCTTGGTCAAGCTTTGATGGAATTTCTTTCTGACATGGCTAAGAACAGATATGGGAAATTACCTGACTTTAGATAATATTTTACTATAACACCGTTGAGATGGATCATGTGTGGTAATACACAGAATGGTATCATTCATCTAGCTGGAACATTGTTAGTCCAGCTAACAATTTTTGTCTGAGTGAATTCGTTCTCCTTTTTAATATTTATTGGTTCAGGAGGAAGAGGGATAGGGGTATTTTTTGGCCCTAATTACTCGTACAAAGAAATGAAAGTAAATACATTTGTATAGTATAATTCACTACTGTTGACTAGATGAAAGGCTATCCTGAAATTTAAGGGGTGAGACACTGTTGGACTGAATATCTTGTTTACATGTTTGGAATCTCAGAAAAAACTACTCTCTTCCAAGCAGGGCACTGATACTAACAGCCTCTGCAAGACTAGCAGACTGAGACAGCAAATGTTTCAGACAAAGTCAAGAAAAGTTCTTCTTTAAAGGTGACAAGAAATTATATAGATGCAGGTTACTTAGAGATGACTAGCACATCATGTTAATGTGATTATTGTGTGGAATAAGTGCACTTTATGTCAGCAGTTCTGGTTATATAGTCTTCATCAGTGAGATAGTTCCCACTACCAAAAATCTGAAAGTGAGTCAGCCCAAACTTCTGTGTTAAATTACAGGACCTTGAATTTTAGGAGGAGGAGTTAATCTATAGGGTCTTCTAGGAAACTACCCTCGGGAACAGGAAAGCACAACAGAGCTGTACCGTGTTTAAGGACGCTTTTCATTAAGCACAACAGCTCTCACATGTCATAATGTATAGGATGACAGCAAAGGATGTCAAGAGACTGATATGGATGAATCAAGAACTGGTGGTCAGACTTAAGGATAAGAAGCAAATGCACAGTCAGTGTAAGTAGAGGCAGGTAACCTGGGAAGAATATAAGGACACAATCAAGTTGTGTAGTGATGGGGTGAGGAAGGTCAAAGCATGGCTGAAGAATAATTTGACAAAATTAATAATAAAGGCTTCTGCAGGTATATCAGCCATAACAGGAAGACCAGTCACACTGATGAGCACAAGTAGTAAATGGTAGCTATGGATAGGGAGAAGGCAGAGGCACTGCCCCATTCCTGGAATTGTTCAAGGCCAGGTTGTATGGGGCCCTGAGCAACCTAATCTAGTTAATGATATGATCTTCAAGCTCCCTTCTAACTTACAATTTTATGATTCTACTCTATAAAAATATGTGTAAGTTTCTAAAAGAATTAAACATAGAAATTTGTACTTAATTAATTTGTAGTTAAATTAATTTGATTTGCTCAATTTAAGCCTCAAATGACAAGAGAAAGATGAAGACTAAACTTCTTAGACTGAATTTACTGGACTACATTGACAGGATGCTCCATTTGCAGTGTTAGGAACAGTTTGCTATTTTTACTCAACTCTTCTAAAAATAAAAATATAGCATTGGTTTTAATCAGTTAGATGAGGGCTAGTTGAAAGAGTTAGTTGGATTTTTCTTTTGCTAATGGACATCAGACAATTCTTCATTTAAGAATGCTTAAGGAGAATTAGCGTGAAAGAAGTATAATTACTTTTAAATATCTGATCCCAAAAGCTGGGTATCAGACTGATGAAGAGTCCTTATTCTGAGCTGTGTCAGCAAATGCTATTTGTGCTAAATGCTGTTTCTATTCAATTTCAAAAAAGAACCTGAAGGCTTATTAATGGCCATTGGTGTAGCTGACTTCAAAATATAGGTCCTCTGTGTTTACACAGATGTTGTACAACCATGGAAACCATTAATTCTCCCCAGAAATTTTCTGCCAAGTTTCTTATATGTTTCTCTTGTGGTTGCCCAGGACTCTCAAAGCTTGGTAATATTAAGCACCTTTACATTTCACTGCAGTGTCTTATCTGTCCCACATGAATGGTCTTATCCAGTAGGCATTCTTATTGTATTTTTGACAGATCAGACCGGGAGCACCTTAAAGACAACTAGAGCTCTGACCCAATGCTCAAGGAGAGTATTCTACCAGGTCTCTTGGAGATCATGTTCTCTAATATCTGCATCATAAAAGGGTATTTGAGCACTGTTATTGGGATATGATCTGGCCATCACACTCAAGGATACTTTTGTCTTGTCCTGAGTCAGCTTCTTTGAAACATAAATATTCAGCAGAAAAAGGGCGTTTTCATATCATGTGTAGGATTTCTGTGTGAGAGGAAGAAGATAGGGGTTCCAGTTTCTTCTTCAAAAAGCACATAAAACCTAACTTGACTTAAAACAGTCAAGTCAAAACCCTTCTTTTTCTCTTTATTTTCTATTTCATTCTTTCTGTGAATTCATATTCAAATTTACTTCTTTTGCTTTATAGCCTTCATTAATTCCAAGTGATGAATGAAGTTAATGGGAAGTTTTCTTCCCACTGAGGTACAGATTTAATGCCTGCTTAAGAACACAGAGAAAGCCTGTCTCAAACTGAAAGCAAAGAGAATGCACAGGCTCCTTGAAAGGTAAGGGTTATAAAAATAAATTGCCAGCATTTTCACTGTTTGTTTCTCAGGGGCTGAGCTGCCACTAGTACATTATGCATGTTGTTTCTTTAAAGACACTAATTATTTTACATGATGTTTATTAAGCCATTTAAATAATTGCTATTCACCAGCTACCCAAATTCTTCAAGTGCATGCAACAGAAATAAAGGTCATCCATGGTTTTGATGTGCTTTTGATGAATATGATCTGTATAACTTCTACCACTACTCAGAACAAGCCATTATTTAAGTAAAGCTGGTTATTGTTCATTAGTACAAAGAGTGTGCAGTAAATACAAAGAAAGATTGCTCAGCTTACTATGTCTTTGTCATCTAAAGCAGCTCTATGAATAACTATAGGGATTTGTCTTTGAATGATTTATTTGCTTGCTGCCTAATAAATAACATGTAATTAGGTTAATATATTGTTTCCTAGTTATGCTAGTAATTTAGTGGAGGAAAATAAAAGGGTGATTTCAGATACAAATGAATGGTGGATAATTTTAACACGATCCCTGAAAATACTTGGACTCATTAGGTATGACTTAAACTGCTGGGAGGTCTGTGTGTAAAGGAAAAGCAGGAAATAAGTTTAATGAGTTCCTTATTGCTCATGTCCTGAGTTATTACACAGGTGGTATAAAACTGCAGCAACTATTCTGCATAAATAATTAAACACCCGTGGTGACCTGACACTGGCGAATGAAAATACGACATGCTAGTTTACAAGTCTGGACATTTTACTCAATCTACCAGCATTTTTTTCTGGAACTTGTGTTTCAGGATCAACGGTGAATAGCTGTTCATTTGCATCAGCTGGCTCCACTGGAAATTAATGTTTGATGAAACGTCTTGAGAGGACCTCATGGCCCTCAGAAGAGTTGCTTGTTTACTGTGTGAATGTTGAACAGGCTAAATGCCATGATGTGTAAGGGCAACAAACAGAAGTAGGCAAAAAAATTTTCATTAGCTCTTTACTAAGAAAACAGTGAATAGGAAGTCACCAGTGATACTTTAAAAATGAAAAGCTTGTTCAGTAATATTTTTGTGTACCAGCATATTTTAGAAAAAATTTAGGGGTGCTCTTAAGGATGATAAGACAGTGCATGTGTCCCTTAGGCCAATTGTAGAATTTTCTTAAACTGTCAATTCTAAATCACTCACTGTTTGTAGAACTCAGTATTAGAAACAATGAGGAGCAGCGGTCTGTAGACAGCTGAGTAGGGGCATGAGTGGTTGTTACTCACATGCTATTTTTCTTCTCTAATGCAAATATCTTATTAATTCCCTGATGCCACAGGCTTTATGAATTTTAAAGCCAGGTCAACTATAGAGCAAAAAATCAAATCCAGTCATAATTTGCAGTCAAAAACATACTCAAATGGTTTCTCCAAGTCTACACGGATCCTTTACTGCTTTTCCTTCAGTAGCATCTTAGTTTGTGTTTGTTAAGCCTGTTTGTAAAAGATGTCAAAGATTCAATCCTTCGTCTTAACCAGACTGAAAGCACTCACCTGTAAAATTCACCACCTCAAACAACAAGCTCTTTTCCTGACCCATACTTCTGAGGCAGCATGGCCCTCGTTGTTGGCAGAGGCTAGAGGAGAGGATATTGTTGTCATAATTACTGCAAGTTACCAAGGACACTGATTTTCCTCAATTAAAATAAAAAGGAATCAAATACATCAGGTGACTGGTGACGAACCAGATTTGCCCACATAGATGGTGGTTTCCTATCATCAGTGAAAGGATGTGTCCCATGGGCAAGGGCTGACTTAGTTGGAAATGATACAACTTTAAAAAAAGTTATTATGTATCTTTAATCAGGGGTTTGTTCTCCTTTGCCCAGGAGAAGAGGAATTAACTTTCTCTTTAAAAGACTGTTCTTCTGGTTAGCCTGATGAGATACAGATTGGAAGTAGACAGAAGATACATGGGAGATAAACATGAATGAACATATATATATTACTCCTGGAGAGGTTAGATACCTGGTCTGGGAAAAGATTGATAAGAGAACTGAAGAATGAGGACCAAATTAACATTGAAAGTGAAGTGAACTATAACCAATAGGAGATTGATTACTAAGAATTGTGTAATTTAAGATCAATGTATGAGAATTTCTTTGGGTTTTGTCTGTAGAGGTATGTGAAAAGTCTGGTAAAGAACTATGTGTGATGGAATAATTTTCACTGCACAACCCAGACATGTGTGGATGAAATGATTTCAGTTGCACATCCTAGCCAGAATAAAGTGATGCCTTGATTCTCTAATACTGAAAAGATGTTGTTGGAGCGTTTCAGTCTTTCCTGCATTTTGGTGACAACTTGATTGAAAAAGGCTTCGTTGGTGTGTGTCAGCTCTCTTGCTGTCTGTGCTGAGATAAATATTCTATACGGTAACCCATAATGTGCTGCTTCTTTATTTCCTTTTTTGGTAAAACATTGTTGATATACCAGTGTTTTGTCTGTTGCTGAAAAATGCCTGAACACCTTCAAGGTGCTCTGTTATTTTCCCCCTGTTCCAAACTAAGCAGCCTTGGGAACGTCACTAAATTAAGAGAAGACACAGCCACAACCGCTGAACAGATCTGACCAAAGCAATATCTTATACCATAATTTATCATGTTCAGCAACAAAAGTTCAAGGGAGAGAGAAGACAAGGAAGACATCTGTTCCGGTGTTTGTCTTTCCAATTAGCTGTTATGTGTGGTCAGGCTTTACTTTCCAGGCCGTGGCTGGACACCTGACTACCCATGGTAAGTAGTATACAAATTCCTTTGTTTTGCTTGCATGTACAGCTTTTGCTTCACCTATTAAACTGTCTTTAACTTGATCCATGAGCTCATTGTGTCCTGATCCTGCAGATGGGTGGGTGCTCAGTTGTTTGCTAGAGTCAACCCACCACACTTTCCTTGTAAGCTTGGGACTGGTAAGATGCATTTTTTAAAAAGTGAATTGTAACTCCATCCACACTTCTAGGATTTGTCCAGCTCATTTTGTATCTTGCATGGTATGAATTTTGCACCAACAATCCATTCTCAGTAAATTGAAAACCAACCTGTATTCCCTAAGAATGTCGACAGGCAAGTGACTGCACACACTGCTTTGAACATCTAGCCCTAAGGCTCTGGAAAATGCACTAAGGCAAGGAATTTTAGATGAGATTGTTCCTTTTGTCCTTATCTCATCCCCTTGGATTTACTAGCAACTACTGTTCACTGTTTGGCCTGTATCATAGGCTGTTCTCTCAATTCTGTGCATTGCCAGAGGCATGAAGGGACAGATAGGGAAAAGTGATCAATTCTCAGTTTGAAGTGAAGTGGCAGGTCAGTTCTTCTGTGGGTTTAGAATAGGCAGTAGGTGGGAATATAAAACATGACTGGTGTGCAACACATGATATGTTTTGAAATCTGCAGTGCACCCAGTCTGAGAACAAGTTAGTAATTATCCCTCAATTGCATGGTTACCAAATATTTTCCGTCACTTTTCATGGGCTATTTAGTAAATGACTGATTTTAGTGCACGTTTAGCTTGCTTAATAGCATTATTTAGTGCTGTGTGTTATTTTTGGTAAAGTTGGTACATTTTTTTATAGGGAACTGAATCAAACTTAGGACACATACTGCTCAATCTTCAACAGGTATAATTGAATAAACAAACAAACAAACAAATAAATAAACAAAATACTGGAAATTATCTTTTCTCTATTGTTCCACTGCAAATTGATCCTCTGCATGTTTATCTCCTGTCAATAATGCTTTCAGGCTTGTTAGCTTGTTTATTTAAATGCTCAAGACAACCATCTATTGTAAATTTTACATAATGTCCGTTTAGATCAGCTGCCAGTATGAGCAAATTTGAAATATATGGGTGTGCACACAAACACATAATACATACCTGTCTGTTTAAGGCCAGGTTTCTTGTAAAAGAAGAATCTGAAAATGTGACTTGTAAGGGTCTTTCATTACCCTCCATCTTCCCTTTATGTTATTACGCACAGTGAAAAGCACCAAGATGGCCCCTTTTCAGTGTTCTAAGTATGCCCAGTTCAAAGAATTGAATGCTAGAGAACTGCTGAACCAGAATGAACCAGAATAACAGTGAAGTATTTGCTTAAATGTTTTGCTAATGCACTTTAATGCAGTGCTTACATTAGTGCCTGTGTTAATTCAGTATCTATTAGCTGCAATTCAACAAAGGTGATCAAGTAAGGGCATAACATAACACTGCACAGTCCCCCTACTTCATCACCAATAGCTCTAAACTTAAAGTTAAGCATATATTTAATTACTTTACTGTGCTGTGTCTTTAGTGAATGTGTCTTATTTTATGTTATCTAAAGTTAATAATTTTCCAAGCTAAGTATTCTTCCTTTCCTCCAGTTCCCTTCATAGTCTGTGCTTGACACTGCCCATGAAACAATTAATCAAGGGGGAAACAAATGTATCTTCTAATTAACACAGACAGCATAAACAGAATAGTGGCATTCCTTAGAGCAATAAGACAGCTAATTGTTTCCTCTCCCTCCAGTGTGGCAGAGACAACTGCACACGCAAGGAGGAAAGATTTCCCCATCGTCCTGAAGGGGTTGTGCACCATTTATCAAGCTGAATGCTCTGTCATATCAGTGGAAGGACCCTGGAGAGCCCTGACTATGACATTGAAGTTTGGTACCAATTTACTGCAACACAAATGCATTGAACAGGAAAGAGAGAGCTTCTAATCTCTTCAATTTTCTTACATTACCTGGAAGGCTAGGGAATTAAATGAAACAGTAGCTGGTGACAACTTTAGAGGATACTGAATGCATGACAGGAAAAGTACTAAAATAGCTCAATAGTTTTATTTTACACATAACACCCTTTATACATTTATACATTTTACATTAATCTTACCCCTGCATAAAGAAACAGGTTATTCCTCTTGGATATATGTCTTCTCAAGAGAAGGATAAAAGCTTACTGAATTCAGTGTCTATCTGGTTAAAACTTGTTAGCAGCATTTATAAAAAATGTATTTAAAATATATAAAACCAAACAGAACATACCCCAGGGTCTTGTAATTTTCTTTTAGTTCAATGACTTGGTAAACTTGCATTGTATTTTTGATCTTTAGCAATGCCAGTCTCTGGAAAATCATTAGAAGAGTGCCAGTCAGTTCTCATGCCCACTTCATCCAGAGTTTTTACATCAGCCTCTCTAGAAAAGTAAAAGAGATCCATTCCCACACTGTGCCAATGGGAGGAAACCAAGATCTTGTCCAAAAACTTTGGCTAGAAAATGCTTTAAACACCAAACATCCAGCCTAATTTCCCAATTAGTCATTTCTCATCTTGAATTAACTGTTGCAATGCTGAGTACTTATAGATATATAAATGTCCATCTCCATCATTAAATCTTGTTTATGTTTTATACTGCTGAATGCTGAGGGGAATCCTCTTCTCTGAGACTGCAGTGTTAATTCACAAAAATATGAAAAGAAGGAATTTATGGCATTGGCATCATCTGCACAGATTTAATTCTCACTCAAAACACATAGCACCTTCCATTGCAAAGCTACCCAGAGGAACAGCTGCATTCCAAGTGCTGCAAGGAATATATAAATAATAATAGTACTGCATAGCCATATATAGATGCGAATAATCTTAAGGCATCCCTCTACCTTCAATTTAAAGGATTGCTAAAGGCCATCATTTCCCAATTCCTAGTAGGCTGGGGGAGTGGGGAGTCACACAATAAAAGGACATACAACAATTATTATAACATTACCATTTGCAATCCTGGAGATAAAGGTCAGTATGGTTTGCCACTGTAATATTTCCAGGGATTTATAACTTGCCTGAATAAAATTTTTCACTAGGTTAATATTTTCTACATTGAGTGTTAATCTGTATATATTTTTTCTTCGGGATAGAAAAGGAAGGAAATGTTTCACTACAGATATGAATACTGTTCCAGTCTTAGGTTATTTTAAATTTATGCTGTCTTGTAAACATACACATTTTAGACTTTAGAACTCTGCTTTAGAAAGTGAGATCTCATATAAAATAAATCAAAGTGATTTCAGAGTTTGAAAATAAATAAAGTAAAAATATTGAAATTATAATTTTCATGCTTTCTAATGCTCTAAGCATTTTTGTGTCTACACATGTATGTCATGTATAGATTTTATTAGTCACAAAATGGCACATGTCTTAGGTAATTCCTCTTTCAATACATGAAAAATAATTTTATCTGGACTATAAGAAGTAGTGATCTGTTATCACAAGGAGAACATAACATTTCTGCAAGGTAAGTACCATTTTTCTCCCAGGAGAGCTGCTAAGCACCTGGGCCTCAGAACAGCAAAGTATTTGAGCATGTGTTTTCCTAGAGAGCCCCCCTGCAACTGGGGCAGGGGCTGATGGTCACTGTTAGTCACTGCCTGCATTGCAAGGGCTTCTGCTGCCACTTGCAAAGGTCAGCAGGGAAACATCTGCCTCCCCAGCCCTGCAGTCTCCCCTCACCTTTACTTCCACTGTTTTTGATGACTTCCAGAAAGTGTCCTTGCTCCCACCGAAATGACCAGCTTTCCCCTTTCCACACAGACAGATGCTCATTCCAGGTGCAATTGCAGCCCCTTCAGCTGCCTTAACACCTTTTCAGCATTCTCACTGCAAATCAGTTTGAATTCTGCAGGTTTAAAATAGTCTTCTTTGAAACCAGCTTCTCATGATATTCTTCCTTGTTAAGCCATGTTCCTTCATTAAAATTAATCAGGCAGATTAAGTAGCTTTTATCCTCCTACTTCCCACAGTTTTAAGCTTATCTTTTTTGTCCTGAAGCCCATCTAAAAGAGATTCACCCACATCAGAGTGTTGGTTCCGAGGACCAGGAACACAAGATACCTTTTTTAGCCTTTTCCCAACTTTAATTTTTGTCCCCCCTTCTTTTTCAAGAGAAATTCACTCTTAAAGAGGTAAACCCAGTCTTTACCATGTCATGTGGCTTTGGAGAAAGAGCTGATATGAGGTGTTTCCTGCTTTGAATCCCTGGGAGAGAGATACACCTGTTTCCCACCCTGAATCCTTCTGTTCCTTGTACAGGAGAGGTCATTTATAGACCCTTGGAGACTTGGATCTTGGATCTCATTTTCCTTGTCTCTTTTCCTCCAGTATCTCTCTTTTCCTCCAGTATTGTAATCTTTT
>PYHW01009174.1:247836-267412 GCA_013186435.1 Turdus rufiventris | reverse complement strand
GTAAGAAATGTTGGGCTCTTCCCCCTGGTTGGAGCAACTTCCAATGGAATAAAGTAATTTTATCAGTCACACAGTTGGGACTCAATGGGCCATTAGCAGAAAATTACTCTCTGGAGGAAGGGTGTGTTGTGAAAAGATAAAGAACAATGCCCCACCTGGTTTCAATGAATGGCCCATTAGCAGAATATCTCCTGTGGAGATAAGGATCACTGCCCCCACCTGGTATCAACAGATGGTGATAGAACAGATACCTTTTATCACACCCTGTATTGTAACATGTGGCTTATAATCAGGTGCGGCTTATATATGGACAAAGAATGAAAAGTTGCTGACACCCACAAGTGCAGCTTATAATCGGTGCGGCTTATAATTGTGAAATTACTGTACTTCTTGAACTGGGAACTGGTCGCAACACTTAGCTCTCATTGTTTTGTTTTACCTGGCTTACAGCTGTGATATAAAACGTACCAACCCTTAAACAATGGAGAGTAGCATAGGGGGAAAAAAAAAAAAGGCTCCACTGTCCGCCGTTTATTTTTTTTCTTGGAGCTCAATGTTTGGTTTGGGTTAGCTCTTCTAGGTATTCTCTACTGCTTTGTCTGTCATGCTACTATTGAGGAAAGCTTCATTTTGCATGGAAAAAATAGCCAAGGTTCCTGGGTAACCTCAAAAATAGGAGAAGAAAGGAAATCTTTATGCCCCAATTTAGGGAAACCAATATTTATCAATCTAGTTATTGTCTTTATATCCTCCTCTTCTGATTCTTCTTTGCCAAAAGAAAGAAATTTAGACTCCCAGAGTTTAAATTACAAGTGGCAGTAGGCAAAGTTTAGAGAACTTCTGTCTTTGATAGAGTGGCTGATGTAGTGAGAATAACAGATGAGCCCTTTTGGAAGACAGATTTGCAGCTGTTCTGTTGTTTTTGGGTTTTTTTTTTTTTTCTCTCTCAAACATGTCAGTTATTCTACATAACAGATACGATTTTTCCTTACAGAACTTGTTGTGCTAATAATATTCTTACAGTTATGACAGTACTAAATCAGTGCTAGAGATGATAACAACTCATCTGATTAAAAAATAAAAAATAAAAAATAAAATATGGGATGTCTGATCCCTCAGCTTTAATGTAAAAAACCTGTATTTAAAATAAGAACAAACAAACCACACAGGCACATGCTGTGTTGCACTTAGTATTGCAATTTGAGAAAATTTTCAAGATACAATTTTTCAGAAGATCATTTGACAATTAGAAATGCCCACTCAGCGCTACAGGATGTGATTCAAACAATGCCATTCTGGCTTGGCAAAGGCAGTAGTTGAGGACTACTATAATGAGTTCTGTTTCAAAATTTGAAGGATATTAATATGAATTACTTGCTTTGTTGCTATTATCTACATGTCATTGTCTTGTGAGATCATTCATTATCTCCTGAGGCCAATGGGCAAGTGAACTGTTTGGTGCAATTCCACTAAAATCAATGGTGGTACTTTCCCCTCCTAGGATGCAATTATTTAATATTTACTTGATGAGATACTGCTTTCAATTACTTTGTCTATTTCTTATGGAAAAGGTGATTTTTACCCCAGTGATAACAATGCAAAGTTACTTATATGCCTGAGCATCTGGTTAGAGAAAAAATCTGTAAAGAGAGGGAAAAAAATGTCCTGTGTCCTATTCCTATGAAAATATTAATGTATATCACTGAGAAGTGTCAGAGAGAAACTTGTCAAAATTGTTTTACATCAATACATTTTTTTCCATATCATAATGAATGGATAATATATTGCAATAATAAACTTCAGGGGCTTTGATAATAGAGCCTGCATGTGGTTAGTAAGGATAAGTGAACTGGCACACCGCCTGGCCTGGCATTTGCTTCAATATTTCAGTTTTGGCAGCTTTTTCCAATCTGAGATTACTG
The DNA here is from genome assembly GCA_013186435.1 of Turdus rufiventris. Classification (NCBI taxonomy): domain Eukaryota; kingdom Metazoa; phylum Chordata; class Aves; order Passeriformes; family Turdidae; genus Turdus; species Turdus rufiventris. The sequence continues at coordinate 265,490 of PYHW01009174.1, read as the reverse complement.
TCTCCCCCTTCCCACCTCTTATGTAACCTTTAAATAAACGTTTGCCAGTGAGAGACCAGATATTTTAGTGGAGAACTGAGCTAGTATTTTTTTTCTTTCTATAATAGGAACATTCCTCGGTTACCTGTTTGTTATAACATGCCCCTGAAGTTGAGAATAACCCAGGCTTTTGTTAATATATCCCTTGGCTAGACAGAGTGAAATGATAGGTAGACGGATAGATCAATAAATAGATAGATGTCTTAGATGAATTAGAGTGAAATGACGCTTAATGATTTATAAATGTATATATGCAGGCTTTATTTTAAAATTACTTGGTTGCAGTTGAAAGCAGGTATGTAGCTTTTTTGTTTATTATTGTCTATAGTACTATAGCAATTTAAAAGCACGAAAATATCACTTAAGAAATAATACAAGGAAAAGAAAGAAAGGGAAAGAAAAGAGTAGGAAGATATCACTACTCATGGATGCAGTGACAAGGATTGATTGTTGCAGTTTAGACGTCCCTTGGTTGAAGTGATCAGTACACAGTCTTGATCTGTGGGTGGTGAGGGAAGCCCACAGAGCACAGAGTTCAATGGGTTATAAACACCCAAGCTCATCTCAACCCAACCATCTTCCCTGGTGGTGGGGAGCTTTACTCTGCCTGATACAATACTGTGGAACATGGCAGTCCTACTAAGAAAGGCCTCAGAAATTAATCTGGGGGAACATCAGAGGTCTTTCATGACACCTCCCAAGACATGACAGCTGCTTCTCATATCAGTGTAGCTGAGCCAATTTTGCCCCATCGGAGGGAATGCTCCAATACATTCCCTGGTGTTCAGGACTGAGTCAGTTGTGTAAAGGAGGACTTTAGCAGGATAAAAAATATTATCCTACCTCGAGAGTGCAAACCCAGCCCCAGCAAAGAGCCCTGCTGGCCCTGCAAATGGTCCATTGTTTTGAGTATTTAACCATTAACACTCCAATCTCTCAGACTCTTAGAGTATGATTCCAAGTGCATAGTAGTACCATACTGTCATTTTCTAAGCATATTTTGAGAACATAGTTGAGTTGTATAGTCATTTTGATAATTACATCAGGTTTGGCTGTGTTGTCTAAAATTTCATCTCACTGGTACTTTGAAGAACAGCAGACTGATGTAAGTAGCTGCTGCTGTGAACTGCATTTACCTGAGTATTGAGATGGTATCACAAGAAGACAAACTGGAAGCACCATGTCCCTGTATGAAGCAGTGCATAGTTTGGCTGGGTGATGCAGTCTGACATTAGCTTGCTCTGTAATTCTTCAGAGAGAGAGATCACACACACCATGTTTGCCTCCTCTGTGGAAAAACAGAGGTACTCTGGTTAAGCCACAAACATTCCCACACTTGAGACAATACAGTTAACTTCTGACAGATGAGTCCTGATGCTGGTGTCTCACTGATCAGCTCAGATCAAATTACCTGTTTTTCACCAATGTGCAAGCAAATAATGAATCTGATTAAAAGATATCCTTAAAGATTGTAATAGTAATAGTCAATATATATTAGATTTATTAGATATATTATATACATTAGATTAGTAAGTTTTTATAATTATATACATTAGATTAGTAAGTTTTTATAAATATTATGAAGTGTAGTTAAAATATTTGCAATTTTTATTAGCAATAATACTCCAAAGATACCTGACTATGAATTGCAACATTTAGATGGACGCAGAATTTTGGAAAAAAATAATTCTGATCTTGCTTTAATACTCTTCCTTCCTTTTTCTTTCCTTGGGTGCAACAATCATATATTTTTGTTATCCTTTGAGTAAGGTGCTATGATTTCTTTACACACAAAAAGTTTACATTATGCTTCAAAACCTGCCACCTGTCATTTCAAGATATTTATTTTCTGACTCTGACACTGCCTTATTATCAGCATTTCTACCTTGTTCATATTTTTCCTTATTTTCCCCATTTGCTGAATGTCTTTGGTATTTTGAGCCACTTTCACCTATTTTTCTGTCCTTCTCTCCTGGTTTCTTTCAATCCTCTTAACTAAACCCTTTTCTGTCCTCTATGTCCCTGCCCTCTCTCACACTCCCAGAGCTTGGTTCTGCCCTGTGACACTGTGAGATATTTGAAGCTTACATATTTTTGTCCAGCTTGGTGATTGACATTTTGGATAAATTCAGCAGTGCTTTAGAGCTGGACCAGCAGCCGGGTAAATGTCATCAGCTGGGCATGCTGACTCAGAAAATGCTGCCAAGCCTCCAGCTTCAGAGGCTTTGCCCTGCTCCCTCAAAGAGGCTGAAATACTGTTCTGATATTCACTGCTCTAACCTCAGCAGTGCCTCATGGGGAGCAGAACAAGCTGTGTCCCATTTAGAGCCCTGTAGGGCAGATAACTGGTGATCCCCAAGGACCCCATGATGCCTCTGCCATTACTTTCATTAGAGTTAAATGATGTCTGAGTTGCACCATACCTCGTGCTCAACACAGAATTTCCATCCTCTCCCAGTTAGGCAGATACTCCTATTACAGTATTCCTCATTTCTCTCTTCCCTCCTGACATGGTGAAACATTTGCCTGCAGGAATGGTCTTGGCAGCTCCTGAACAACTGTGTTGTTCATGGCATGACTGAACTGGGCTCGGCTCTTTATGGGTCTGGCTCTTACTTTATGGGTTTCAATGTAGTTCAGCACCATGAAGAGCAGGTATCTGCAGGGAATGAAGCTTTGGAAATCAACAGCGTACTGGAACTGCTAAGGGCTACTAAGATCTGCACCAAAAAGTGCTCAACAGCCTGTTGAGAAATAGTTTAAGGGAGACTAAGGCTGTAGCACTTGAAGACATCTCACTACAGTTGTTCTGTACCTAAGTTACAGTCTTACTTCTGCCTTTGAATGGTTTTGAGTTGCACAAAGAATTTAGCAAAAATGGAACAAAGCTTGGACCCTTCCTTGAAAAGATATACATTCAAATATTGTCCTTGCACAACAGAAAAACAGTATCATTTACCTCCAGGTTAAATACTCTTTCAGGTCAGAATCTTTTATTGATGCCTTCATTGTTTACTTCTACTTTTACAGACTCCTGGATCAATGCTTTTATTTTGCAATTTTTGTTTTGTTTTGGTTTGGGTTTTTTTTGATGGACACTGGTTCTTGAAATACTGACACCACTGCTTTGAGCAGTGGAAATGGGAGGCAAGATCGTTTTCTCTGCCAAAAATTTTCCTCCTCAGTCAGGCTCTGTCAGTGACAATAATGTTGGCAGCTCTCACTTTGGAAAGCCTGAGGTATAATGTGATTTCAAGCCTTCACACTTTTCAGGTTGAAAGGTTTTTTATTTTTTTTTTTCTTTTTTTAAAGAAGAGAATCTGTACTCATCAAATTCTTATTTCCTCGACTGGGTTACTATCAAGTGTCTTGTCATGAAAAGCTCACAGCAAACAGAGAAGGCACAAGCTCTCATGCTGTGGTTTGGCTTAGGTTCAGCACATGCACATGGTTAGGACTTCAGATCAGCGTATTCATTTGTAGATGACATTTTACTGTCCATGTCTGTTTTCTTGTCCGGCACATACTGCTGGCATGACTAAAAGATTCTGTACTGCTCACAGCTAGAAGTTAGCGTGTTCATATCTTCTAGGCTGAGGGTTTCATACAATTTTCTGTCTCATCCCGAGCTCTCCATGGTGCTTTCACTTACAAAATAGTGATGCCACACTTCCTTGTTGGGGGGGGGTGGCACTATCTCTTCTGCTAAAGGAAGAATGGGGTAACAAATGATGTAAAAAACATCACAATGACAGGGTGCAAATTTATGGGGTACAGCAACTAATGTGGGTCCCTCTACCTCAGTAATGGGTCTGTCAAAGAGAAATAGACTTTAGAAACAGATAAAGAGAATTGAAAGATCAGCCTGAAGAAAACTGCCCATATGAAAAGGAACTGGAAACAGTTAGACCCGTTTAAGACAAAAAGCAGGTAAAGGGAAGATAGGCAGAAAGATATATAGAAGAGTGGAAAAAAGAGTGGACAGATTGTGCTAGAACTCTAGATTTTTAAAAATTATTCCTCTGAAGCATCATTGAAGCACTGTTCACTTAGTATTGGACTTAAACAGGGCACAACAATTAATGTATTGGCTCAGACAAATGTCTCAATAGTAAAGCACATTCTTTGACTACATGTTTTTATATAAAATTAGTAAATTTTTATTCCAAACAGAGTTGGCTTTAAGTAGCAGAACAAATTGAGCAGACTGTGTTGCATCTTTTCAAACGATTTTGAACACTTGTTTATGGCAATTTAGTAAGTAAAGGAGAAACATAAGATTCTACATGCTTGCTCTGATTTTGGGTGGTATTACCTATATAACTTGCTAGTTGGCTCTTCTTGGGGCAATGGGGGGAGAGTTAACCTTGTGATTATTTTAATGACCATCACATGGCAGCTCTTCGAAAAAATGTTTTTAGAAAAGATACTCCCCATTTGTCTGGGAAGATATGGATTGACTGAGGATTAAGGATGTATTGCCTCTTCCTGAAACATATACCCATCTTTTTGACTACATCTTGTCAACACAATTAGAAAAATTAAACACCTAGTTCTGCTTTTGGGAAATAGTAAGTGATGGATGAGAAGAAAACAAGAATGTGGTAAATCTGTTTCTTGGTAGGGGAGAAATTAAGAAATTGGAAAGGAAGGGAATTTTAGTATAATGAAGTTAGAAATGTAAATCTGAAGACAAAAAACTACCACGCATAATACAGGTAATAACATTGGGGGTATAAACACAAAGTTTCGTTTTTCTTTTAGAATTTGGAGAGAAAAATACCTAGCACGTTTGTCTGAATATTTTTCCATTGGAGGACCTGCTTTTAGAAAAACCTGATTCTTCTTAAAAACACTTGCAACATGACATTATTTTAATTGTATCTCTTCCTTGGTGAATGAGTAAACACTCAGATAGTAACTTTTATTTCAATGGTACTGTTCTTACAAAAAAAATTGTGTGTAAGTGGAAGAGAGAAAATTACTAATTTCTTCCTTTGCCATTTCTGTGAATAGCTTCTCTTTTTTAAAATTTACTTAAAGTGAAAGCATCTCTCTTTCATGCTACAGTACTCTTTCAACTGTTCCAAGGATTGGTTGGAAAACATTGGCACAATCAAAACAATACGATTAATAAAAATCTAGGTTGGTCTTGTGGCACAGACTGTCAACCCTGTGGATGTTATCATTAAAACACTACATCCACATATACCATACTCTTTCACCTGTACATGGAGAAAAATATTTGGCAGTGTGACAGGGCAGACTAATGTTTTCTTGTCCTCCTACTAAATCTTGCAGATTAGTTCACCCTACATTCTAGATAGTTTACACATGGAGGGTTGGTTGTCAACACTCCTGATATTCCATGTTTGATTCCACCTGGGTACCAGCAATGGTTTCATTTAATTTATTATGAGAGGAAATGTAGGATTTTAAAATGAGTTCTCTGAAATCATAAGCAAATTCTCTTGATCTCAGATCTGTGGATCATGTTATGGGAATTACTGCTACAGCCTGATCTCAATGAGATTGCTCTAAATGGAATTCCAATTTTCAGCAGTGATTTGCTTTGAAATTAGCTTAGCTGATGAAAGCATGGTACTAATAACAACAGAGTTGTGGGTTCAGTCCCTGTTATGGGCCATTCTCTTAAGAGGTCGATGAGCCCCTTGGGTACCTTTCAGCTCAGAATATCCTATGATTTAGTCACAAAAATAGTTGTGATGTATTCCAGTGATATATGTTTTTGCTGGTAGAATAAGAACAACTCTGCAGTTACTACTTGATATTCACTTAAAGCAGCATTATTACCAAATAGCCATCCCGTCTCTTCTGCCAAGTCCTTGTTCATGTGCCCTGCTTTTTTACTGTGCCACTAGAAGTAGCTGCACAGCCTTGTAGAAAACCATAAAGATAAACCAGTCAACTAAACATTCCTCTTGTTCCCCCATTTACTGCAGTTTTCAGTTGAATCAGGCTCCCAGACTTGTTAATTTACAAATCTTTTACTGGCACTACACAGGAATTGGTGCAAGAGTAGTAACAAATGAGCAGTGGAATAGAACCAGGTTTGGGGGAAAGGATGTGAACTCTTCTTGGAGGATAAATTGAATTATATATTTAAATTTAGGTTTCTAGTTTAAACACATTCAAAATTCTTTTTCCACGGACATTGCTCAGTTTTCATCTAATTTGCTGTTTTCTTTTAACATTGTTACCAGTCAACATTCCTACATTTGATCTGAACAGAAAGCACCAAAAAGAAACAACAAAGATACAGGGGGTTTTTTTTAATATCTTAACTTTAGTGGATTTTTTTTTTTATTACTCTTGCCTAGACTTTTTCAGCTCTAATTAGTTCTGTGGAATGATTACTGATTTATTTACCTGTGTATAAGATTTTGTTGAATAGGCAAGTAGTACTTGCGATTAGAATTTGGGGAAGTAAGTTTTTTCACAGTTCAGCTGCAATAAATAGTAATCCTTCACCAGTGAAAGAATATTCATTCTTGTTTCAAGGGGAATGAAATAGATTGGCCATTAGCAATAAATTGAAATTATCACTTTTATCAAAGTGAACACACTGCTCTTGTAAAACACTGACAATCTAGCTGTGTTTAAAAGCCATGTAAAAAAAAGTAGTTTTGCATCTTCTCTTGACACTTAGTCAACAATGCTTGATGCACTTATCGATTCCTGAAAAGCTTACTAGACAACTAGACAACTAGACAGCTACTTTTAAGCACAGAACACTAATGTTTAAACCATTATATCACCTACATTTCCATAATATTTTTCACCAAGTATTTAATGAGTTGCAATAGTATGAATACTTAACCACATTAAGTGATCTGCTGAAAAACTAGAGATAATAAAATGCTGTATAAAGTCTACTGCAAAATTCCTGTTATTCCAGACTTGGATTTCAGCCAACAGACCTGAAATTATTTTAGAATGTAGAATGCTTCTCACTTTGGAATATAAGCATATACAGAAGCACACATATGGTACCTAATCAGTAGATAATGTGAAGCAATGCAATTCCATTGAAGTTAGTAATTCAGAGCAGATGAGGTTGTGGCCATATGCTCATATCTTTGTGTGTGCACTTGTAACACACTTACGTGTGACCTAAAATCATGTGTGCATGTAACAGTGTAATCACATACAATTGCTTTCTTCTGCCAACAAATTTTTCATTAGACTGGAAAAATGGAAAGCCTTCATATACTTTACATATTAATTATTTCTGGTTATGAGAGACACATGGGTTTTCACATCCCTCCTGATTTTTAGGGTGTCATCCACTGGCTGCCGTTTCAAGGGAGAGAAGATACTGATGGGCAGAAATCTTTGAAGAAACTTTAAAATGAAAGTAGATGGCACAAATTGCAAAACCTTTTGAAGGAAAAAAGTTATCCATAAAATTTCAGGTGCAATGGATTAAAAGATTGAAGAGGTTGATTGACAAATGATTAAAGGAAGCATCTCAGGAGGCAGAAGCTCCCTCTCTCCTCTGTGTATGTGCACGAGTTACTGCCTTTCTAAATAGCTGTTTCTATACTTGAAAGTCTTGTTTCTTTTTTTTTTTTTTTCATTTTCTTTTTTTAAGCTTTTTTTGTTGTTATGCTTTATAAATATACCATGAATTATTCCCAAGTGGGCAACAAACCTAATTATTTTCTAATCTACACCTTCATAAAACCAATATAATTCTGTCAAAATGAATGGAAATAATAGTACCATTATTTTGCAGAGTGTTAAAAACAGCCTTGTTCCTGCAAAGGCAGAATATCTGTTTTTCTTTGAGCTTCCTCTTATCTATATTAAGCCTCTAGGCTACTTGTTACTTCTATTACGATTGTTAATGCATGTTCCTGTTTAGCACTGGTATTACCTCTTGCATGGTGCAGGGATAGCTTGTTCTGTCTTGGTGTTAAGTGCTGGTGAGATGCAATCAAATTTTGTACCTTCAGACTACCGTAAGTGACGCAGAAGGGGATGATTCATCAACAGCATCTGTTTTAGTGGACCTCTTCAACATGACAGAATATTATGTGAATCACATATTACAATGAAATGTGCCACTGAAGAACAAACTGCAAACCTAAAGAAAAAGAAGGTATCCAGGTCAGTCAAAGAGTGATCTCAATACTGACTAGAACCAACACTTGTTTCCAAGTCAGAATTAACAGGTTTTTTTTGTGCTCCTGACTGGCCTACTGCTAATACTACACACTGTATCTTGGTTTTAGCAGTACTATCACAGAATATCATAATGTATAAAGTTGGTAGGGACCAAAATGGGGTCATCTGCTCAAGCAGAAGCATCTCAGAGCACATGGTACAGGATTGTGTCCACATGTTACATGAATATCTTCAGTGAGGGAGACTCCACAGACTCTCTGGGTGATCTGTGCCAGTGCTTGATCATCTGCACCGTAGTGTTACAGAAATGCTCAGCACTTTCTTTAATCTGTCCTTTGTGTATGTTTGATACACTTACAAGATGTTTTTCAACACCATTGCTTCCCATAGATCTTTACCTCCTTTTCCTCCCATTTTCTCTCATTTTACCCATGGTGTACATCAGGGTTAGTTTTTCTTTCATGCCTTGCTATTTCCAGCAGATCACCACCTTTTTGTTGAGACACTCTTGGTTTAAAATCAAGCACCACCAGGACATGATGCCTGCTGACATAACTTGGGACTGAAATCCCACAGAGCAGAGGTCAAATTTGATAGATATTTTCTAACATTTTCCTTCCAGAAGTATTGAGGAATAAGAAATAAGGAAAAAAAGGAAACTTAAAAGATGAAGGATGACAATGAGGTACTCCTTTATGATTGCGTGAGGCCAGACAGATTTTGTTGATCGTGACAATTCTCATTAGACAATGCATATTGAAATGTGTGGTTTGATTCCTACCAGAGAATGAATACTTCTGAGGAGACTGTCATTTATGGGAGAGTAATATGTAGAAAAGTTAAGATTATCCTAAGCAAAATGCATTTTAAAAGTATACCTCCAGTGAATAAATACTTTATGTTAAAAAATATTCAGAGATCCTGAGGGAGTCGGCTGTAGCAAGGTTGAAAAGTTTGTGTTCACAAACAACTGCAATGGTGCAGGCTTTGCCTGTAGAAACTTTTAGTAATTTCGCCTATCTGTGACTGCAGGCAAAAATTACAAATGTGATTGGTTGTAGTTATTCAGAGTAGTTCAGAGACAATGCTGAAGAATTTTCAAGCGAAGCACCTAAGAGTATCTAACCATGTCTTGAAGAGAAATTCGTACTCTGCAAGTTCAGATGAACAGCTAAGATTGTTATAGAGAAACTATGTCATTTTACTCTCTTTACAAATGGGTTAATGAGGTACCATTGGAATAAGTAACTTTCCAAAGGTCACATAAGTCTGTGGCAACACAATGAACTGAAATTAGCTCTCCAAGGTGCTCAGTGTGACAGTGCAACACTGTCTTCATTTCTATTCCCACAGTATTTATTTAATCTCTGCTGATATTTAAAATTTCTTTTTAATCTTAGAGAATATTAGGAAATCTCTTTAAAGAGCCAAAATCCCTAAATAGCCCTCCCAACCTGTTTTCCTGAATGCTTTTCTGTCCCTTAGGTTACCATAGGAAATCATGTTATGATCACATTTAATTGTATAGGCTCTATTCTCAGCAAAGAAAGTAAACCATGACATTGGGAAACCTGAGGGGAAAATGTTTAAAAGAGAAGAAGGCATTTCATATCGGAAAGATTTGCATGTGTTTAGTATTAGGTAGAGAGCTTTAGAGAAAACACGTAAGTCTGAGCACTCAGGCTTTTCTGGGCTCCCCTCTGGGGACATGATACTGTGCTTGGTTAATATGTTATAAATACAAACAGCCCAGCACTTGCTGAATTTACACTGCACATTAAAAGTTTGAAGTTCCAGAGGGAATTCAGAATTTCTCCTCTTAATGGAACTGCTTTTCTCTGGGGAGATGTAACAAGGCACCGCCTAATCAGCAGCAGCATGGAGACAGGGAGATTCTGCAGTAGTAGAAACACTTGTGCTCCACTTGTTTAACCCACAAGCTCTGGCTCTACTCTCCAATGCTCTGAGTACACGGTTGTTCACTATAGAATGCAACATTCATATGAGATCTGTAAGAAAGGACTTGTGATAAGAATTAAAATCTGCCCTGCACTATGCAGAATATGCTTTCTAAATGAAAACACAAAATATTATTAAGTTATCTTATTTCTTCAATGTAAGATTTTAATAAAACTTTGATATTTTTCTTCCTCACCAGTTTGCTAATAGAATGATGCTTTTGACATATTTTTTAGAAAGGAGAGTATAATCCTGTTGTCCTAAACCATGTTCTACAACCGATAAGATATATTTTTGTTGTACATGAAGCTGTAAAAAACAGATCTAAAAAGAGGACATTGGAGTGGGAGTGTGAAAATTTACATCCCAATCCTATATAGCACTCCTGACAATGGCTGTTTTGCTGTGGGCTAGCCATCCCAATGCTCCCTTTTCAGATGGTTCCCATCTCATCTCTACTTTCTACCAGCTGTTAGGCATCCCATCTGCCATGCCCATTGGGATTTTTCTGTCCCTGGGCACTCTCAGTGCTTACTGGTGAGTTTAGTGTCAGACACTCAGTCAAATCAGCAGAAGTTATGCGATGGGGCATCTAAAACCTGAGGTCTTCTGGTGACTCTTCCCTCATGGCTACAGCAGGGTCAGCAGTACACAGCCTTCACCATGCCTCAAAGCAAAAATCTTACCCAACTCTAGCAAAGTCAGAAAACTTGGGCTTATTTGTGTCTAAGGTGAGTGTCATCCTTCATCTCTGATTCACTGGTTTGCAAAGAACCTTAAAAATAGCTCAGCTATCAAAGCCAATGTATGAACCTCTCGTCACTATACCAATGTAAATTATTATTTATCTAACATTTTTAAAGGTGAAAATATATGGCATTGCAAAATGGCATTTGACAGCAAAATGTGACTGCACTGAATGATGTGAGCTTTCAGTCTGCTGTGCTCCTAGAAACAAATGAACTGCTTTCACACATCCCCAGTCTCCAGGTCTGTCTCTGGTTACTACAGTGACTTTTCTTTGTTCTGTACTTGAGTGCTGTAAGAGTCAAGGGCTCATCTGTCATGTGCTATAGATAATCTCAAAAACACATTAACAGACAACATATGAACCCCAGGGCTGTTTATATTCATGAAAACTGGTCCCCACACAGAGGTCACTGTGAGTAAGGTACACCAGGTCATCAAATAAGCTGCATACATTGCAAAAGGGGTCTGGTATTGCAGGCTTAAGACTTCTTGTGAGTTATGTCAAGGAGGACTGCTTTTGTCCTTAGCTTGATGAACATTTCAAAGAGCCAGCGCTCTTGTAGTTCAAATTTAAATGAGAATGCAAGTTACAGCTATCCTGACTTTTCTGTACTGAAATGACAAAATGAATTTTCTCTTACCTGCCTGCTCAATACCCAGTGAAGAGCTGATGCACAGATGTCATGGTTATAATATGTATACAATAAAATAGAGCTAATAAAATTAAACAGCTGCCTGACAACAACATTGCAGAGAACTGTCTTTCTGTGTTGCAGGCTGTAATATATGCCTGACACATAATCAGGTCACAGGTTGTATTTGTACCCATGGCAATAAAGCTAATATTTAAAAGTGACAAAATAACAACTATTTCCCAAAATGTTTTATGACTTAATCAGGGGAAACCTCCTAGAAATTATTGTGTGTTTACTGTATAGTACTGCTGTTATCAAAATCTATCCATTTCACCTGAAAATAAGAATGGGAATGTCTAGATATTTGCAGTACACTCCTACACATCCCACATCCAGTTTTCTCTTGAATTTAGTGAGTTTGGGATTAGTTCTTTTGTTACTTGAAATAATTTTTAAGGCTACTTTAGTATAACTTCTCACAAGAATGCATATTGATATTTGTTTTGCCTTATACTATCACTGTAAATAACTTCATAGTCATCACTGATGCCCTCTATTTAATTTTTTTTTACAGAGCTGATGCCTAAAATGCAAGTGCACATAAATTTTCTAACAAATATTAAGAGATAGCATCTAGCTAAAACTTGTTATGAAGAATTTAGTCTGCATATTTTGTGTCCACACTTGTTTTAATTTGCTAAATAACCTATGCAGAAAACTATTTACTTATCCATTAAAAAACAAAACAAAACCACCAAACAAAAAAACCCAAACAAAAAAACCCCAAGAAGAAGAAGAACAACAACAGCAAAAAACCAACCCTGTTCCATTCTGTTTTGGTTTCTGGGGTGGGTTCTGTTGTCATTTTATCCTAAAGTGCTGTGTCCTCACATTTACATCTACCAGCCTTTTTAATGTGATATTCCATTTAAACTGCCTTTTAATTGTATGTGCTGCCTTGGCAGAACATGACTGATATACTAGCGTTAATTAGGGCTCCAGTCAGCAGCCTATGCCAGCTGGAAACTGAGAAACAAGCGTAAATTATGCTGTCATCAATCAGCTCAAAAATGTTTGAATCACTAATTAGTTTGCAATTTGGGTGACAGTTTATCTGACGCAGGCGGTGTCAGAAACTTGAGATCTTAGATGAATAATTTGCCAGCAACAAGCACATATTCCCTGCTTTTAAATACATGAAGGTTTATCTGCATGTTGAAAGGTGGCTCAGCAGTCTTCATTAACTTCCAACTGGGACTATGTAAATCAGGAATCAGTGTGAGGCACTTCAGTCTGTGGTGGCTTAGCAGATGATATTTAGAAAAAGAAAGCCTCTTTTCTCTCTTTTTTTATTAATAATTCATAAACTGATAGACGAGAATGTTTGGGCTTTAGCAGCTTAAAAAATTCACAATGGTTAAAAAAAGAGGAGGCAATCACCCCCTTTTACATGAAAATTAGTTGTGCTGCATCTTGCTGTTTAACTGATTTAGTCTCCTCAACCCGTCATGTGTCTGGAATGTTAAGCAGTAAGTGATTAGCCCTTGTCCTTTAAAGCAAGATCATTATTGGGGTTTTATTAAATGGCAGACTTGTGTTTCCATTTAAAGGGTAAGGGGGTGGGGGAGGGGAAACAAGAAATTTCTCACAGGAAGAAGAAAAGGTTACCAGTGTCTCTAAAGGAGAAGCTATTCAATATTATAAATGCAGGCGAGGGGGTCTTAACATCTGTATTCTCATCTAGAACAGAGATAAGTTTAATATCTTACCGCACATAAAACTATTCTGCGTCCCATAGATAAAACAAAACGGTAAAAACAATTGAGGGAGGCAGTATTACCAGGTAGAGAGGCAGCAATGTGTCTTCCACATATTCATCCATCCTTCTGGAACTGAGAGATGGCTTTGATATGGAAAGGTGCAGCAAGAGCAGGGAGCAGAGCTGTGAGCTGACCATGGTGCCAAACACAAAAAGCAGTCGATGATAAGATTCTGAGGCTCTCTGTGGCTGGCAAAGGGCATGATCCCAGTATAAAGAGCTTTGACAAGGTGAGAGAAGCGGGGAAGATGATACCGTGTAATTACGATTAGCTAGTGCCACTCCAAGCACAGCACAACAGTAGCATTCATGGGGGTGCTGCTGCTCAGTGTTAACAAAAGGATTTGAAGTAGGAAGTCAATGACAGTTTGCTGACAGTCCTTTTACCTTGTGTCCCAAGTCCCTCTGCTCCCATGTTCTATTTGCTACAGCCAGAACAAATCACTCCCTGGTATGTCATATTTTTAACACCTTATCTACATTGGTTTAAAACTTCACTGAACTTTGTCTATTTTGGTACAATTTTTTCCTGATATATTAAACAGACTTACATAAATAATTTTGTTTTCAGAAATTTCTAGGAAAAGTTAGTTTTCTGCTTTAGGGGAGAAAAAAGCCCAACTAACAAAACATATTGGTTTTATATATGGCAAAATATTGTGATTCTTGTGGCTGCTACATTAAGAATTTTTAGAGGTTACAGGAAAAAAATTTTAAGGTCAGTAAAATATAGAGTCTACATGACACAGCAATATTTTGCACCGTTTTAATGAAAAGAAAAAGGCAAGGTTGGTCAAATTGCAATATCCTCAAACAACTTCACATCACTGAAGACCAAGAGAAATTACCTGGAAATACAGTAGACGTGGTCTTTAGAAGTTGCCTGGCTGGGAACATGAGTTTTCACACACTGTTGCGTGTGGGCTATGTCCTGTGAAAAAAATCAGTACTGTACTGGGAGGGAGGCTGCAGAACCTTCAGACCATTCTGGGTAACCTGTCCTCTCTACCACTGACCATCTCATCCAAGCTAAACCTTCTGTGGATATTCCCTCATTGTGCTCCTTCTTAGCTGGATGCCCCAGTTGGATTCTGAGTGACTAGGAAATCCTGAATGCTGACTGCCCCAGATGCACATACAGAAAGCCCTATGTAACAATACATAGCCTACAAGATCTAGTTTTTGAGGTATCAAATCAACCACTCAACAAATGTGGCACTTTTGTCTTTAATCCCTCTGTCTCAACTCTCTGTCAGCACAATGCTGTAAAAATAAATTTCTGTTTGTCAAGCACTTTCATGAACTATATAAAAAGCACATGCAGAAATTAATGAGTCTGGCTTTAGAGGAAAGTTTAAATAGTGAAAACAAACAAAAGTTCGGATTCACACTGCAGAATGAAGATAAACCAAAATAGTGAATAACTGCTTACTCTGCAGGTTCTCTTCTATACATGGAGTAAAGCTGTGGTCTGCACAGGCACAAAAAGAAGGACCTATATGAGAATTTCTTTTTTAAAAAGACTTTTTGCTTGTTTGTCTATTTTAGCAGAAAATACCAGTTTCTCAAAACTGCATCTTTTAATGGAAAAAAAGTTAATATATACTATGGTTTTGTCACAGGACTTCAATGACCCAGAGGAGAATTTGTTGTCAAAAGGTAAGCTGGAAGAGTGATAAACCCGCAGAGGCTCCAGAGCTGCCACCAGTTTGATGGTAAAGCAACATTAGATGTGTTGCAGTTGCAGTGCTACCACAGAAATATTCAGCTGTCTTCTAGCAGTAGATGATGGCTGGAGGTCATGGATCTGGCAACAGCGCTCCCTCTGCTGCATCACATGCCTTTCTTGTTATGTCCTACTTAATATAGGAAGAAATGATGCTACTTCTGCACTTTCTTGCCACTTACCATCTTGCTTTTCACATACCAGAATTATCTGAGGTAATCCAAGTACTGGAAGTCAATTCCTTCTCTTTTTCTCTCATTGGCTTTATTTCAAAATGTCTATTCTTTATTCCTAAATGAAATTTAAACCCAGCAGTGTTTTACTATTAACATTGCTGAACCGTAGAAATCTTTTTGACACTGTAAAGTGTGCATCCACTGTAAAATGGACATATGAACAACTGTTGAGATCATTGTAATACTGTCATTTCTCCTCTACTGACTGATTCTTAAACCTTAATATAGAAAGTACACATGTATATGCATCTACATAGTCTGTAGACACTTGTCAGAGTGTAAGGCTTCATGAGATGTTTAAAAAAAAAAAAATATCAGTTTAAGCCAGTACATATGGACTAAGTATTAATCTACCACAAAAGACTACAAAAATGACTGTCCTATTCTATACAGAGTCCCTATTCTCAGCCCTCTACAAACCACATAGACGTGAGAGATGACTGATGAGAATAAAGAAAAATTGTCTCTTCTCCAAAAAGGAAAATGATTGCTAATAAGCAGAGAAAATGGTTTATATAAAGTTGCATTGGAAGCCTTTGACAGCATTGGCAGCTGAGCAGCTGTATAGTGAATCCTAGCTTAAGGCTTTAAGCTCTTGATAGTTCTTTTTATTTGCATGAGATGCAGATAACTTCTACACAATCATGTTGTATTTCTTTTTAGATGATTACAGACCTTTTATAAGTCTGAGGTCAGCTTCTCTGAGGTTAACTCATCTTAAAAACAAATTATGTTTTTATGTGTTAAAGAGATCTTTGGACCAAGGGCAGGTACTTTGTCTTTAAATACTCACTCTGCTCTAGAAAAATAAGAACTGTGTGTGAGAGAGAGAGGTATTTTCTTTTTTTTTTTTTTTTATGTGTAAGGAAAAGTCAGAAAATCTATAATTCTGCTGTTGTTAGAAGCTGGTCTCAGAAAAGGCATACTGCAATTGGAGGAAGGGACTGAGTACTAGCTCTATGTGGCTCAGCTGGAAAAAATCAGTTCCCAGGGTCTACTCTGTTATCTCAGGACTTGTTGCTGAACTATACTATCATGACATCAAGGAAGAAGAGTGAAGTAAAATAATAAAATCAGATTGTTTAGTACCACAGAGAATAAATCCCTACTGTGTCTTTCCTTGATGCCTCCTTAAGAGTTCCTTTGAATGCTAAGAAGTATTGTAGAACTTCTTTGATTTTGTCTTTGGGCTTGGGTTTGTTTGGTGTTTTTCTATTAAATGCAATTATTTTTATCATATGTTGCTATTGCAAAAGGATGGAACCTTTACTGTTGTACATCAACTGGCATGCTTTGTCACTGTTGAGGGAGAGGTATGCCAGGAAAATGGTTAGCTTTTGTTTACCCATTACTGGCACTGATGACACTAGTGAAGAGAACATCTCAAACAGTTTTTGAAACTATTTGCTTAGAACAGGGAAAGGTTTTTTTAAAACCAAATATGTTTAAAAGGGAGTACAATACATAGACTTTTCTCTCATGGTTTGTTCTCTTGATTCTTTCCATTTCATACATCTTAATAGTCAGACTCATTGAGAAAAAAAGATGAGGCTGAAGAAGTCCTTAAACCAAGTAAATATCCTTAAAGGAAATCTGTTCAGACTATTACACAGACCTCTACACAGAGAACAAGCCAAGACATACTAATCCTCAACCGACTGTTACCAGTGAAAAACTAGTGAAGACTGAAAAGGGGCCATGGGTCTGGATGAGCTCTTGCTCTATATTTAGATGTTCATAGAATCAGAGAATCAATCAGGTTGGAAAAGACCTCTAAGATCAACAAGTTCAATCTATGACCAAGAACCACCTTGTCAACTACCAGCCCATTCCAATGTCTAATTATCCTTTCTGTGAAGAAATTCTCCCAGTGTCCAACCTGAACCTCTCCTTGCACAGATTAAGACTATGTCATCTTATCCTGTTGCTGGATGTCTGGGAGAAGATGCTAATCCCAACCTGGTTAAAAACTCCTTTCATTAATTGTAGAGAGCCTTTCTTTCCAAGCTAAATAACATTAGCTCCCTCAGCCATTCCTCACAGGACTTGTGTTCCAAACCTTTTGCCAACCTTGTCATCCCTTTCTGAATGTGCTCCAGGCTCCTCAATGTCCATCCTGCAGTGAGGGGCCCAGAACCTAGACACAGCACTTGAGGTGTGGCCTCACCAGTGCTAAGTACAGGTGGTCAATCTGTGCCCTGCTCCTGCTAGCCACTGATCCTGCTGATCCAGACCAGGGTGCCATTGATATTCTTGGCCACTTAGGCAAAGCTGGCTCATGCTCAGCTGCTGCTGACCAGCACCACCAGGTCCTTTTCCACCGGGCAGCTTTCCAGACA
>PYHW01009174.1:214497-241732 GCA_013186435.1 Turdus rufiventris | reverse complement strand
TGTGCCCACGTGATTTAACTTATGACAGGGGGCGGGGTGCTATCTTCCCGTACATCTCGAGATCTTTCGGGCGAATTGGTTGTCTACAGGAGACCAAGAAGAGAAGAAGGAGAAGGAGATAAATGAGAAGAAATCTGCAGCTGGGAAAAGTATTTTTAGAAAAGTTTTGTGAAAAACAGAGGTGGAGATTGTTTTACACCAATGAACGTTTGTTGATTTATTGCAATCAATGAATAAAGTGTAAATTTTGTGGAGGGTATAAAAGACAGCATGCTGTTGTAATAAATGGGGTATTAGCCTTTTGAGATGTAGTGTGTCCTTTCCCCAACAGCAAAAGAGTTCTTAGGGCTATTTTCAGGGCTATTTTCAGCACCTTCCCTCTCATTCTAGAGGACAAGTTTCAGGACATAAGAGAACAGAACTAGTCTGCAAAATTTGATAAGACAATCCTGTATCACTGCTACCAAGTTCCTACACCTGTCTTGTGGTATTGGAGTGATGACTTCCTTTTAATTTTTCTTCAACTTTTTAGGATTAAAGGAACTATTCTGTTGTGGGAACCCAGGGTATTCCCCTGGCTTCTCTGGAAACTGGGCAGGAAGCTCAGAGGGCTCAGAAGCCTTGGCAAGCTGCCCAAAATACTTGTGAATTCAATCTAAGTCCATGGGAAAAGTTACCATCTTTCTATGAAGTATTACAAGGTCACAGAAATAAGTAGAGTGCAAATTGGTGTATTAGAAAGTAGAAAAGTAGTGTTTTAAAGATTGTTTACATTAAGGGCCTAAACACAAGATAGCGATTTGTGGCGTAGTAAGAAATTCTTTCTTCTTCTTCATGGCATCCATCTTCTGGGTCAGGATGCCAACTCGGGATTGATGAAGGGAAAACTGCACGGTGTAAAGTGGGTATAAAGTATTGGTGATTAATTGTAAATAAAGCGAACGTAATTTAGAGTATAAAAGATAACTCCAGCCCCTGAGGGCGGGAGAAGAGCCTTGAACAAGGTGCAGATCAGACCTCTGTAAGCTTGAGAGAAAATTCCTTAGATAACATAAAATAAAGAGCCTTGGAACTCAGAAAATCAACCTGCTCGAGTCTTCATTCATAACCTGCATGCTCGGCCTGTGGTGCAGGAATTCACAGACCACCTTTCAAGTCATAAAAGAGGTCACAGCCAGCCACATTCTGTAACCTTGTCTGATGATGGCTTCTTCCAGGTGAAGAGGGTTGCATGGCTAGAAACTGGTCTTGAAGTTGCCAGCTCCTTGAAGTTAACATAGAACATTTTCATTTCAAGGAAGTCTTGAGATATCCTAAAGCACTTATAAACTAAATATAATGATGCTGAAGGTACAGTTGGTTGGTTTTTTTCAGGGATACAATGTATTTTAGAAGATATTTTCTGTGTCCCACACATTCCGCCTTTCTTAAATTGGACATTTATTACCTATAATTGTTCATAATTCACTAATGCTTAATCAACTCCCAACACACTGGGAATGAAGGGTCTACCTTTATGCCTTATGCTCCTGCAGTCTTTATGATGTCTCTATTATCACTCATTCAGAACACTTTGCAGCAGATTTTCCTCACTTACTCTTATGATCTTTGGTTAGAGTGTTTAATGGGTGTTTAGGGGCGATCCTTTTAAGTATGCTCTTTCTCTGCCCTCTTTAAATTCTAATGCACATCCACTGGATCCCAATCAAGTAGATAAGAATTATTGGTTGTATGATCTTATCCTTTGTGTATAAACAAAAAAGAGAAATCTCTGTCTTTAGTTCTCCCTCTAACTCTGTAGGTTTGAAGTATTTATAGGTTTTTAAATGAGAAATGGAGTTTTTCTGAACTACAGATATATTTCCACTACTTCACTGTTAATCTGACTCACTGATATGGGTCGTTTATGACCAACTGTTTCTTTATCAGCATGGTTATCAAAATCAGCTTCTCACAATATTTCTGATGCAGTAGAAATTGGGGTGAGATTTGGGAATTTATTTATTGGACATGCTGGGAGGAGCTTATTACACTTTTCAGCAAAACAAGATTAAACTTAGGGCATTAAACATTGAGAAATTACATTCAAGGCATGATTTCCACGTTGTTTTTGTCAGGAAAATACCTATTATTTCATCTTCTGTATAACTCATAATTCTTCCCTGAGAACAAGACAAACCCGGAAAATGTAGATAGTTTTTGTTACAAGCACAATGTGAAAGAAAGTTCTTTTAGTACTTACCGGAGGCTCCTTAATGTCTTTCAGTATTGAGCCTTTCCATGAGCTATCATGAAAATTACAAATGTTCCTCTTTTTCTGTAATTCTGAGACAGTATTATTGCAAATGTCGCTTTCCCTTCTCTATCTGCTGTGCCAGAGATGAAGTAACTCAGTTTTGTTAGAACTTAACAGGTTCTCCATCCTCTGGGCTTGTATCTCATCAGCAGGTAACGAAGCCAAGATTGTTCCTCTCACCTTCTTCTTCCTCATCTGATATTAAAAACTCAGTGTAGATTATTTTGGAAAATGTTAGGATGGTGCTCTCTTTCTACGAGTCCCTTTCATGGTATCTTGTACATCATATAAACACAATTAGAAATTATTTTTCTGCTAGTTTTTAAAAAGCTTATGCATCTTGGTATATATTATTTCAGACTACATTCTACCATGCTAGAACTGCTTGAAAATACCTGGTGTTAGATAGAAATTCTCCATTATACAGGCATAATATTTTTTCTCTTAATGCTGCTTTTATCCTTATACTTTAAAAGGGTGAAGCAGAATTATGGAATAGAACTTTCTAAAAATAAAGTTTATACATTTGTATAATTCTGGATGTTGTATCTGGCAGCCTGTTGACTTTTCACAAGGCTGAGCTGAGCAACTGGCACAGCATTTTTAATGTACTAAATCAGGAAGTCAAGAATGTAGTCTAATACGCTTTTTTCTTGTGAAGTTGTAAAATGTGTCTAATCATTAAACAGATAATTGATGACTTCAGAAAATATATGCATTTTACACTAATACATACAATTTGGGCTTCACATTTATTTTTGCATCCTATTTAGAAGGTAATAAAAACAAAAGCAAAGATGAAAGATTCATCTTGTCTTTCTAGCATCAGATTGTCATAAAGTGCAACTTAACCCACCTTAGCAGTAATTTAGACACCATGTGAAGGCCTGGTTCCCATTTTAATCAGGTTTGAAAACCATCATAGGGGAAGGAAGAAACCGGGTTGGCTTGATCAGTCAGGTCAACCATTCAGCAGCAATCTTCAGGTTTATGAAAATCAAATTATGAAGCTCAGAGTGGGAAGTTAAAACAGTAGAAATTATAGAAATAGAATTGAGAGTCCTTGCATGAGCATTGTATGTATTAAGACCTTATAAAGAACTCAGAAAAGTATAGGAAAGCTGGTGAAGCCATAGAAATTCATAATCAAGACCAAAATTCTCAAAGCAGTACAGTGGATTTTAAAAAAGGGTTTGAGAGGATTTCTATTAGCACTTCTGTGGATAAACTTCTTGCAGTATTTTAAAATCTTAATCTAATTTTCTGAAGTTGGATAAACAATGACCAGAATAAGAAATAAGAATAGCCTATATTTTCACATATGATGATAAATACTAGATGAAAACACCAAGATGGACTAAATCCATAATGAGGAATAAGATGATGACATTCAAAACAGAGGAAAAGGGATTTTTTTTTTTTTTTGCAGACAATGAGATATAGTTCAGCTATAAAATATTATTACCCTCTCCACTGGAGCTTCAGCCATTTATCACAAGATTTTTAAAACTAGTTAGGATAAAATACTAGAAAATATACTGCTTCCTGCACCAAGGAAGGAGCAAATAGTGATATATTTACTTTTTATAGTAGCAAAACCTTCATTCACCTAATGTCTAAATGTTTTTTTCAAATATTGTAACTTATTTCTCTGATGATGATGATGATGATGATGATGATGATGATAATAATAATAATAATAATAATGAAGAAAGTAATTGTAATGAGTTGACCCTGGATGGACACCAGACATCCACTAAAGCTGCTCTATCCCTCCCCTCTGTGACTGTATGGGGAGAGAAAATATAATGAAGGGTTCATGAATTGAGATGAGGGCAGGGAAAGATCACTCATCAAATAAACAGGCTGGAATTGGAGATGTTATTTGAATTTATTACTAACAAAATCAGAGCAGGATAATGAGAAGTAAAAACAGACCTTAAAACACCTTCCCCCTACTCCTTCTTCCTGCCCAACTGTATCTCTGTTCCCCAGTGGTGCAGGTAGGCGAGGAATGGGGGTTATGGTCAGTTCATCAAAAGATTTTCATACTGCTCAGAGAGAAGGAGTCCTTCCCCTTCTGCAGTGTAGAGTGCCTCCTACAAGAGACAGTTCTCCATTAAATTTCCACAGTGAGTCCATTCCATGGGAAACAGTTATCACAAAATGATGCAACGTGGATCACTCTTCCACAGGTGCAGTCCTTCAAGGACAGGATGCTCCCCATGGGATCACAACTCCTAGCAGGAAATCTGCTCTGGTCTGGGCTCCTCTCTCCCCAGGTCTGCAGGTCCCTGCCAGGAGCCTGCTCCAACTCAGGTGTCCCACGGGGTTACAGCTCATGTCAGGTGTGGGTCTCCTTCACAGGCTGCAGATGGATCTCTGCATCCCTGTGATCCTCCGTGGGCTGCAGCTGCTTCACCATGGTCTGCAGAGGAATCTCAGTTCTGGCTCAGTCCAGGAGCACCTCCTGTCATTTCTCCACTGACCTTGATGTCTGCAGAGTTGTTCCTCTCGCATATTCTCACCCCAGTCATCTCTGGCCACAATTACAACTGCCCAACTTTTACAACTACAACTTTCTTCTTCTTCTTAAATTTGTTAACACAGAGGTATTACCACCATTTCTAACTGGCCCAGCCCTGGCCAGTATCACATCCATCATGCAACCAGCTGGCATTGGTTCTGCTGGACACAGAGGAAGCTTCTGGCAGCTTCTCATAGAAGTTATTCCTGCAGTCACCCTGATACAAAAACCTGGCCATGCAAACCTAACACAATAATTTGTTATTTTTTAATACTGTTTTATTTGCAGTATTAATAAGTCTATACCAAACTTCTTTTCAGTTTTGGCTTGCATGGCCAATACATTTATGCTCATTCCCTCCCCAGCCAGCCATTAAAATCCATTAAAATGGATCTGATTGAAATGGAAGAAACTTTAAATATATCTTGGAGGGTTCATGAATTTGGAGTCACAAGCACCAAGAGAAGAAACTAGATCTTGGTTCAAAATAAATATATAAGCAAAGCCATAGCAATATTCTGGTCCCTAGGGTATAATTTCCTCTCCACTTGTAAGTGGGGTTGTAAATATATCAGAATATAACCATACTTTATTTTACACTGTGTTTATGTTTCTATCATCTCTGGAAAAAACTGTATTAAGGCTTCATAGGATTTTTTCTTCCACTGTGGGAGACTTTCTTTTTCCTACAGCTATGCCTGGATATTTAACTACAGGCAAAAGCATAATGAGTCCAAGAAAATGACTATTGAATTTCAGAAACACACTTAAGTACTTCAGAGAGGAAATGTCTCTGCTGGGCTATGGTCTACTATTTCCAAAGTTCAAGGGGAAGAAAAATAACAAAGAATTGTACCTTTGATTATTGAAGAGCTGCAGCAAGTTAAATTCTTGAATCTTGAAAGAGCTTTCTGTAAATCAGCCAATTTGTTGAAAAGCTCTACCATGAGTATTTACAGACAAATCACTATATGAAAATTACTGTGCCCCACTGAAATCCATAATGAAGTTATCACTGAAAAACCGTGGTTGCTCAGCCATGCTGATGATTATTTCTAGTGTGATCAGGTAGGGCTGGACTGTGTAGTGCTTTATGCAGGCATTTGATTCAGGTATTGAACACCCAATCTACTGAAACTATTGAAGACAGATGGCTACCTTTTTTTTTTTTAGTGGATATCTTATAATGACAATATTGTACTAGGTCTAGTTTAATTTCTTATAGTTATATTGATGTATTAGTCAGATGGCAGATTCAGCACTGCAGGCACTGCAAATGAGAACGCCTGCCGTGTTTTCCCTAGTGTTATCTTTATTGCAGGTATGCAGCTCAGCCATTAATTAAAAGTATAAAGGAACTCATTCTGACAGTAATGTGTTTTGACTTCATAAAACTAAAACATCTGTAGGTTTCGGGAATCTTAACTTCTGATATGGAAAAAAATACCTTTGTGTATATTTATCAATTTTTCAAAGGCTTATATGTTGACTAGATATTTCAGGTTGATGTATATGATATAAAACCTTTGTTGTCTTTTTCAAACAAAGAAACAGAAAAGATGACATTTGTTGGTTGCCAACAAAGAAATCCCACTTAAAGGCAGAATTAATTGGCAGAATTCTTCATGATGTGCTGGTACCTTTAGATGCAGCTAAGTGCTCCATTCTGGTAGAGCTCTACTAGATTTCCAGTGCTTTGCCTGACTGCAAAAAACACTTGGTGGCATGGCGGTTTTCATTTAGTGTGTATGTTTCAAAAATAAATTATCACACAATTTCTAGAAATGAGAGAAAATTCTTCCAGGGCATGTATTTCATTTTAAGGGCACAAAGTGAATTGTAGGCTGGAATTGCATGTTATTCTGTAGCAGACACTGCTCAGCATTTCTCAGACTTCAGCAGAGAGAATCAAAACTTTTCAAAGTATTTTGTGAAAAAAAAAAAAAAAAAAAGAACGTTGCTTTACTGAGAGAGTGGGCTGACACTTCTGTATCTATAGCTGCACATTCACATTCATCATGGCAAATGCAGCAACTGCTTACTTAAAATACTGATGATCAGCAAGGTAATAACTGTGGTTTTACCATCTTAACTCAAGGCAGTTGAGAAACCTATTCCATATAATTAGACAAGTTTTGGCTTTAGAGACAAAAGCCTTTCATACTTTATTTTCGGCATGACTGCCCATATGTCTTTTTTTGTTTTGTTTTGTTATTGCAAACTTAACTTTTGAAATACTGGGAGCAAAAAATTTCTATGCCATGAGGTAAAAAACCCATATGCCAATTATTCCAACATAGCCTAAAGGGTGTAATTGTCCAGGTTTCATTTCTGATTTCCTCATTCGAAAATATTATCAATCCTACTCTAAGATCCAACCCAACTGAGGAATGGAAATCTTCTTATTAAATGTACAGTCATTTTAGGTATCTACAGTAATTTCACAAATATAAGCCGCACGGACTATAAGCCACATCTCCGGGTGTTGGCAAACATTTTGTTCTTTGTCCTTAAATAAGCCGCACCTGAATATAAGCCGCTCTGTCGTTCACAGCGAGGACCCACGTGCAACAAAGTTGCCAAATAGTAACAGAATCGCGGCATGGCGGGGGGCTTACTGGCTCAGCTAAGGCTGTGCAGGCTCGGCCCGCTCGGGGCTGCCGACGGGGCCAGGAAGGAGCCACCCCCCCACTCCCGCGGCGGTGGGCAGGGACAGAGCACCCCTGCTCCCATGGCAGCGGCGGGCAGGGACGGAACCACCCCCGCTCCCATGGTGGCGGCGGGCGGGGACGGAGCCACGCCTGCTCCTGTGGCGGTGGGCATGGACAGAGCACACCCGCTCCCGTGGCGGCGGCAGGGGCAGGAATGGAGCCACCCCCTGCTCCCATGGCAGCGGCGGGCGGGGACAGAGCCACCCCTGCTCCTGTGGCAGCGGCGGGGGGCAGGGACGGAGCCCTCTCCACTCCTGTGGCAGCGGCGGTGGGGCAGGAATGGAGCCACCCCTGCTCCCATGGCAGCGGCGGCGGGCGGGGACGGAGCCACCCCTGCTCCCGTGGCAGCGGCGGGGGGCAGGGACGGAGCCTGCCTGCTCCTGCCGCGGCAGGCGGGGGCAGGAGTCCCCCGCTTACCCCACGGGCCGAGAGGATGGCAGCACGGGGTCCCCTCATCTCTCCCTCGGGCTGTAGGAGAAGAGGGAAGGAAGGACCTCCCCCACCCCCCGTGCTGCCTGCAGGGAGACAGCTCCACCCGTGGCATAACAGAGTAACAATTTGTAACAATCATGAAATGCTGGCTTTTACTGGCAGGTTGCTCGACTCGTCACCTCGGTTTCCACTTCAGGGGCTGGAAATGTCAGAAAATTATTCACGTATTAGCCGCCCCTGAATGTAAGCCGCATTTCCGGTGTGGGAGCAAAATTTTAGTTAAAATAGTGCAGCTTATATTCGTGAAACTACTGTAATTTAAAACTACATGGCTAGCTTTTTCAGCATAATTAACATTTTCTATCATTTAATATATTTAAAGGATTGGATCACTGACCTCACTTACAGCTGTGAATGCTCAGCACTTTGCAAGTTATTCAATATGGTCCTAAAATGCCACCCATAAAATAAAAATGCACAATTAATGTCTGCCTATGAAAACTTTGGTTTATAACTTGCACTGCTTTCAGAGCTAGGCTGTCTTTAGTCTTCCACTAGTGCTATTCCACTAGTCCTTCCATGAGCTCTATTCAGCAGCACTCCCAAACTCCTGCAAGAGAGAGGTCCCATCAGCATCCTTTCTATTACTTGACAACTGGAGTAATATGCCCAAATCAATATTTTTCTTTCTACTAAAGAAGAATGAGGTGAAAATAAAAGTAGAGTTGCTTAATTACTATGCTTGAATGGCCAAAATTGAAAATACTCTTAATATTGATATTTCTTAGCATCTGTTAGTTCATAATCCCACCAATCATTCTTTCAGTGAGTACTTCATATGAAATTTTCTGAAGTTTCAAAAAGCATTCTAAAGCATTGACTCCCCTGTCCTTTCCATCCCTAAAAATCATATGGTATCAAAGTGAGATGTTAAAAGTATTGCCTTCCTGGGCCTGTATTGCTGGAGCCAAAGGGCAGCAATAGCCATCACACCTACCGTACTTGCTGGCAGCAAGGGTATGTTGGATCTGATGTGGACTTCAGGGAATGTGAGCAGGCACAATCCTTCTCGCTTTTTTGCAACCTGTCACAACCACTCCATCTTGGCTTTTTAGTTCTACCACTTAACTGTCATTGTTACTTTCTTCTTCATGGTCTAGTTACTGTCAAATCTTGTGGATGTTCCTCCTTGTTGCAGGTCATCATACCCACTGTTTTACTCCCGTTTTTTTTCTTCAAAAAAATCTCTACTCGTTTGCATTTTTTTCCCAAAAAACTCTTCTCTGCATTGTTCAGTCCCTTCTGTCCTGGCCAGCTAGCAGCACTGACTCTGCTTCCAAAGTCCTTGACAACGTCTCCATCTGTATTTTCCTTGACTCTGTTTCTTAGTCCTAGGATACTGAGCTATAAAAGCCTTGAGCATCTTGAATAAATGGTACATGCCACAAGCATCTGTGGGTTTCGGGAAATTGCAATTTCTGATATGATAAAAAAAAATCTCAGTGCACAGTTACCAATTTTTGAAGGCTTCAAAGGCTTATATGTTGACTAGATAGGTTGCATAAATTTCTCTGCAGATGCTAGAAAATGTGATTTCAGTGCAGACATTTCCACCTGCTACATTTCAAGGAGCTCACTCAAAGAGTATTTTAGAGTTTCCTAAAATATTAATTTTTAATACAAGCTATACAGCTTTTCAGAACCACCCAAAACATTTTGCCTAAAATTCATATGGAATTGGTTAATAGCAAAGTAGAACTTCAGCCCCAAACTGGATGATATTACCAACACGATTTTACAGTAAGAAGTCTTAAATAACTCTAACAATAGGAAAGTGTAATATGAGCTCACTCACTCTTTTATCTCATCACTATGATGTGATTCTGTCCATGGATTTACTGAGAGAAACAGGAAGGAAGAGGCAGGAAATAGCATCCTATCATTCACCAGGCTGGGATTTTTTCCCTATCATCTGACATGATTTAAATCAAGCAGCCTCCACTGGCCACTGAACAGATACACTAGTGTCTTAGTTTGGAGGACAGGTGTTTGCTAAGAAAGGCAGGAGCCTCTCTTTGAAATGGAGAATGTAAACTCCCTCTCTCCTAATTATTATAATTTTGAAATCAAGCAGCTCTCTGGCAGAGATATGGGAATTAGGAATAACAGTTCTTTACTAGGGAAATTAAAATAGAAATACAGTACTACAAAGAAACAAACCCCAAGCTCTGACAAAGTCAGAGTACAACCTGACACCCCATCAGGCAGGGTGTTTTTAGCAGTCCAATAAATGATGGCTGCAGTCCTCCTGCAGTGACAGATGTGGTTCATTTGAAGCAGTGGTCCTGTAGAAGGTGCAGTTTCTTTTCGGAGGTATAGAAATTGGGTTTCCCTCTGGAGTCCAGTGGAGGAAGGGCTACCTTAGTGTCCCAAAACCTCTGTTTTTATCTTGGTAAGAAATGTTGGGTTCTTCCCTCTGGCTGGAGCAACTTCCAATGGGATGAAGTAATTTTATCAGTCACACAGTGGGACTCAATGGGCCATTAGCAGAAGAGAATTCTCTGGAGGAAGGATGAGTTGTGAAACGATAAAGAACAATGCCCCACCTGGTTTCAATGGATGGCCCATTAGCAGAATATCTCCCACAGAGATAAGGATCACTGCCTCCACCCTCAACAGATGGTGATAGAATAGATCCTTTTATCACACGTTGTATTGTAATCCAAGATAACTAGCCTGTATGTTAAACTATGATTGCTTCTGTGGGAGTCAAAGAGAATTTATCACATATGATCAATAAAGTGAGGGCTTTAAAATATTCACCATTTTCTTTGGACATTTAGTTTATGCTTTCTTTAAGGATGACTGAGTTGAACTCAGCCTCAAAGTAAAAACTTTAAGTGTCGTACTGTTTCTTTGAAAGTATGCACTTGACTTTGAATTTACAACAAAAGGGTTGATGTATGATAGCGAGAATTTGTGCTTTAGAGGAAACTAAAATTTCCACAGTCAATATGCCAGGCCCTATACGCCATGGAGCAAATGTTTGTAGCAGACACTTTCTCTCATTCAGGCAGTTCATCTACATAATGGAAATAAAATTAATTTATCCTGCTTTTCTGCACCAGAATCAATTTCTTTTCAAAAAATTAAAAAATATATCCTCATTCATCTTGGACCATGTTGGATTTCCCAGCAGCGGCATAACAGTTACTTAAGCAGCATTATTACCTGACTTTTATTATTTGATGGTAAGTGAAAGTGAGGAACAGAAATCAAGAAAAGAAACCCAAAAACCATACCAGTGGTGTATTTGAAATGAGTGGCAATTTATAGTTGCCTAGTACTGAAGAGGTTTATAGTTGCCTAGTACTGAAGAGGTTAAAGACCCATTTAGTTTCAAAGCAAAGAAAAATGTAATAGCAATTATCTGATTTAGTATAGTTAAATCAAATTATCAGGCAAGACATAGTATTTCATTTAAACTAAGTACCCTGATGGCACTAACAATATGGACAATATCAATTATAGAAATGTTAGTAACAACAAAAACATTTAATTTCTTTAAAAAGGTCAACAGTAAATCTATCTAAAATATGTAAGGTTCATAAAAGTCATGGCTTTGCAACAGTGACTGAAACAGATGTTCACAAAGTCAGCATTTAAACATGAAGACACCATAAAATAAATGAAGACAGGATTAATTTAACAAATTATCTCAAGAGTAGAATATGGAAAATGAATTAATAGTCACTCATGCAATTCAGAAGGCCACTTTTTTTCTGTAAGGTAACTGAAAACACAACAGAGAACAGTGTTAAATTCATTCTCTAAATAAGTTTGCTGACAACTGTATAGATCTGTGCGTGCAACAAGGCAGCAAAATTTGTTGTGTTGTATCAGGAAAGAGATCTGCCACAATAAAATTGCCTATCTTATTCTTGTATAAGAATGGAAAGCAAGCCTTATTCTCTCTGTAAAAGTTTCATATTGAATCAGTTGCTTCAACAGCATAGGTTCACACCAACATAGCTTTTAGGAAAACAGAGGTCAGGAGAATCAGATCACATTTTTGCAGAAGAGCTTGGAACCTTTCAGTGTCTTCAGATTAAATCCATCTGGCTTCTATCTTGAGGCCACCTATTTTAAATTTTATTTTCAATCTAAAAGGTAAGCAACACATACAGAGATAGCCTGTAACTTTTTATCCTGTCTTTATCTTTTCATTCGCTGTTAACTTACATATTTTTTTCCCCTTCCTTCTTATTTATACTGTGAAAATATTCATTCCTTGAAAAAGAAAGAAAGAAAGAAAGAAAGAAAGAAAGATACCATGAGGAAGGGAGGAAAGGAAATAATTCTTCTTATTTATCTGAACTAAAATCTCATGTCAGCTGTTTCATCCTTTGTTATTCCTCTTTGTTTGGAAGGATAATATGGTATTTGACTGCTAAAAATCCAGAAATCAAGGACCAAGTTTCCAGTGAATGTTTCTATCAGTCATGAAAACTGCAACTGGTAAAGAATGTTACAGTGTCTCATTAAACGTTAGTTTTAGCAAACTATTAGCATGCTATATTTCATAATAAGCATTAAACTTATAAATAATGTCTAATATTTAATAAACACTTTACAT
The DNA here is from genome assembly GCA_013186435.1 of Turdus rufiventris. Lineage (NCBI taxonomy): Eukaryota > Metazoa > Chordata > Aves > Passeriformes > Turdidae > Turdus > Turdus rufiventris. The sequence goes on along the minus strand of PYHW01009174.1, from coordinate 229,130 downwards.
ACACTACTGTCCCTTCTTGTTGTTTTCAGCACCAGATTCTAAAACAAGGTATGGTTTTTCCTCTAGTCTGACAGAACTATAATGATTCTCGTCCTAACCTCAAACTCATTGCTCTTCAATTTTGCTTCATGTGTCATTCTGAGGATTAACAAAACAGTCTTTGTGAATTGCAAACAATGCAAGTACCGCATCATGGAAACCACAGCAGTCTAAACTGTAGTTATTAAATTACCATTTTTTCATAGCATAAGAACAAGAGTTTTAGCTTTCATTCATATGTGCTTGATTTCTTTCCAAAGTTAGAATGGTTATATGACCTGAGAAATTAACATAGCTAAATAAAAATTCCCTCAAAGCAATTAAAAAATGACACAAAAGAAATATAAAATTTGTCTGAGCAATGACATGGATCTAAGACCTACAATCCCCTTTGTACTGAGGCACTGTTTTGCTGGAGTGCAGGATAATGACTTGGAATGAGGAGTTTCCTTAGTACTGTATTGGGCTACTTATAATTTTCTGAAAATTGCCATCACCAAGCTGTTTCTTCATCCACTGATCTTTCTCCAATTTTGGATAGTGTCCTCAGCATACCTATCTAGGAAGACTTTTCCAAAGGTAGTTCCTTAAATATCTATCAGAAGGGCTTGAAGTTATTTCTTCTTTGAAAGATTCTATACAAAATCCAGATCTTTTGAGCTTTTTATAAAATGAAAAGAGCTCAAGGTGGTGAAATATACAAAACCAAGTAACAGTATGCTGTCTTGGGTTACAATACAGGGTGTGATAAAAGGTCTATTCTATCACCATCTGTTGAGAGTGGGGGCAGTGATCCTGATCTCCATAGAAGATATTCTGCTAATGGTCCATCCATTGAAACCAGGTAGGGCATTGTTCTTTATCTTTTCACAACTCATCCTTCCTCCAAGGAGTTATCTTCTGCTAATGGCCCACTGAGTCCCACTGTGTGACTGATAAAATTACTTCATCCCATTGGAAGTTGCTCCAGCCAGGGGGAAGGGCCAAGCCTTTATTACCAAGATAAAACAGAGGTGTGGGGGCCACCAAGGTAGCCCATTTTCTCCACTGGACTCCAGAGGGAAGCTGGATTTCTCCACATCTCCACTGGACCTCTGGAAGGAAATTGTACCTTCTACAGGACCACTGCTTCAACAGAATCACATCTATCACTACAAGAGGACTACAGCCACAATTTAATTGGATGCTACCAACACCCTGCCTGACAGGGTGTCAGGTTGTACTATGGCTTTTGTCAGGGCTTGGGGTTTGCTTCTTTGTAGCATTGTATTTTTATTATAATTTCCCTAGTAAAGAACTGTTATTCCTTATTCCCATATCTTTGCCTGAGAGCCGTTTGATTTCAAAATTATAATAATTTGGAGGGAGGGGGTTTACATTCTCCATTTCAAAAAGAGGCTCCTGCCTTTCTTAGCAGACACCTGTCCTCCAAACTAGGACACATGCTAAGAGAAATAGTACAGAAATATTTCGCCTTAGGAGGCAATTATTTTGATATTCAAAGCATACACCTAGTGTATATTTACTCAGTAATTAAACACATTGGATGAAGCCTTAATTTAACTATGAGCATTGGATTCTCTTCACAGTTAACTTCTCTTGTGGAGGGTGTAAACCTTCTCCTGAAGGATGTGTCACCTGTGTGTATTGGTTTGATTGTGATATTAACTTAGTGTAGAGAAAAAAACATTAAAATATCACCAACTGGAAAATGCAAGCCTACCTTAATAACAGTAATAATAATAATGTCACTATTTTATAGGTGACTGACACATATGTTTTCTAATTTCTTCATTTAAAAAATACTTTTCAACTAATTAAATAAGACTGAAATTTTGGAGAGTACCTTCCCTTAAAGCTATCATTCTAATAATATTGCAATTTTCCTCAAGGGATGTTTTGGTCTACCATACTGGGTTTTTTTAACACCCATGCATTTAATTTTTAAATAATTTAATTATGATGCACTTCATAACACAAAAGTAAACAGACACTTCTGCTGGAATTATATGACTGCTTTTATCCTCAAAAATAAATAGCAGTCTTTGATGTCTTCACCAATTTGTCCAAAGTGTGTTTCAATCTTGCACCCATCAGAGTTTTTCACAAATTTAGTTTTTCTCATTTAGATATTGGAAAGCTGAGAGTTATGTCTATTTATGATGATCACCCAGATAATTGCGGAAATTTCTCAAGCTTTATAGGCAAGCATTAAATAATTTACAGATATAATTTATTTTCAGGTAATCCTGTAAGGAGTAAAGGGTTGGACTTGATTGTTTTTTGACATTGTTCTCCCATGTGTCTTGGATTGCAATACAGGATATGACCAAATGTATGTATTCTATCACCATCTGATGAGACCAGGTGGGGCAGTGATCCTTATCTCCATGGGAGATATTCTGCAATGGGCCATCCACTGAAACCAAGGGCATTGTTCTTTATCATTTCACAACCCATCCCTCCTCCAGAGAGTTCTCTTCTGCTAATGGCCCACTGAGTCCCACCGTGTGACTGATAAAATTACTTCATCCCATTAGGAGATGCTCCAGCCAGGGGAGAAGAGCCAAGCCTTTATTACCAAGATAAAAACTGAGATTTGGAGCACCAAAGTAGTCTTTTCCACTGGATTCTAGAGGAGAACCGGACCTTCCCACATCATTACTGGACCTTCAGAGGAAAACTGCACCCTTCTACAGGAGCATTCCTTCAACTGAGCCACATCTGTCACTGTAAGAGGACTGTAGCCACCATTTAATGGGACTGCTACCAACACCCTGCCTGACAGGGTGTCAGGTTGTACTCTGACTTTGTCAGTGTTTTGGGTTTGTTCCTTGTAGCACTGTATTTTATTTTCATTTTCCTAGTAAAGAACAGTTATTTCTAATTCCCATAACTTTGCCTGAGAGCCCCTTAATTTCAAAATTATAATAATTTGGAGGCAGAGGGTTTACATTCTTCATCTCAAACAGAGGGTCCTGCCTTTCTTAGCAGATACCTGTCCTCCAAACTAAGACCCCCTGTTACCCTTTTTGTCAAAGCCCAGAACTGTGGACTGGATAAATGGGTGCTGAGATGTATTGAGATCTGGATGAATGGAGGATTCCAGAGGGTCATGTTCAGTGGCACAGGGTCTAGCTAGAGGCCTGTCACAAGCACTTTGTCCCACTTGCATTAAGGGGCAGGTGCCTCCTCAGCAGGTTCATTGATGGCACAGAGCTGGGAGCAGTGGCTGATAGCCCAGAGGGCCCTGCAGCCCTTCAGAAGGGCTCGGCAGGGTGGGGAGATGGGCAGAGAGGAACTGTCTGAAATTCAGCCAGGGCAAATGCAGGGTCCTGCATTGAGGAGGAAAAACCCCAGCTATCAACACAGGCTGGGTCTGACCTGCTGGAAAGCAGCTCTGAGGAGAAGGACCTGGGGTTCCTGGTGAACAACAAGCTGCCCATGAGCCAGCAGTGTGTCCTGGTGGCCAAGAAAGCCAATGGTGTCCTGGGGAGCATTAGGAAGAGCATGGCCAGAAGGTCACAGGAGGTGATCCTGCCACTCTACTCTACTCTACTCTACTCTACTCTACTCTACTCTACTCTACTCTACTCTACTCTACTCTACTCTACTCTGCTACTCTGTCCTGCCCTGGTGAGACCATGTGTGGAGAGCTGTGCAAGTCCTGGGCTCCTCAAGACAAGGAAGATAGGGAGATCCTGGAACAGGCCTAGTCGAGGGCTGTTAAGATGATTAGGGGACTGCAGTCTCAATTATGAGGAAAGGCTGAGACAGCTAGGAGGAAGATCTTGTCAATGTATTCAAGTATCAGAAGGGAGGGTGTCAGAGGATTAATCCAGGCTCTGCTTGGTGGTGCCAAGCAATAGGGAAAAAGGCAATGGGGACAAAATTCCACTTGAACATGAGGAAGAGCCTCTTTACTTTGCAGATGACTGTACAATGGCACAGATTGCCCAGAGAGGTTATGGAGTCTCCCTCACTGGAGATATTTAAGAACTGTCTGAATACAATCCTGTGCCATATGCTCTAGGATGACCCTGCTTGAGCAGGGAGTTTGGGCCAGATGACTCCACTGATAGTTCCTGCCAACTTTACCCATTCTGTCATTCTCAATCTTTATGGGTCCCTTCCAGCTTGAGAAATTCTGTGCTCCTTTAGTTTTTCACCTTTTAATTCTTGGAGGAATAAAAGCAAAGAAAGTGTATGAGACTATTCAGTGCAAAATATTCTCTGCTATTCCTCTTGGCCTCCAGGAACATTGCTTGTAAGAGCCAAGGAGAACGCTATAATTTTACCTCTGCTTCCTTTCCCTCCTTCACACAGCAATATAGCAGTTATTCTAGCTCTCAAACTTTCAGGGATTTTTCCAAAAATTCTTTTTTATTTCTTTCCATCATCTGATCTAGTCCAAAATCTGGTCCTCCACTTGTTCCCGTACATATTTCCTCTTGTAATAAATATGTCTGCAGCAAGGATGCCCTCAGAGTCCTGCACAGTTCTTGCTTTCCAAACCCTGTTGCTGTCTTCCAGCATGGATGCCTGAAATCCTCAATGTCCCCTTGCCTCTCAGACCTTTCAGTCAGCACTCTTTGCATGGCCCTCTACTCCAGGGCCTGGTGCTCCTGAGCCCTCCTAAGCCCCAGCCTCAGTCTTTCCCACTGATGCCCTGGTGCAGCCATTACTCCCCATAGGAGGGGCTCTGGTAATCCATCACCTTTTTTCCTGTTTCCCACCCTAGCTCAGCCCTTGGATGCTGCTGTACAGGAGATGGGAAGCAAGCCTGGCTCTTTGACACCCAGAGCACACCTCAAGACACAGGTGCTCCTGTGACTGCTTACCCCCTATTTCCCACAGCTGAAAGTATATAACACGCACTTAACTTGTGTGCCTCATTCAAAAAAGGTCAGAGAAAAAGCACAAAATGGTGAAGGGAAGAAGTCAGAGGACAAAATGTTATTTTTCTGGTGCTTTTTGCAGCATCTTTACCCTTTCTTTAGTCACAGTCTGCACTTCCTGGGCGGAGAGTTGTCCTGGAGCTGCTGGTGCCCGATCTTCACCTGAGGCAAATGAAGGGCACTGTATGGGTCCAGTCAGTCCTTCCTCTTCCCTTACAGATAGTCCAATGATGAGGAAGAAAAGTCTGAGTGGGGAAAGAGAAGTAAAGGGGAGGGAAAAAACACAGGGAATTGGGAGGGAAAGGCTTTGCAATGACCTTTGAGCCAGACAAAAAAATCACTGAGAAGTCAGAGGTGAACATTTAGAGATTAAGAGATAGGTAACTTGTTTCACAGCGAGCCTTGCAACATTGCAATTCCGTATGTATTTCTCACTGGCCACTTCTTCTGGCATTTGCTCCTCTTTTTACAACTGGAGACTTCCTGGGAGAAGGCTGCTGGAAGTGCTGCATCAGTGAGGCACTGGGGCTAGCAGCAATTGTAACTTCTCATAACAATCCCTTTACTCAGCCAGAAAGTCATATGCTGGATTTTCATCTTATCTTTCTATATTAGTTGTTGTTTCAGATCTTCTGATATCACAGCTTAAATAAGTAGGCTCTACGTGAAGGACATTTAACTTGGAAAAAGATAACAATCCTGCTATTCAACAAAGTACACTTCGATGCTTGTGTAGAAACACAGATTATTTGAAGTGAAAGCTGGTTGTTTGGAACGCATTGGGTTTTTTTTTACCATGTCTCTCTCTGCAAGAATTGTAAGAATTCAAAGTAAATTTTTATGATTTGTCGTTTTGCATCTTTTCATCAGAAACAAAGGGAAAACATAAATCCACATCTATCTATTTTTATTCAGTGATGTAAAAGTTTAGATTTTGTAGTGAACTTTTATCAAGTGGTGTGGCTTGTCTAGTGTCTACTCTTCTTTAGCTATTAGTTTTGAAGTGCCATCTTTCTGTTTAGTGATATTCATCCTTGACATCTTCAGAAATCCCCTCCACATGTTGTAGTTAAGGGATAAGTCTCAGTGTCTAAGAAAATGGGACATCTGAAGTCTATGGAAAACATTGCAAATAAGCAAGATTAGAAACAAATTTCCCTGTCGTGCATCTTACTGAGACGGTAGCAGTATCTTCTATTCTTTATCAGTATAAAACTAGTATTTTTGACAGTAATTTGTTTACATCAAGAAGTATCCCAAAGTTGGGAAGGATTTTTTGAACACAAAAAATCTGTATTTATACACATCTCTCAGTTTTCCTTAATACTGGGCACAAAATATATCATATATTCACATGTTACCATATGAATGCAAGATGATATCCAGAAGTCTCAGGCTAACTCTTGGTGTAGCCCTAAACTGATTTTGTGTTTGACTTGAAGTTGCATATTAATTAATGGCTTGCTCCCTGTTTTTTTTATCAGAAATTCTATATCAAACCTGAGCAATGCTTTTGGTGGAAACTACATCTGAAACCTCTGCACTTTTTGATAAACCTTGTGAGTATTGGACATTTTTCCTATGAAAAGCTGTTTTACTAATAAACTGCTTCATAGTATTTGAGACCGGGTTGGTGCCCTCAAACAAAGTTTAGTGAAAGGATTTGAGGGTGACAATGAGAAAGAGTAGGAGTTAAGGAGGACAATAAGCTTTTATGAGTATGCTCTAATTCTGGAATTAATTGTTTGGAGCTATTTCAAGGGAATCTTCTTACAGAACCTTACACAATTTGGAATGGAGTTTTCGTCCTCACCATTAGTACCACAAAGCAAAGACTCGTTTATCAATTTGTATGAAGCGAGAAAGTTGTATTTCCTCCATGCAAAAGTAGTTTGAACATTAAATTTGGCACTCTCTCCTGGAGCTCTCTGCTTTTTAGTACTAATTTGTTGTTCTGTTCAGCATGGGCTATCACAACAATGTCAGTATTTTCAGCTATAAAATGCAATTGAGCCTGTGAAGTTTTTCCAAAATAATGTCATTCAAGCCAGATCATATGCTATAACAAACAGTATTTTCAGTCTGTTGGCCAGCAGTGTTTTCATTCATTTTGGGATGCTTCCATTTATCTTTGTATTCTTGATGTAGAACATAATTCTATGATATTTCTATATTGATCTGTAAATGCGTGCTGCTTGGAATTGGTTCAGCCATGTTTTTTTGGTTAGTACAATATATTCATACTAGGATAGCATAACAGCAGTGGCTGATACTTGTGCTGTTGGTTTTCCCTTAAATGCCTCAGTTTAACATGGAAGTAAAAAACCACTGTTAAGCCATGGCCAAGGAAATATCTTCCATATTCGCCCAAATGCTACAATTTGAGAAACAGCTACCTTTCCGCAGAGCTGATGCTGTAGAATAAATGGTTGAAATCTCCCCAGAAAAAATACAGCAAAATGTGTCTGACACTAGAAGTTTTACTCCATAGACACAGAGAAAGAGTACTGCAAGCATACCTGTTCTGGTTTACAAGACATAGCAAGTGTGGTCTTTAACACTGTTCTTGAGATTACAGTCTGCAAGAGACTGTAGAAGAATGGTTTTGCTTGTCTTTTATTTCACAGAATCATTGAATCACATAATGCTTGGGCTGGAAGGGACCATGAAGATCTATTTTCAACCCTTCTGACATGAACAGGGATATCTTCCACTACACCAGGCGGCTCAGACCACCATCCAACTTGGCCTGGAACAATTCCAGGGATAAGAAGTTCATAGCTTTTCTGGACAAGCCACTCCAGTTTCTTACCTCCCTCACAGTGAAAAAAAAATTATTCAAACTGATTCACTTGAGCTGTGTAAATGTGACAATCATTCTCAGCAATGTAAGAAAGGTTGCTGAGAACTTCTTGTCAAATACAAGGAATGTATTCTTTTGCTGTACCCATGTCTGTCTAAGCTTTTCATTTAGCTTTTGATCAATGGAGGTAAATTTTTAATTTTTTTTTCTCATGCGAATGGTTTCCAGAACGACCATGTTCTGCAAATTACAAAGGCTCCTATCCTCCCATTGTGAGAAATTTTGCCAAAGGTTTCTTTTTTGCCTGATTACAGCAACTAATTCTTATTTCTATCATGCCTTCTGCCTTTCCAAATGAACCATGAAATGTCTTTAGTGGAATGATTATGCAGAGGCATCATTCCGAGTGCTACAGAACCTGAAGGAGAAAACCATGGCTTTGCCATCTGCCCTGAAAAGGGGCAGTGCAAATAGGAATCACTCTTATGTTTTATTGTTTGTCCTCAGTTTGGAGTAAGCACTAGGCACTAAGAACATCTCTCGAGCAGACTTGGCCCAGCTAGACTTGATGATGTAGGAACTCTCAGACAACTCTCCAGACCCATCCCCTGGTGAAAGGTAACTCCAGGGGTGCTCTTTTTCACTCACTGCTTCCCAGCTGAAAGAGGAATGACTCCTTGAGGTATACTACTTTCCTGTGAAAACCATGCTTCAGCACATAGACACTTGACTCAAAGATGCACAGCATCAAGACAAAGCTTTTCTGCCTGGATCTGCTGTGTTTTTGACCCCCACTTACAGCTAACCCGCCTGCATCAACACTACCACTCTCAGCAAGAGCTCTACCATGTTGTGGCACACGTTTGTTTCCTATCCGAAAGGAAATAGTCTGTCTGGGCTGTAACTCTGCCTAGTTTTAAATCCTAGCAAAGGACAGCTACTGCAAAGTGTGCTCATATTTCATTGGTAAGAAGCAGCCAGTTTTCAGTATGATATATAATGCATGCTGATTTTTTTTTTTTAAAAACCTCAAATACTATCATGTGCTCTCACAATTTTGTAATACACAGAATATATTTTGGATATGCCTAGGTGATATTAAAAGATGTTTAACTTATTTTGTCAGAAATGGCTGCAAGAAGCAAGAAAGATATGTTGAGTTGAATCAAGGTTGGTCAGGAAACATGTACAAAAATGGAGCCACAAGCAGGCTCCATAAGGGCTGCATGTTTTCTTTAAGTAAGCTGGTGTGGATTCTCCATGACTAGTGCTAATAGCAGCACACCTGTAGTCTCCTTTGACTCACTGTGAAACTGTGCCTGTTGTACAAAACGCAAAACACTTTAGAAAAATATTTTCCAAGAAGCATCTTCCATTCTAGCAGTCTGTGCATTTTTATGGAAACACAGGTAATGCAAAAACTTGTGGCAATGTTAGTTCATCTCTTTTTAGATTTAGTCTTTAAGATTTTTGTTCCAAACAAATCCAAACATTTTGTAGCAGTAACTATTCTTTAGGTATAGGAAACTACCCTTTTTAATTAGGAATTTGGCTTCAAAAAGTTTTAGTTATAGATAAGATGTATTGTGAATTCAGCAGTTAACATACATATCACTGAGATAGTTCAGGAGATGGGGAAGCCTCTTCTTCCTTCATTGCACAGTTCATTAACTTCCTGTCCTGCAACAGTCTGACAAACTTCTTCAAAGTTATTTACAGTTTAAAGAACAACATCAGAATACAATCCTTTATAGACAAAAGGTCATATTCTAGTATGTTGAAAGTAAACCTGTTTGCCAGAGAGATCTTTTTCTTTAATGGAGAGAGAGCAAAGTAAAGCAGGGTTCATTTGGCAAGGCTATGGCTCTGTCCAAAGAGCCTATTTTTCTCCTTGGAAAGGTCTACAGTCCTGTTTCCACAGCTGGCAGGACAAAAGGACTGATGCTTGTGTTACGGTTTTCTCTTTGCAAGCTCAATTTCTTTCCTAGGAAAAGCACAGCAAAGAAGAAGGAAAAAATGGAAGGTGCATGATGTACACAGGTTTATTAGGATGGGGCTAGGACATGTACTTGGATTTGACAGCTGAAACATGTTTTCAGGTCCCCAGCACAAAGAACCACAAATCTCGTGGCACTCAACTGCACACTTCAGACAGATGTTGATTAATGTCAAACTGATGTGAAATAAAAAGCTCCTTTTCAGTTTGTCAGATCATGACTTTTTGATTTGGGCTGAGCTGGCCTGAAACAAAATATTTTGTTTTAATTTTTCTCATTCAAAACCAAACTATATCTTTTCCTTCCATGGCAATTTCTATTCTTTGTTTGTTTTTTTTTTTCCCCTACAGATATTTATTGACCCTGTTGACAAATACCTGCCAAGTTCTAATTAGATAGAAAATATCCACCCATCTCCAGATTTTTTTAGGATAGAAATCTCTGTCTAATATTATCATAAAGGATATATTTAGACTGCAAATGATGGAAAGCCCTCTTGTCCTCCCTTTCTGACTTCTTGATGCTACAAAACATGATCTGACATGCACAGCTTGACCAAAAGCTCTGCAAGTCTAGGGTATAATTTTAAAATGCCACTTTGAATCAAATCCATGTACTAGAAGGTTCTCTACAAATCACACTGTTTTGTTCTTCTAATAATGTTGCTTCTCACTAAAATTGCGTTCAGAAAAAATCACAGAGCTGCAATACAAATGTTTTCAGTGAGATGTCATAAATCATTACCCTTAAGATAACTTAGAAGGATAGATTCCTTGTAATTGAGAAACAATTTTGTTCCAAAGTCATTCAGGCACTATCACAAAACTGAACTAAATTTATGTAATTTTGCAACCCCTCTTACAACACAAATAAGAATATGCAGTCACTTATCTAATCAGGGAAACAGCAAGAAAATGTGCCATGTGTGAACTGTGGTTAAGTCAGCATTTTCCTAGGAGCTGTCATTAGCTGAACAGTATTTAAACTTAGCAAAATTTGCCTCTTCTTGTTTCATGGAGCACTTCTGAACTCATCTGGAAATATTCAGAAAATACTATAAGCAAATCATAAGCATTCTCTAGGTATCTTTTTGCACGAAGTCTCAGGTGTTGATGCTTACAATATTAATTCTGGAATTGGTCACCTATATCATGTTAGTCTTTTCTTCTGCTTGGAAAAACAAGAACAAATGTGGATAAAATCCTTTTCTTTGATAACAGTTTTGTGTTGATTTCAAGACCAGGCCACCTCCAAAGATCTCCACAGATAAAGCTGCAAATAGTTTGTATTTGCAGTTGAATAAAAGGTTTCCTAGACTAGAAGAAATTGTGAAGACCTTCTTTATTTGGCTAGTAGCCAAATAGTAGCTTCAAGTAATTCTTGTCTATATATAGTTCTTCCAGGCTTAAATTAAGTACATGAATGACATAGAAATGTTTCACAGTGTGTAAAACTATCATTTGGGTATAACTTAATTTGTATATTTCTTTAGAACTAGGAGAAACATCAATATCGTCTTATAGTCAGGACGAATAATTCAGTTCTTTTTCTGGCTAAAAGTCTGGCTAAATCACAGTCTGATTAAATTTTGCTTAAAGATTAATATAGTCTATGTATATTTTTTGCAATATCCTTAAAAGTAATAGTATTAAACTATAATCTAAGTCATCATCTGCCTTTTCTCCTCAATAAAACCCAAAGTCTCCTAGAGTAGAGACATTATATAAATTGTACTATTTAGTAATAGCAGTGTTCATTACGAGAGCCCTAATTATGGTCATCATTTACAAAAAAAAGTCAGTCTTGCCACAGAAAGCATAATAATGAATGCCTCTTGTTTAAAAATTAATGAAACTTTTTTTTTTCTGCAGGTATGAAGTCTACTAGTCTGCAGGATGTCATCCCTTTTATTCTTCTCTTTTAAAGAATTAATAGTCATGAAAATTACATTACAAGTAATTACAAAATTAGAGTATTTTTTGTAGTGCAGTTGGGCATGTTTGTTTATTTACATGATAAACTGTGCAAAATCCAGAAAAGGGCACGAGAATAATAAACAAGTCATTTTTAGTTATGCAGGGATTATTCTATATACAGGACGAAGCTGAGCTCTTATTTACAGTGGTGGCAAATTTAATTCTACTCCAGTTTACAGAAGAATGGTGAGAAGCTTTCTTATTTCTAGGGACTAATACAAAATGCAAGAAGCCTAGATAACAACTTACTGTGCATTCCTGATGGACGATATGCTTCAGTAGAGGAGTCCAACACAGTACTTATGTAAGGGACTTAAACTGGGTTTGTAGGCATGGGCCTTGGCTTTACAAACCCAAGATTCATCAGGATTAGTTTTACCAAGTCAGGAGGATGAAAAGCAGCTTTTGGCTTTCAGAAGAACTTATATTTCAGTGTTTTTTTGTAATAGGCTTCAGCTGATGTGCAAATTGTGCCATATAATTTCAAAAATAAAACAGTTTTTAGTGAGCTCACTAACATTTTAAATTTCAGTTTTAATTAATCTGTAGTAATTCTTGAGTCTGGCAAAACATGGATTCTTCATTTAGAAGAGGCATTTTGTCCTTAGCTAACCTGGAAAAGTACATTAGAGGCTCCTTGCAACTAGCAAAATAAAAAATTTGGAATAAAAAACTTTTTGTCCCATCATATCAAAGGAATATCTCTTTGTAACCAGTTCTATTTGTGATGATTGACTGTGATCTCTTTTGGGATCAGAGTTTACAAAGATGATGCTCGGACTAGACTCAGAAAACTCTCAGCCTTCCAGAATAAATTAGCAAACAAAAATATTGCTGACAAATAAAATGGTTTAGAAGCTAAAGTATTAGGATAATTAAATGCATATTTCAGCAGTATTTATTTGGCATTGATTGGCTGAGGCCACTTACTGTGAAGAATTGCATAGTTAATTTAAGTGCTAGACATCTCCTAAAGGAGATGACACTGGGGTCATATAATTGTAACAGTAATTTATTTAGTTGAAGCAAATGAATATGTTCTCAATTAGCTTAGCAGACATAATAACACTATGGGGATTTATATTTGCTTATGTCACTCTGCTGTTGGAATAAAGTTATAGGATCTGTTTGCCTGCATTTAGTTCTTCAGTTCATGATTCTTCACAGAAGAAATGTGAAGGTTTTTTCGTCCTGATTAATAGGTGACCAATCCCAATGAAGCAGATATTGGCATAATCACTCAAGGGAACTGTGGAATATACAGCAGTATTACTGTCAGAAGACAGTGTTATTTACTTAAATCTCTCATGCTAATTTTTTCCCCCTGATATGTATTCTAAAATTTACCCCCTAAATTGGTGCCTGATGTAAGGTTATTCCATCACTGAGGCTCTTGAAGTTTTATCACAGATATGTTATTCTGCTGGGAAATTTTTTCCCACTTCTTTAATCTGCTGTCAGTATAAAATTGGAAAGCACCAATTCAACTGTGCTGTACCTCAACAATGCTGCAATCCTCTGATCTAAACTTCCTAATGCACTTTTAAAATTTTCAAATATTGATACATTTTCATTCTTCACTGGTTGGGGTACATGCCAAAGAATGTATCAGGCATGATCTACCTACCTGACACACAGCTTATAATTGATTTACGGAAACTTGGAATCTAGAGTTGTCCATTATCACCAACTACCATCAGAAATAAAGCAACCATTGTGATTTTGTATAAATAGCTGGATTAATTTTTTTTTTTTTAAATTCAAGGCTTGTCTGTCTTTCAGTAGTCAGAAGATTGAGTCTGTAGAGGCTCACAGTGGCCAAGTAGAGGAACTCAGCGTGACTTGCTGAGCTGTGCCAGGAGAGGTCTCTGCAGGACACACTACTGCAGGAAGGGCTGGGCACACTCCCTTTGTGTGATCCCAGCCTTTCCCTCTGGCAAAAAGCACCTGGTGCATGTTCCAACTCAACTCTATGGTTAGCATGCAAGCAGCTCAGTTGCATCACATGTTATCATCTATAAAAATTAGAGATAGGTTTGAAAATCCTTTAGAGTTTTGAAACAGAATATTCAAGTTGTTAAAACAGCCTGGCTGAGTAGATTTGCTTCACTTCTCATAAACAATATTCACATGTCCTAAGAAACATTTGAGTGGAGCAAGAACCATGTCTTCTGACCCTCCTTGTGGCATTTATGAATCGTGCAGAGCACTTACCTCAATGCATTATTTTCTTATACACATGCTTAAACATTTCATTGAGAAGAGCTGGCTATATTCAGTCAATATAAGAATTCCTTGATTGTCTTATTTTCCCAGTCCTGGGGAATCTACTCCCATTTTCCTGCTCATGGGCAACACATGCACATTGTACTCCCAAAAGTCAGAGGGCATTTAGTGGTCAAGAAAACTTTGCATAACCTACTCAAAATTCCACGTGATATAGAATAGCTGTCATTCAAAGTGTGCAACAGACAAAATTGTGTTTGATTTTTCTAATATTTTGTGACCAGTGATGATACTGAACTTAGCATATAGATGCAGATAATTTTGTGGGCAATGCCATTTTACAAAATTTTCTAAGGTTCATTTTTCTGCCTATGTTGTGAAGTTGTACAATTCTGTCTGCATGGGTTTGGGAGAAGAGTTACTTAGTTGTTTTCAGTCTTAAGCGCCCTATCGAATAAGATAATTGGCAAGAAGAAAAATCAAATGAGAAATTTACAGTCCTAGTAGAAAACATTTTAGAAGCAGTAAGTAGTATGTTTTCCATTTACTAGTCAATGCTTTGAAAGAAATTGGTGGCAACAGTGAATGAGTAACTTTGATCAGGATACTTATGTTGGTACTGGAATGTGGATTTCATTGTCTGTCTATGAACACTGGGGCTTGGAGGTTGACTGTGATTTCCAAACAAGTTAAA
>PYHW01009174.1:188026-208680 GCA_013186435.1 Turdus rufiventris | reverse complement strand
AAGCACATTTTTCTCTCTGACCCAGGGGAAAGCATGCTTAAAGGTAAGCTATTTTGGCAGTGTTTAGTCCTTTCTGTCATATTCTTCTGCTGTGCTTATATAAATTCACATGTGTAAGGTGCAAAATTATTGTAGCAGTGTAAAGTTTCCTAGTTTTAATAAAAAAAAAGACAAAAGTGCTACCAACTGATGGAAACGTCCCTGTCCAACCATCCAGGTTGCATTCTGGCAGTCACTCCTGTGCCACCTGAACTGGGACTGAGGCCCCTCTGCAGCTACACCCCCAGACTATACACAGCCAGAACAGGTTTCCCCACACTACCACGGCAGAGCTTCAGACATCTTGATCCTTAAAATAACTTAATCATGGTGCAGTAACCAAATAAAAAAAAAAAAAAAAAACAGCTTGAGATGGGTGCCTCTGAATCAACCCTGAACAAGGGACTCCTCAGGCTTTTACACCCTCTCAGCCTGAGGAAAAGAAAACCCAGGACTCACTTGCTCCTGCTATGTCTCAGTCTCCACCTGCTTGGCCAGACCCTCGAGCTCTCTGTTACAGAAAGGGTCAGCAGTTTCCAGGCTATTGCCTGGGCTCTTGCCCTCCAGAGCTCAACCAGAGCTCAACAGCTCCCACTGCAGCTGTACCCAGAGCTACCGGTACTGAGCACAGTCCTCAAAAACCAGCACCCTCCTCCACCCTATACACTTTATCCTAGGCATCATTAAGCTGGGTTTAATTTCTATTTACTTTTTTTTCTCCAAATATCTTGGGCCCTGCACATCATTATCTTCAATGAACATCTTTATTAAACTGGACATTTAAGTGTATTTGTGTGGTTCTGGCTTGTTGCAGTTGTTTAAGTGATTGGATCACATGCTGCTTTGATCATTTAAAAGAGGAAAGGTTTTTAGAGCAAAATATGTAAAAGAATTATTAGCAGCAGCGGACTAAGGAGAGAATTGTATTTATTTTATTTTCTTAATGGTATATTAGTTCTCAAACACCTTGGAGATTGCAGAATCTTTCCTCCCCTCCACCCCCCACACCTAGTCATCTTGACTTTGAAGGTCCAAGGTTAATCACTTACATTACATAAAGAACTCTTTTTTCCTTATGATGAAGAATCTTCTGAGGTTAATGTGAAAGTGCACTTGAGTTAGGACCTGACATGGAGTGCTTCAGGTTAAATCACACATGATCTTGAACCTTAAATCTCTTGGTTTGTTGCTAGTCTAGGATAAGACAATCATATTACTGACACCCACAGACAAGATTGGTTCTTTCTGCCTTCTTGACAGTTCTGTAAGTTTGGATTAGTCTTCAGGTTTAAATATGAATATACTCTTCATCTGATGAAGTTTGCAATAATTATAGTAACTTGAAAATTCTGCCTTAATGGTAGAAAGAAATAAAGTGATTTTTTTGAGCAAATCCATGCATGCTTAAGTAAAACAACAGATCAGAATACTGACGACTGATTATTCTATATCATATAAGGGTTTGGTTATGTTTCAATATGTGAGAATTAAAATTGAATTAGAGCTGATTGGGCAGTCCACTGTAAATCAGCATGCTAGAAGCAGACAGAAGTGAGGTTGGTCACCTTTGCTCCACTAGTCCCCCCTCATCCCAACTGCTGCACATAGATATTACTTAGCTCTTTTTGATGTGTGTTTTGTAATAGTCATATCCCATGAATTTCCAATTATTGGTGGGTGACATGATACCACATTTCCAACTTGAGTTTTCTAATGAAAATCCTATTGGTTTTATTTTTGGAAAATTGGCCCATGATCAGGAAGTGAAGTTTTTCACGGAAGAAGTGAAGTTTTAGGGTTAAATCTTGAAAAAAGGGAAACTGAAGAAGTATGTGAAGGGTGCACTCTCTCTCTCCCACATGCATTTGCTCACCTGCCTGTTGCTTGCAGCTCCAGTAATGCACTAACACTTTTAGTCAGATGTCAATTTTTACGTATGCTACTTGAAGCCCCTGCTATGAAATTCTAAATGCACAAACATGGTTGATTATACTCTTTGTATATGGACATTCAACTAATATTAGTAATGAATCACTTGAGTTTTCTTTTGTATTGATTCTCTAGAAAGTTTTGGGTTAGCTTCATATCAAAGCACAGTGAAACTGAACAATACTAATAACTCCAGATGATAGGCTAATTTTGCTTAGCTAGAAGTAGCTGTTCAAGACAGAGTCAGAGAGTGAATATTTGTGGAATTAGGCCCTGTATATAAAGTCTTCTTTCTCAGGGATTTCAATAGCATTAATTAATTCTCATCACCCTGCTGTGTGTAGCTAAAAAATTTACTATCCCCATTTTATAGATGGATAAAATTAGTCATATAAAGGTTAAGTGATTTGTGCAAGGTCATGTAGTAACTCTATAGCAGAGCTGAGAACAGAATTAGAAGTCACAACCTCTGTTACCTTGGCTAATGACAAGTCCACATGCCACGTGTTATCCTTCCATAAATGACACATACTCAGACAAGGGCTGACTATAAATTAAGTATTTAAGAGATTCTTTATATAGCTCTTCATATTGTGTGTGTCATAAAGGGGTTCAAGTGCACCTGATGAAACATTGGATTCTCCGAGTTGAGAAATAGCCTTGTCCAATTGGTGAAATGCAAAACTTGCATCAGCAAAATGAACTGTGTAACAAATTTTCAGTTGATCCTAGTGCTTGTTGAAAAAAATCTAAGTACAAGACTGTAGGGAAGAACAAGTCAACTAGATTAGAAGAGTGAAAACAATTTTTGTGGGAGAATCTGAAATGAAATCCTTCCTTTCATTCTAAAGAGACCATTAATGCCTTGTGTAGGTGGAAACCAGAAGTTCTTGCAGGGTCCACAGTGAGCAGATTTTCCAAATTTCTGAAAGAATGCAAATAGGCAAGAAAATCTATTACTGCAAGACATCATTTCCTACAGCTGACATCAATGCTGAAGCTAACACAACTCTGTGTCTGTCACATCTATATAATTCAGCAGTAATTGTATAGCTCTGGGATAGACATTACACTTCTCCTTGCTTCTGCTTGTCACTGAATAAAAAATGTGTCTGTGTTAAATGACATGGCCTTGACTGGACGTTTGGTTGTGGGGTGGGGAAATATGACATTCAAGGCATTCATTTATGAAGAGGAGAAATTATGTTTGTCAGTTTCAGATAAAGCCTATTGTTCCAATCTCGAGAGAACAGACAAGATGCAGATACCTAATAGCCCAGCAATTAAAGTAAAACAAAATGTGACGGTAGCAAAAACAGGAAGGAGAATTTCACTGCTTTAAAATAACTTAAATTTTTCTTAAATGCAATTAAAATTAATTATATAATATTCTGGTTGAGGTACTAATTAGAAATAAAGTGTCAGCTAGTACTGCTGCAGGAGTCAGTAGTCAGAAGTCAGCAATGTGTTTTTCTAGTTTGCATTCTGATAGTACCCAAAAAAGTCATTAAGGACTGAGCTATCATTTTTCATCTTTTTTCTGACATGTATTGTACTAGGCACAAGAAAAACACACAATGAGTAGTCCCTGCCCAAAAGACCTTACAGTCAAAACCAGTGGGATAATAAAAGGGTGAAGCAGTATCTCTGTGGTTTCATTTCCTTCACTTTAAAAAAAATTCATTTATTGTCATTTTTATTACAGTAACAGGGAAAGAGGAAGTTTAAAACGACTGAGAGAAATGAAGAAACAGCAGAAAATTAATTAGAAAGGAAAGATGACCTCAGAGTGGAGGTGTGGCGGGAGGGCTGAAAGTCAAAAGTGGAATAGGAGAGAAAAGACAGAACTTAGCTGACAAGCAGGGAGCCAGATGAAGCCAGGCAAGTACAGTAATTTCATGATTATAAGCTGTACCTGATTACAAACTGTACTTCCAGGATGTCGGCAACATTTCGTTCTTAGTCCATGTATAACATGCACTGGATTATAAACTAGATTTTAATTCACAGCGAGGATGTGTGTGCAACAAAGTAACAAATTAGTAACAGAATTGTGCGATCACAGGGTTTACTGGCTTGGCTCAGGGCTGGCTGGTGCTACCCCGAGCCGCTCAGCGCCCCACGGCTCACCGCCTACACTGCCGCCACTGGGCTCGCCCCGGCCCGGCACTGCCCCGTGGTGCCAGTAGGAGCCTGTCTCCCCTCGCCGTGCAACAGAGTAACCAATTTGTAACAATCATGTGATCGCAGGTTTTACTGGTGCTCAATTCGTGAGCTCAGCTCATTCTGCGGCTCACACTTACGGGTCGGGAAATTTCTGAACTTTGTTCATATATTGGCTGCTCTGAAATATAAGCCACACTTCCAGGTTGGAACCAAAATTTTAGTCAAAATGGTGCGGCTCATAATGGTGAAATTTCTGTATTTTAGAATGGCTGTGGGAAAAAGGCTTCCCTATGAAATTTGAAAAGGGCAGGGACTCTCAGAAGACTCCAAGACTTCTTTCTTTTGTGCTACATTTTTCTAATGATGAACACCACTATATTTGTAACACCAATTAGCAACAGCAGAAGCTTCGGGTTAGTTCTGGTTCTGATGTATTGGTTCTCCTGGTTTCAAACTACTTTTGACCATTCCAGCATATAAACTTGCCCCCAAATTGCCTGCTTCCATTATTTTTAATGACTGCAGAGATACTCTATTGCTGGGGAGATTGTATTTTATTGAGTGGATTTGGTCAAAAATGTTGGGGGGGTGGGGATGGAGGATGCTGGTGGGAAGGGAGGTGTGCAGTTAATATACTGATGTGAGGCCTGTAAGATCAGAGATAAAGCACAGCCATTACCTTCTCATACCTTTACATTACTAGCCATTACTGAATGACACGGTGCAGAAAGGCTGTTAGAAAAGGCTAATGCCTATACAGCTGGTGTAATGAAGAAACAGGAGATTTAGGCACAGGAAACCACAGATCCAACAGAAGAAGCTGAAAAGATATAGATAAGATTAGTGACACATGTAAAGGCACAGATAATGTGTGACAGAGTCTGCCCAGCTGAATAGGCTGGAGCCAGCAGTAATAGGAAGTCCATGTTCTCCCTAATCCTCCCAGATAAGCTGTTCCATCCAGAATTATCAGCCAACAATCTTCAGGGTATCAGGCTGAAAATGAAGTTTCAGACTGCTTTGATTCCTCATCCATAAATGAGAAAGTGCCTGAAGGATCTTTATTTATTCTCGCTCCCTCCGAAACACTCTTCAAAAAGTGCCAATATACTAGCAACAGATGCATAAAGCCTTGCTTACTTTGATTGACAGAACATGATATAAAGCAACTCTCACTTGACATTTCAGTTTCATAAGGCTTCAAGCAAGTGGATGTGTGTGTGTAACTTCAAAACTTCACAAGGAAAGGAAAAGGGATGTACGCAAACTTCAAGAAAATGTTTCCTGAATACAACATTTCCCTTGTTTCAAGCTCTTGTATGACAAGTAATTTCAGTGTAATGTTTCATTCCTGTGTTTATTAATGCCTGCAATATTTGCATTGTTGGTTTTTGTAAACTTTCGAAATAACTGCTATATATATATATGTCCCAAGGAAATATGTTTACATTTAAAAGTTAAAGGAGTTTAGAAACTTTCAAAATATGAATCAGTATGAAAAGGAATATGGATTTGTATTTTTTCAAACAAATTCAAATAATCAAAAAGGTAAAGGAAGAACTTTTGTTTGGTTTTGTGTTTCTCTTCTATACAGGGATGGAGAATGCTGGAACGCACCTGTAGCATGCCTGTTTTCATCTGACTCCCCTGAGGAAGTAATCTGGGCAATGGTTATGAGAAATATTTGTACTGTGTCCTCATTAGTTTTTATACTTTAATATGATTTTCTATTTTTGCACATGGTTTGCCTGGACCTTCCAGTGACAATATATTCTAAATACATGAATACTCTGGAACACTGACAAAGCTTGGGGATTAAACAATTTGTACTTGGAGAGAAAGGAAGCTACTTGAAAGAATCTACAACCCTCAACCCTTTATGATAGGATGCATCTGCTTTTCCTAATGAGTAAAGCTTTTCACCTCTGAAAGAAAGAAAAAACCAAAAATCCTCTGTATGTAAGTTTTGTTGGGGAAAAGAACAGAATCATGATCAAAGGGAAATGGCAGGTTTCTTACTTTTTATTTACAGTGGGCAGCCAAGATAATTAAATAAAATACGAGTAGCAGAAGAGCATTAGAAAAGGGAAATTGTTCCTGAATATTAACAGGAAACTTCAAAGAAAGGGTGAAGAAATGTAGATGAAACATTCAAGCTTTTCTTTACTCTGGTTCCATTTCCTCTACAAAAAGCTGTAAATTACCTGCCTCCAAACCTTAAAAAGTGCTTTTTGCACCTGTTAATCAATTGTCAAAAAAAGCTACTAATTTTTGTAAAGCAACTAATATTGCAGAATACTAATTATAAGATAATAGATAATAGTCCTTTCAGAAATAACCATGATTTTAAGATAATGCAAGACTTTTTAAGGCACTAGCTTTTCCAATGCTACTAGCATAATTTTTCTATTTCCTCTTGCTCTTGCTTGACACTAATGTAAAAAATATATGTGATATATAAATATATGTGATTGAAATGTCCATGCTGCCTATTTCTTACAGGGAAAAGAGTAAAATTAAAGGAGATTATTTTCTAATACTAATTGCAAAACAGTTACATTTTCAGGAAGTATATGTGAGCTTTGAGAACACTAAGTACATTTCTGATTGTTTGTCCATAGTGTTTTGCATTTTCCATTTTAGTTTGCTCTATTGGCATGACTGCAATGAATTTCTCTTTAACATGTCTGTTGCTAACCTGTGCTGAAGAGTGTTGGCAGGTCATTATCAAATTACTTACAGGAATCCACTCTAAAATGAATGCCCAATGGCTGAATGGAGGGACAGGACTAAAAGAAATCTCCAACCCAAGGAATTCTGCAGGAAAATATGGGAATAGGGGAATGAATTAGAATTAGAAAGGGAAAGCAGTAAAAGTTAGAGGAAAAGTAGATTCGGAAATGAATACTTCATCTTCAAATTCAAATTTTCTTGTCTTTTCTTCTTTCTTGTCCCTCACTTCTGGACCATTCATATCTTATATTATAGAAAACCAGAAATGTAGTTTTGTTTCTGCAGTGTTAACTATAAGGGAGTAGGAGAACTGTCCTGTTATTAGACTTCTGTTTCCTGAAAGATAGTAAGAGAAAAAATAATCTAGTATTTACAGTGTTGAGTGTCTAGATGAGCACTGGAGAACAGCATTGGGGAGTAATGTCCACGTTCACGCTTGGAGTCATGAGAATCAAATGTAAGTCCCACCAAGGTCAGTAGGGATTGTCTTTACTCAAGTGACCTTGGAACTGAATCTTTTTTTTATCTATCTTTAGCCATCTTATCAATTCCATTAGTAGCCTTCAACAGATTCAATTTACAGGTGGTAACCCTTGTGAGTGGGCTAAAGACAAATCTGTAGGCATTGCATCCTCAGCTGCAGATGAGTCTCTGTACATTGAGATAGATGTTTGTCTGTGGATATGGAAAAATGCCTTCAAGTGCTGTATTTATTTTTAAATGAATAGTATTTCTCAGCATGTTTTAGGATGAATTTCAACTGGCTGAGAGAAAAAGCACTGCTCTTTGTGTACTAGCAAGTCCTTTTTTTGCCTATACATGTGAGAGAAGGCAAAACAAGAAGAAAGATATTAAGGGGAAAATGATAAGTCCTGTTGATTTCAAACAACCAGCTGAAGACACTATTTCAAGAACAAACAGGACATTGAAACGATTAAGAAATCTATTGAATTTCTCAAAGTCTAACGGCAAGGCTGTTTCCTTCACCTATGTGGGTAGGTTAGCCCATGAGGTGGAAACTTGTAAACCTCCACTTGTTTGTACTGCCCAAATTTAGTTAATGTAACTGATGTCCCCAATGTCTTCTGCACAATGCAAAACACTTTCTGGAAGTGCTGACATGCTGGCATAACCCTTATTCAAAACAAAACAAAACAAAACCCAAAAAAACCAAACAAAAAAACAAACCAACCAAACAGAAAAGCAGAAAAACACAAACAAACAAACAAGGAGGAGCTCAGCAAAGAGCTAGAGTTAAATAACTTGGAATGCCACACAAAGTGCTCTCACAGTTTTAAAATCTTAATCACTTATGAAAGTGTAAGTCATCCCCTGCTGATAAAGAAAATGAACACAGGAACAGAGGAAAAAATGGAGTTTCTGAATTAAGAATCTTTGGGCTTTTCATCAACATTTGGCAGGCAATTCAAAGACTCAAGGCTGTCATCTAGCAGACTCGTATACAATGCTGCATTTTGCATTATACATGCATTCAGAACCATGGTGCCTACCTGCGTTCTGTGGTAGCCATTTTTGCTATGCAGGTGCTGGGGATGACAAAGGAGAGCACTGAGACATTTAGAGGTCTCTCTGAAAGTGCCTGAACTCATTGATTGTTTTCATTGCCAATTACCATGATTCTCACATAGATAGTCCTAAGGGAACTATCACCTGCCCTACATCCTTTGCTCTGGCTGATTTAGCTCAAGTGGAATAAGAGACAAAGAAAACGGGAAGTTGTTACTGCTCTGTGGCTGTTTGCAGAGAGGGATTCTGGATTCCTATCCTGCCACAATGCTTCTGTGCAGAATGAAAGGGACACCTCTAAATTACATCAGCTTTACCTTGCAATACACGTGCAAAGAGATTTTGTCATCATTTTTTGGGTTTCCTTTTTAGATTTTTTGTTTGTTTTGGTTTTTTTTTTGTCTTCAGTATGATGTTATCTTGATATTTTTGGTTTTAGAGTTTAATTTGATGAGGACAGAGGATGATTAATTCTGAAGAATCAAGATGATGAGAACCCCATTCGGGGGGAAAGTCTTCACTATAAGAAGTGCATGGCATAGTTTTTTGTGTAGATTATCTATTATAACAAAGGTGGGAGAGAGACAAAAAAACCTAGCAAATATACAGCAAATATACAGCAAATATACAGCATATTTTTCTTCTTTTGCTGCAATCAAAAAGATGCCTTAAACTTCTTGCACTAGGATGAAAATACACAAAACAGACTTTCCTGATTTAAAACTGGCATTTGCTTTCTGTTTGTTTATTTTAAATATGTTGCATTTTGTAAATTCAAAACTTGTAAGCTCAGAGTGGGATGCCTCTCATGGCACCAAGCAAACATCTCTGATTTTAACATTCTATTATGCATGGATGAAAAGCTAAGCTAATAACTAACTTTCACCCTCACAACACAGCCATCTCTGACAAGATTAAAAGCGATTGTTTCCAAGGGATGTTTACTAACATCACCTCAAAGTGGACAAGTGGGCAGGTCAGGAGGAAAAGTGAGATTCTGCATTAGAACATTAGAACCAGGCAATTTTGGCACTGTACATATGAAAATATACCACATTCAAAAGAGAGGAAAAGACATGGGCAGAGACCTCATCATATTAATGAAATAAAAGCAAGAGAGGAAAATACTATGAAGGAAATGCCTAAACGATTTATAAATGAGCATTTACTTTTATGCTGTCTGTGAATATTGCAACATCTTTCTTCACCTTTATGTCTGAACTGGATGTGTTAGGTATCACCACAGCACATGTGACAGTGTAACAGAGAATAAGCGATATCTCTCTTCTTCCACATTCATATGAACTCACATACAGAAATTTACCTTCTTATAGTGAAATGCTGTAAATATTTTTCTTCTTGTTAAATACAACCACTCAAGGACCTCTCAATAGAAACAGAAATATTATATCTAGTCATGTAAACCATTCCTTTGTTCAACTTAACAGCTGCTCTGGGTGCACTGCCTTTTAGCTTAGAGAATATATGTATCTGTTTGTGATCACTAAAGACATTGTGATATTTTCTATGGAGATGCTTGTGAATGACAGTGTCAAACTGCAGCTTGGGTATTGAGATCTACCTAAACTTCCCCATGTGGTTTGTCTGTTCTCTGTTTCCTTTTCTCTCCAGGATATCCATGCAATGTAGGTCTGAGCAGCCTAAAAATTACCTCATTTTATCTTGTGCTGTATGCAGCTGCACCTCAGTGGAGAAATTAAAGATTAATTATACTCATCCATGTTTTTCTTGTTTCGTTTTGATTTGTCATTTTGTTTTATTTGCTTTGGGTTTGGGTGTTGGGTTTTTTGTTGGCTTGTTGTAAGTAGCCAGTGAATTTTATTATGCCTCAACAGATGTTGTCAGAGGCATGTGGGGGAGGGATTGCACATGGGCCATGTCCAGGAGGCAGCCAGGAGAAGATGGAGAAAGCCTAGTCTCTGGGATCACTCTGCCTGGCCACCAGTTCCTGTCCCACATGGGACGGATGGGCAGCAGGGGAACCCCGCAGACACTGCACCCCAGAGACATTCTGCTAGATGGAAAAAGGTCTCTGACAATGGATGGCACTGGGACATTGGGCTGGGCCAGTGGTCTCCTGTCAGCAGGCAGACCTGGGGAGCAGCCAGAGCATAGAAAGCAACTGCACCCCAAGCTCTGGGGCTGTTCTGTCCCTTGTCTTTTGACATTTTTGGGGGGCTTTTCGAACTTGTTTTTGGAATCTTGCCTTTTGGCTCTCCTGCCCTCGCTGGCTCTTGCTCACCCTCAGGTCTGCCTTGCCCCCCTGTGTCCCTGACCAATGCCCTGCCCTGGCCACTTCATCTCAGCATCCCTGCCTGAGCCCTGAGATCCAGCTCCCAGAGCCAGCCCAGGGCCCATCCTCGGCAGGACCCTGATCACTCCCTGCCCTCCTGCCCTATCCATGGACACCCCGTGTCCATTCCCTGCCTAATCCCCTCATCCCGTGTCTATTCCCAGTCCCCTGATCTCGTCTCCATTCCTGATCCCCCATCCCATGTCCATTCTCAATCCCCTATCCCATGTCCATTCCTGATCCCCCATCCCATGTTCATTCCTGATCCCCCATCCCATGTTCATTCCTGATCCTCATCAAGTCTCTATTCCCAATCCCCCATCCCATGTCCATTCCTGATCCCCCATCCCACGTCCATTCTCAATCCCCTATCCCATGTCCATTCCTGATCCCCCATCCCATGTCCATTCCTGATCCCTCATCCCATGTCCATTCCTGATCCTCCATCC
The DNA here is from genome assembly GCA_013186435.1 of Turdus rufiventris. Classification (NCBI taxonomy): domain Eukaryota; kingdom Metazoa; phylum Chordata; class Aves; order Passeriformes; family Turdidae; genus Turdus; species Turdus rufiventris. The sequence goes on along the minus strand of PYHW01009174.1, from coordinate 197,523 downwards.
TGTTTCAATTCTTAGTTGCTGTTCCCAGGCTGGCAGTGATCCCAGTCCCGCCTCAGGACATTGCCGGCACTGCCCAACCTCCGCTGGTGACGTTTCTGTCTCTCTTTTCCCTCTGTCTGCTCTGTCTCTCTCTCTCTCCCTCCCGTGTTTCTTCCTCTTGCTCTGTCTTCTCTAGCCCTCTTCAGCGGGACAACTCCTTTTTATCTTGTCTTACCAATAAACAGTTCTCAGACACATTTGTCTCATTTGATTTAATTTTGTTCCTGAAATCCATTATTAGAAGAACTCACCACTGTTCCCCTGCAACACAACACTTGTGTTTTGGGGTTTTTCCCTGAAGTGCTCCGCACCTTTAGAAGTCCACTGAGATTTCAGGGCTGTAAAAATTCTCTTACTTATTATCAGTACTAGCAACATGAAGACGCTGGTTAAAAGAAAACAAGGCTTAAAATCCTGAATAAGAGAAAAGACATCAAGAATTTCCCCTGATAATTACTGATGACTGCAGGTGAAATATAACTGTAAGGCTGACACATAAATTGATATGGGTGTTACTAGACATTGTGCAACTTGTGATGTATCTCTTAGTGGCAGAGTAGATAACGAGATCAATTGCTCATTTCAGCTAAAGAGACAAGAATGGCCTAACAAAAAAAAAAGAGGGAAAAAAAAAAGAAAAAAAAAATTATAAAAAGTGGGTATTGCCTGACCAGTTCTGTTTACGCACTGTACAAGAAGTAAGTGCAATTTTTATCAATGCAGTTAAGCTAGATTTGAACTAACTCTGATCTCAGTATAGCTGTTCAGATGCAAGCTTAACTGGTTAAAGGCATGAACAGTACCCATTTGCCCATGATTTGCACCTTGCATTGAATTCCAGAGAGCCACTGTAACCCTATTTGTTATTCAAATAAGTTTATTCATAGCAGAACTGAGTGTTTCTTTCAATACTAATGTCACACCGGGAGTGTGACTTTTTTTGCCTCTGTGTGAGTGGTACAACCATCTGTCTGTCTTGCTGAGGATTACTCATTTGCTAAAGAACTTTCGAAGAGCATGGCCCATAACCTGATCTTCAGTTCTGAGTGATCCCACAGAGTCTCAGGTAGTCAGCAATGACAGAACAGTTTCAGATGTCTCTAATTTATGCCAAACTCAGTCTAGCCTCCGCCAGTCCAAAAATCACAGGACTGTAAACACAGATTCAGACCATGCTTTTCCCACCTTTTCTTGTAGTTCAGGCAGACAAAGGGCTTATCCAGCAACTGTACACCTGCTGATTAACTTGGAAAAATCTCTTCTTAAACAATTTAGAAACTGGACCTAAAAATAAAAAAAACGGTTTATATTTAGGATATTGTAGCTGAGAACTGAAATCTGAAAGTCTAGGACAGCAATCTTAAAATGCACCCTTTTCCCTCAGTTTATTTTTTCTACCACTCAAGAAAGAACAATATCTCAGGGAACGTTACACACTTATTTATAACACAGTATGTAATCAGTTCAATCTACCCTCTACCAATAGAAACAACAAAATTTCTACTCAGAACACTGAACAGAAATATATTAAAAACATGACATGGGCCCTTCAGAGGTTTTCAATTATTAGCTTTCTTGCATTGCACAAAAGTACAAGCTGTCATTGCACAGTGCCTTTTTAAAATTCAGAGTATGAAATAGATGAGTTTTCTCCATATACAGCTGTTAAGCGCTACCATTGCAAGATGTAAATTCTCCCTTTTTTTAATCTCCTTGCTTCTTTAATGATTCCTGAATTCTACAGTTTGCAGATGGAAAATATAACAATGAAAAGCATGAGAGCCCATGGAATAGGATACGGATCTTTGGGATGCTCTATTTCTTTTCCAGACTATGTCATTAGCTCCCCATGTTGCCACAAACAGGTCATTCTGTTTGGCTACTTCTGGCTTCCTGTTTTGCAAAGAGCAACAAGACCACTCATCTGTGTTTTAAAATCTTCTGAGGAAATAAAATTGGATTTACTTATTAAAAAAATAGAATGATTCTGAAATTCAAGACTGAAATCTGTAAAATATTTATATTGAAATAATAATTCATTATAATAAACATTATTCCTAGTAAAAATTTAAATGCCGATAATTATATATAATTAATTTAGATTAGCACATCTCATTAAGTGTATAAAATACTTCTATTTCATAATTTTATTTAAAGTTGACAGTAAAGTTAAATGAACTTGTCATCTAAATTTGGCCCTGTTGTTGGAGGCTACCATGTCTTTGAAAGTCTGCTAGTGTGGTCATACATTCTAAAAAGTGTCTGCTAATATAATATGTTTGTGTACTTCACCCAGTACATAATTATTTTTTAAGTTCTTTAGACTAGGGAGAGCAATATCAAAATTATGAAACCTATAGTCTTGAGTCATAGACCAGAGTCTTGTACACAGAGTTCAGAGATCCCTGCTATGTCTTTCATCTTCAAGTAAAGACATCCTTAACCACAGTGACTGGAAACCGTCTATGCCTTCACACTTCCATAGGAATTAGTATCTCTAGCATAAGAATGTGAAAAACCCAGCTTAAGATATGGTATTTGTCACATAAACGTTTCCAAGATTGCAGGAATGTCACAGTGACTGAATTTGTCTTGCTCTTTTATAGTCAGCTGCTCCCAGGAATATGGTATAGGACATGTACATTCTTTAAACTCATAAAATGTATTTTTGGCTTGCAATGAGTACTTTCTGTAATTAACACAGCAAGCAATTTATTGTCAAAGAAGTTAAAAAAATTGAATGACAATGGCAGACTCTTAAAAGAATTAGTTCTTACCAAAACTGCTGTAACAGCAAATAGCAAAAACATGAACATTTCAATATATTTTCTAAAATATTAGCAAATGTGCTTTAGAAAAACTCTGCAGAGATCAGTGTAAAAACAGAAGTACTATGCTGGTATGCTCTCAGCCATATGTTATGTTGTTTTATTTTTCAGCACATGTCATCAACAGTTTTCTTTTGATATGATCAAAGAACCATACACATTCACTCAAATAAGGTATAAAGAAATCTGTGCTTCTGTTTTTCTTTAGTTTGCAATCCTTCATTTTGTCTGTTCTCTAAACAAGAAGCCTGGAGTCTTCTCATGGCTAAAATGTGTCTCAATTAAAAGTGAAGTATGTGCTAGAGGAACACTAAAAACTTCAGGACCTTTCAGATATGTGTTTCAGTGGTAGGAACCTGCACTCCCGGAAGTTACTCTCTGTTGTCACAAAAATACATATACAGATAACTGGATTAAATGGAAGCAACTATTTTGGGTTAGTGAACTGAACTTCTAATGGCATTCCGGTATACACTCTGAGCTTTCATTACTGACTAGAGGAAAACATTATTATATAGATTTTGTTTTTCTAGCTAGGCTCCACAAGTGCATCAAGATGAAAGGAACTTTCATTTTTCAAAGGACTTACACTAACAGTGCAAAATCTCCTTATACTCACTAATGCCAAAAACTAGAGACTGATGCAATAACATAAAGCTACCTGCCATATTCTACCATCATTTTCCTGATCCCATGAAACCTCTTGTTTGTACTAAGATGGAAAATATTTTAAGGATGCTAATTACAGTAATTTCACAACTATAAGGCACACCCTTTTGACTAAAATTTTCCCTCGAACCCGGAAGTGCACCTTATAGTCCGGTGCGCTTTATCTGAGGGACAAAGCTGTGAAAGTTGACAACCCGGTAGTGTGAGCCGTGAGGGGGAGTGGCCCCGCATCAGGGCCGGGCTGTGAGGGCGAGTGGCAGCGGGGCTGTGCCGGGCTGGGTGGGGGAGTGGCCCCGCAGCAACGTCAGGATGCGAGGGGAGAGGGGCTCTGCGGGGCGGGGAAAGCCGGCATCGGGGCGTCCCCCATGCAGCATCGGGTCAGCCCCGGCGCGGGGTGGGGTAGAAAGCCACCGAAATCGGGGTGGCCCAGGGGCGGGGGGAGTAGAAAGCCACCAAAATTGGGGCAGCCCCGGCACGGGGTGGGTAGAAAGCCGCCGAAATCTGGGCAGCCCCAGCGCGGGGTGGGTAGAAAGCCGCTGAAATCGGGGCGGTCCCGGGCGTGGGGGCAGGGAAAGCTGCTGAAATAGGGGCAGTCCCGGCGCGGGAAAGGGGCAAGACGCTGAAATCGGGGTGGTCCCGGCACGGGAAAGGGGAGAGCCGCTGAAATTGGGGTGGCCGCTGCATGGGGAGGGGGAGAGCCGCCAAAATCGGGGCAGCGGCGGCACGGGGCCTGCCGGCATCGGGTCACCTGGAGCGCCAGCAGACTCCTGGAGAACCAGGGCCCCGGGGACACTCCACTGAGCGGCGGCAGCCGTGCCCCGGGGACGCTCCATGGAGCGGCGGCCATGCCCTGGCCCCATCGGGTACAGGCTGGCCCAGGGGCCAATGGCTACCGGGTTGAGGCGGGGCCTCGGCCAGCAAACGCGCAGGGGGAGCTGGGGGCGGAGCCTCACTGCAAAAAAAAAGTGCATCTCATAGTCCGGTGCGCCTCATGGTCGTGAAATTACTGTATATTCATTGTAGTAAATTTGCACTGGAACACCTGTACTTTCAGCTCAGGGAGAAGAAACAACCTCATGGAGGGGAAATTACCTTCCATACTTTGAATGTTAAACACTGAAAAATCATGGCCTTTGGCCAAAAAGTTAACTACTAGTGTTATCATAATGAGACTTTCTTGGAGCCTTTGTTTAAATGCACCATTCAGATTCTCTTTGAATGCCCTGCGACATTCTTCCTTCAGAGAAGAAAGGTTGTGTGGAAACTTCTTTTCTGCAACTAGAGAATCAAAGCTTGCCATATAAAAAAATTGTAGACACTTTTGGCAGATAGACAGCTCTGAAAGTGTTCGCTAGCCTCCAGCATGTGGAGAAAGTTAAAGGAAGGGAGCATGAGCCTTGACATCTTATTTTCATACCAACCCTCACTTGTAGCTCTTCATTGCAGTTCAGCACTCTTCCAAATAATTTCCAGAGCTGAATTTGTACTATGTGTCCTTATATTTCTAGTTGTGGTAGGCAATGTGAGCGCTTCTGTGCCTACTGAGATGTGTTTTGGCCATGTTGATATTCACAACAGCCAGTATGAAAAAACTATCAAAAAATGGTGTCAAATGCCTAAAATGCCCTAAATGTTGCTTCTCTTAGTCATGTACACCTATTTAATTTCAGAAAATTTCAAGTTTGTGTGGAATGCACATACCAGCTTCTCTAGATCTGCTATTACAGAGGTACTGCTTAGTGTATCTGGGGCAACTACAAGCAGACAAAAAGTGTGTGTGTGCACGCACGCACGGTGTGTGGGTGTGTGTGTGTGGGTGTGTGTGTGTGTGTCTGTGTCTGTGTCTGTGTCTGTGTCTGTGTGTGTCTGTGTGTGTGTATGTCTGTGTGTGTGTTTGTGTCTGTGTGTGTGTGTGTTTGTGTCTCTGTGTGTGTGTGTACCACGGCCACAGCAGGGACAGAGAGTAACATGGGAGCAAGATACAAGGTATGAGTGTCTAAAAACATAATGCACAAATGCATCATCGCAGGACATGAAACCTTTCAGAAGGATCTGGGACCAGAATAAACGTTTTAAAAGCAAAGTTGAGAGTTTCATGACAAGATTTGGAGCGGAGAATATAATAAAAATACCAATTACTGTCATGTTGGTGTTAAAATGATAAGGACCAACAGTGTCATGCTGAAATCCTCCCTTCACCAATGTCAGCAAGAGTTTTACTGAGGACCTGACAGGGTAAAGGACTCATGCTATGTTTTTACAGGTGATATAAAACAATGTTAGTCTTAGACCTGCTCATTTCAGCTTGCCTACTAGAGCCCTAAAAACTTCCCAGTGATAGTATTTTTAAACTAGAAGAACTATTTAAATATAAGTTTCTTAAATACTGAAGATACATGTCTTTACACATATCCAGCCACAGGAACTGTTGTGCTCTTGAAAAAAAAAAAAAAAAAAAANAAAAGGTGGGGGAATCAGAATTAAATAAAAGAGAAAATGTGAAAATGTACAGTACAGACAGGCAAGAAATGGGATCTAATATATAGCTTCTGAAAAAGAGAAGTTACCCAAGGATCTTGGCAATGTTCCAGTTCCAATAATTTGATTTTAGCTCCCTAAATTTCTTCTGTAATTTCATAGATAGAGAGTTTTTCAATCCCCATCCTAAAATGTTGTATAGATTTGCTGTTCATTAATGAACAATGTCATTTTCCACTCAGGCAAATCTTAAGTCATACATAAACTACCTGGATTTTATCAAATTAACTATTAAGAAAATGCTCTATTTCCACTTAGTCATATGTAACTTCTCCAATCATTTCACTGGTAAAACAACCATGGTTCTCCAAAGTTGGGTTTCTTCTCTTCAGCTTAAATATCTACAATTTTAATATTACAATTCACAGCAGTGGTATCTTTTGAATCAAATAAAAGGTATGCTATTCAGATGACCACAAAAGGAATTGTGTTAATGTAGGCAAACATTTCATATCAGTAACATTCAACAACGTGTATCTACCAAGACAAAATGAGAACAGTTTTTCCTGAATTTTACTGTGTCACTGGGTACATTTTTTCTGATGTTCAGCCTTTACTGAGTACATTATGGACTTCTCTAGGGAGCAGAAAATGTGTTTTTAAAGTAAAAATGAAATACTTTGATAAATGAAAGCATTCAAATGAGATTGCTATTGGGGAAAAAATCTATTCTGTTAAAACTATTGGTCTATTGTTTAAGATAATAATAAAACCCTTTATCCCAAAAGACTGAAATAAATTTTGATTCATTGTGGCCATACAGCACATTTCTAAAAACTAAATTGTCGTATTGGATGTAAATAATATATTCCTATAAGTTAATCAGAAAAAAAAAAAAAAAAGGGAAAAATGTCTACAGCACACTGAGTGATCAATATTTTAATATTTTAATAAAAGGAATCCTCAGCTTGTCAGTAAAAATATTCCTGTATCACAGATGTTCACTCTTACAGGAAACAAAGCAACCTCAAAAAAAACCACCCATCTTTTTAATATTGACCTGTGATGGTAAATTGCGGACCACTGCTTGAAATGGTGTTAGGTAAAACTCCAGAGGATTGTTTTTACCAAAAAAAACTATACTTTTTACTTATGTTGTTTTAAATTACACCTTGAAATCTTATGGTTATGCAGAGATTTTTTTAATGGAGATAAACACCCAAATATCTACTTTAAAGGTAAAGCCTTATTTTTCAGCTTTAAAACCCAGACCATAAGCCCAGTACTACAAGGCAGTATGCACAATTCAGTAGTGCCTGTTATTTCCAATGGGATCCTTGCAATTACGGTAATTTCACAACCATAAGGTGCACCGGACTATATGGCGCACCGCCCGGGAACTGGCACATTTCGCAACTTAGTAGATCAGATAAGGCGCAGCAGACTATAAGACGCATCTTTTTTTTTTTGCAGCGAGGATCCGTGCCACACACAACAAAGGAACAAATTAGTAACGAAATCCCATGATTGTGGAGTTTACTGGCATGTGCTCAAATTGGAAACATTTAAACAGATTGGTGTAGCCTTTAAATGCAGTCCCAAGCGCCCTCCCCATGCGCAGGGCCCGGCACTCCCACCTGCCCCCGGCACCGGCTGCTGAGGCGGGGCTCGGGGCAGTGGTGGTTTGGAGCGGCTTGGAGCGGTTGGGCCTTGCAGCTGCAAAGAGTGGTTGGGGCTTGCTGCAGCTCAGAGCAGGTGTGGCTCAGAGCAGCCAGGGCTAACGCGGCATGAAGCAGGTGTGGCGTGCCACAGCACAAAGCGATTGTGGCTCGGAGCAGCACAAAGTAGGCGCGGTGCGCTGCGGCATGGAGCGTGCACGGCTCAGGGCAGGTCAGAGTGGGTGCAGCTTGGAGCAGCCGGAGCTAGCAGCAGCACGAAGCAGGCACGGTGTGCCGTGGCACAGCGTGGTTGGGGCTTGCTGCGTCACAGAGTGGTCAGGGCTCACCACATCACAGAGCAGGTGCGGCACGCCACGGCACAGAGTGCTCGGGGCTTGCCGCAGTACGGAGTGGTTGTGGCTTACCGTGGTGCGGAGCAGGCACGGCACGCCATGGCATGGAGCGGTCGGGGCTCGCCATGGCACGCAGCGATTGTGGCTGCCACGGCACGGAGTGGGCGCGGCTCGGAGCAGCTCAGAGCGGGCATGGCTCGCGGCTTCTGCGGCAGCCCGCTCCCTCCCTCCCCGCACCATTCCGGCAGCCCCATGCAGCTCTGGGAGCCCCATGAACCCCCGGGCTTTTCCCCCACACCGGTGCAGCCGCAATGCCGCCACCAGGCGGGCTGTGCTCGGCTTGGGAATGTTGTGGGCTCGCACTTCCAGGTTCACAAATTTCTGAACTTTGTCCATCAGATAAGATGCACCGGACTATAAGGTGCACTCCTGGGTTCGAGGGAAAATTTTAGTCAAAAGGGTGCGCCTTATAGTCGTGAAATTACTGTAATTTGAAATGGCTCCATAAGTGGAAAATGCAGCTTATATTTTTGCATGCAATTCTTGTGTATTTTACTACAAGTGATAAAGTTGATGTTAAAAGTAGTGTTAAACAGGAGAGAGATCTTCAAAAACATTACATGTAATAGCCTCATTGCAGTTGCCTGAGGTATGGTGGTTTATAGCACTACAGAGTTTAGCCTTGAGAAAAATAAAATTAATAAATATGAGCTACAAGAATATGAGTCATACACAATAGAATTTGAAATGTTTAGATAACTAAATAGGAATTACAGTAATTTCACGACTATAAGGCGCACCCTTTTGACTAAAGTTTTTCCCCAAACCCGGAAGTGCGCCGTATAGTCCGGTGCGCCTTATATGAAGTACAAAGTTGCAACATTTGCCACCCTGGAAGTGCGAGCCGTGAGCCGTGGGGGGGGCTGGCAGTGCCGTGGCAGCCGGGTGGAGGCGGGCCCGGGGGGCTGCGGCACCGCCCCTGTCAGGTCCGGGAGGGCCAATGGCTGCCAAGTGGAGGCGGGGCCAGGTGCCCACGGCACCGCCCCTGTTGGGTCTGGGGAGGCCCAGGGGCCCATGGCTGCCGGATGGAAGTGGGCCCGGGGGCCCGTGGCCCCCCACCCTGGGTCTATGTGGGCCTGGGCAGGCCCGGGGGCCCTTGGCTGCCAGATGGAAGTGAGCCCGGGGGCCTGCGGTACCGCCCCTGTCAGGTCCGGGAGGGCCAATGGCTGCCGAGTGGAGGCGGGGCCGGGTGCCCGTGGCACACCCCGTCCCGGGTCCATGTGGGCCCGGGGGCCCACAGCAGCCCCCCTTCCCGGGTCCATGAGGGCCTGGGGGCCCGCGGCACCCCCTCCTTCTGGGTCCATGCGGGCTCGGGGGTCCATGACTGCTGGATGTAGGCAGGCCCGGGGACCCACAGCACCGCTCCTCCCGGGTCTGGGCGGGCCTGGGCACCTGCGGCACCCCCCTCTCCC